>VZRZ01006181.1:690209-725467 GCA_013398175.1 Climacteris rufus | reverse complement strand
CGGGGGTTGCGGGGGCCGGGGCTCGCCGCCGGGCCGCTGCCGCCGGAGGGGACCCCGCTGCCGGCTGATGTCCGAGCCGCGCCGCCGCCCGCGCTTGCATGTGTGAGTACCGGCCCCGCCGGAAAGCCGCGGCCACCCCGGCGGGCGGCGGGCTGGGACCGCCCGAGCCCCCCTCCGATACTTCGTGTGTTTGTGTCTGTGTGTGTGGGGGTGAGTGCTGGGGAGGCTGCCGGGTTTGCTCCGTCCTGCTAATAAGTTACGGCACCTGGTCCCGAGCTTCTCCTTTCAGACATTTCCTGCTGTGCCTGGGTTAAAGCAGGAGCTCCGCGCACGCTGCTGGGTGCTCCGTGGTGGGAGGGTTGAGGATTAAAGGCGAGGAAGTTGGGCTGGGGTCAGGGGAAGGTGTGCTCTGGGCTTTTAAAGCGCTGTCCCGACGTAACCAGTCCTGCAAGGGCACTGTCCTGTGGAAGATGAAGAGCTGAGGCAATCCTCCGTAAGTCCAGGCAAGTCCACCCTGCCATAAGGTACCGTTTCCAGGAATGGATGTAGGTGCACGTTTCTGTCGCTGTTCTTTTTTGTATCACAGAGACAACCGTGTATCAATCATCCTCCCTTATGTAGAGTAGCAGTTGGGCATATGATTTTCTTTATTACATGAGGCAGCTCCTTCACTACTCCAGCATGATTTTAACATGTGAACGCACAGCAGGAACAGAGGCAGCTTTGTTTGCAATCTCTGATTGCTCTCATGCATGCTTTTCATTGTGAGTAAGGGGCCCCTCGTGTCACTGGCGTCTGTTACTAGTGTAAGTGAAGAAATGAGATGTCTGTGTTACAAAGGGGTGAGTTACGAAATTTTTGGAGACAAGGCATCCCTTCTGTAACTGTCCCTTCTGTCTGTTAACTCATTGTGACCAGAAGAGATTATCTGGGGGAGGGATACAATAGCACAGGGATGGGACTGGAATGGCTCAGCTCCAGTTTCACAGGATGCTGATGGCAGAGGACATCAGCCCTTTCTAACCCACAGTCTGCTCCTTTGCTCACCTCCTGGCACTCCTGTTGTTGGAATATTTCTGAGACTCATTTCCCCTTCCAGCTGCTCCTCTTGGAGTGCAGGCTCCTTCAGCCAAGGTGCTTGGCATCACAACTGGATGATATTCTGCTGGTAAATTCTGGGCCCGCTGGTGCCAAAGAGGTAGCCAGGCTGTGCTGAGCCCTCTGGGAGCTGGGCTGAAACTTCACCTGCTCCTTGGTGTCCCTTATCTGACTGGGAATTCTTCAGGTGTAGATGCAGCCGTTCCTCGTTTCTGTTCATGAACATTTTTGACTCAAGTTTTACTGTACAAACCAGCACACTGAGTGGGAATGTTGTCCAGGCTTGATTTATTTGGGACAACAGAGAAGCTCAGGTAATATCACTGACACAGGGAGTTGTGCCCAGCATGATGTGTACTCCCGATCTCAAGACCACGGAACACTTGAGTGCCTCCTGTACAGCTCATTCCTGGCTGTTTCTTTGCAGACATTGTGACTTGCAGGCATTTGAGACCTGACTTTCAGAAGCTCTGGGTGTTCACGTTCCTGCTGGTAGAGGTGTCTATACTGCCTCACCCTGAGCATTCAAAATCATTAGTAATTAAGAAAAAGCAGGCCTTTTATTTATTAATTTTGTGTTAACGGTCTTTCTGATTGTAAAATGAGGATAAAACATTTTGCTTCCTACTTTTCCAGGGTATGTTTCTACTCTGCTTGTAAGAAGGCAAGTTCTTTTAAAAACTTTTTTCAATATACAGATTAGCACCTGGGCAAATTATTTTCCATACAGAGATGTTAATGGCACCTACCACAGTAAATTCTGTGGTAGCTGAGGAAATAAAGCTATTCTCATCTTGCCTGTATTCGCAATATTTGTGCTGATGTAACATTGCCAATATAGGTATACTCTTATGTAGTACTCAAAAGCAGACAGGCCTAATCATTTTTTATTTTGTCTGTATAGTCTTCAGACACTATTTTTTGTTCTGAAATTTTAGAGAACAAATACTACATATATAATTTGTTTCTAAGGGGAAACCCCTCACCTTTCTGCTGGTTGTGAAACTCAGTAGCAGTGAACACAAATTTTTCTCTGAAAGGGTCTGTAATGCAGATTCACTCAAGCCTGGATATCGTAAAACTAACACCATTTTTCCTTCTGTAGGCATCAAATCTGGATGCTTGAGAATACAGCACGACAGTATGTGTTAGAAAGGTTTGTTAAGGTGGCTTCCAGTTTCCATGAGTGTTCAGTTCAGAAACCAGTTGGGCCACTCAGTACTTCTCAGTAGAGTTACAGCTCCTAAAGATGGATGTGGAGGGAAACAACAAGATAGTGATTCTGAGACTAACTCCTCAGTCTCAGTGCTTTCCCTGTGCCTCAGAATCATGAAATCCTAGAAGTTTTCTTCTGGTGGTTAAAAGCAGAACTTTAGTCCTTTTATTTCTAACCCTACCACAGGTAGGTAAGTGGCATAGCTTTCAGCAGGTGGATTTTTAAAATCAGAGGTAAATTTCTAGTAGCTGTGTGACTTGCGAAAATAGCTCATGAGCTTTCACAAACTCTACTGAATGATTTTGTGCTGTTCTTTGTGGGGTGTACTCATTGGTAAATTATTTCCAACTTTTTCTTGACTTTTTTTGGGTACTGCAAGTGGAAAAGGAGACTTCTGGTGGGAAGTGGGTATTATGCAGGCTAGTCAGGAAAGCTGTACTGGCTGACAGGGTGCATCCATGTATGCTGGGGGGTTTGGAATGTTTGCTTGAAGGCAAAATTGACATCTGTGGCCCAGAAATGCATAAAAGGGAGCATGTATGCAGATTCAGACAGCTAGATTAGTCTTGGTTTAATTAATTATAGAAGGGATTAATGTATCCTATTGCATTTTCCCAATCTGCTAGATGAGTTGCTCTGTAAACAGTCATACAAAGCCCTGAGTGGTGCCTACCAAAGTCATGGAAGCTGAATTGAAGACTTACTATTTTATGGAGAATTTGTATATCCCCTGTACCTGTTGTTTAAGAGGCAAATTGAGGAGAGTTGATGTATTCTCATACAAGGTTTATATTTTAATGTAAATTTATGATTTATACCAATTAGAATTGCCTGCAATACTTTTGCTTTTCCACATTGTCAGGGATGTGCAAAGTGTTGCTGCACTGATGCTTTCAACTTGTGAATCCCAGTGTGAGGACTTGGTGCAAGCCTCAAGGAAGTGGTTTTTAACTTGTGTTCTACTTCATGCCTTCAAGCTCATTGCTACAGATGGCAGATGCCTGCCTTATTTTTAGCTATTTGAGGACAAAATGGAAAAAAAATCCTAGTGACTCCCCATGATTTGTCATCATGGCTGATATCCATTAAATTAAACATAGGGATTGGCAGAGGAACAAAACCAGCGGGAAAGCTGCTTCTGTTTGTTTTAAAAAAACCTTGTCTAAAGCGCTAAAATAATACTGTAAAAAATATTCATTACTACATACAGATACCCTTGGGAGGAGAAATACTTGCTGAACAGTTTATCTTGTTTTGGATAAGGAAATTGAGGTCGATATTGGTAAAACAAGTTCCCTGGAAGTCAGTTGAAGAGGAGAGATTAAAAAGCACAAGAGGTCCTGGCCTGTGCTCAGGCGACTGTGTGTATGTGTTCAAGGTTGGGAGGAGAAGGCATATTTTGGTGGCTTGCTTGATGGAAAATTTTCAGATGGGCTCTGAAAACAAGAGCATCTTCTATTTTTTTCTTTTTTTTTTTTTTTCGTCCTCCCCATCAGTAGTGATCCGTTTTGTTGTGCATTTGCCCCGGTAAGCTGTAAAAAAAAAAATCTGTGGGCATATCTAAAATTCCCCTCCTTTCCCAGTTACTGTGCATGGCATGGTGTAAGGGAGGGTGATCTGTGTTTTAGCAGAGCCATGGCTGTGTGTAATGTTTACTGGAGAGCTTTGGTGCAGGATGTGCTTAGCAGCGAGTGCGTGTTGATAAATTGTATTAACGGCCAGCTTTGGTAGCTTTGCCTGTGTTGTGTCTGCTGAAACACTGCCCTTGTGATTTAGCACTGCTTCCCAACCAGTGTCCTGTTCTAAACAGACCTTCTGTCTCTATCAGTAATGTGGAGTTGTAGTTTAAAACTTGTGTTGTGACATACTCAGAGATCTGTATGTCTGTCTGGGTAATTCCCTCCAGCTCTTTAGTTTGGGCCTCTCACTCTGGATGAGGCTGGGCTTGCTGTCCCTTTCCCCACACAATTTAGAAGCATGGGAACTGTAGGATCAAAATAGACCATGACCCAACTGGTCAGGCCTGCATTTCCCTGTGCTGCTGGAAAAGCTCAGCTTTGCAATTCTGTCTTGTTCTCACACGAGAACAAGCCAATGCTTTCATTATTCCCAGATCCAGTATTTGGCTGTGAGCATTGCTGTGTATGTTAGAAGAAGCCAAAGAAAATGTTAACGTCTTGCTAACTGTGTAATACTTGTTGGCTTGGTGAGGAGTGTTATTGGCCACTTGTAGCTGCTGAGCCCTGGGGGTCTTGTGTTGCGGGTTTGTTTTGGTTGTTCTTCACTTTCTTTTGGAATATAAATTTGCTTGCCTTCATTCATAAAATTATTACAGTCATTCATCAAAGTCTTCCTAAGCTGTTGGCTCTGACCTGCTGCAGCAGTTAGTTGCACAAGGTAATTACATGGTAATATAAAGTAATATTATTTTATTACACCAGGAATTGTGGCTTTGTTCTTGTACTCACCAGAGGTTGGTTTAGAGCGCTTCTCTTCTTTCTTCTGGTTCACAAAAATTTGAACCTGCCTATATTCTGAAGAGGACACTATTGCCTGCAAACCTTTGGAAATTTCTTCCTTGCACCCCCTAAAGTAAGGTCTTTGAGGGGAATTTTAGGGAATGTATAGGATTTCTCTGTTTTTAAAGATTGCTTTTTTGGTATCTTGGTTAGTTTGTTTGTCTGGAGTATTAAGAACTTAAATCTGTGTCCTGTCCTTAAGCATGTCTGCAGAATGAGCTGACTGCGCTTACTGCACTTTACCCTTGAGAAGCTTTTCCTGAAATACTTTTCTTTCCTGTTTCCATTTTTGTATGTGGGTATTTGAAGTACTGTGGCAGCTACAAATGGCAGGCACTGCCTTCCCCTTGTCTTTAGCTAAAACTCTTATTTTTCCCACATAGCTGTCTGCTTAGCCCCAGTTTTCCTTGCTGAAAACACCTGCAATAAGTCATACAGTATATATGCTGTTTGTTAATTCTTGCCTTTTTCTTGCTGCTTTGACTCTTTGGTTTTGGCATGTGTGTAGAGGACTGATAGATGGAGCCTCTTCAGCCAGAGTTGTGCTGTATCAGAAAAGCCTACACTGATCTGGTCTTGATGGGTTGGTTTTGTTATTACAGAGGAGCTTCTCAGTTCTTAGTCACTGAGCAAAAATTAATCTTGCTGGTGGCACCACCTGACAGTGGTGATTCCCCACCCAGCTCTCCTGTTAGATGGAGCCTGGGCTGCACTTCAGGGGGGTTTCTGTCTCTCTCTCTGCCAAATCCCCCTCTGAATCTGTTGCTCTGTATGGCATGGGGACTTGGAAAATGTGCTGACTTGGAGACCTCCCTCCCAACCGGTTTTGCCTCCCAGCTCTGGGCCAGGTGGCGGGTGTGTGCCTTTGGATCCAGCCTGAGTTGAAAGGTTGTGTTGACTTAGCACTGGGGCAGCTCTGTGCAAGCCAAATATTTAGCTTTCCATCTGATAACCTGTCAGTTGTTTCCTCCCTCGCAACAACCAAACGCTTGTTTTATTCCCAGGCCAAGTTTGGGCTTCCACAGAAGTTTTGCAGCTTTTTGGCTTTCGGTGTGGCAGATGTGAGGGTGCTGACAAGGTGGCTTCCTGACCAAGGCTTGGGTGCAGCCATTGCTGTTCCTCAGCTCTCTTGTGATTTTTTTTTCTCTTTGATATTATGTTGGCTGAATTGATTACTAGCTTTGTGTCTCTGTTTTGCCAGCTGACAGAGTAGGTTTTGGTTTTTGTTCTGGTTGTTTTTGGTTTAATTTTAATTTAAATAAATAATTAAATAACAGGTTCACACTAAAAGGAAGTAAAAGTAACCTATTTTAACTAGGACTCTCCAAGTTCAAAGTTCAAAAGAAAACTTGTCTGTAAGGTGGATTCGCTAATAATTTGCAAAGATACTCTGATTGCCGGACAACTGCAGGTTTAGGGTTAGACTGACCAGCTGCAAAGAGTTGAATTGAGGACAGCAGTAACCAAGGGACCTTTCCAGTTTCAGAGATGGATTGTGCTTTGTGTCAGTGCTGTGTGGCCGTGTCGTGGGGGTGGCTGGCTGCACTTCCCCGCGAGGCAGCACCGCGCAGGTGGCAGGTGTGTTTCCACACAGCACGGACACCCTGAATGGAAAGTCTTGCTGGCAGCATCTGTGTTGCTGAGCAGGAGATAGGCAGAGTCCCTCACCACAGAGGCTGTGTATTGCTTCACCCCCAGCTGTCACATGCTTCCTCAGCAGGAAGAAAGCTGCTTTAATCGAGATGGGGAGTTGCAATGAGAGACCTGTGGTCTTCTTGAGCCACGTTGCTGCAAGTGAAGGTGGTCACATTTCCCTCTCTGCTCTTGTGAGTGACTGGCTTTAGGACTCATGGAGCCAAGGAGAGCCTCTAGAATGTTTTTCAGCCTCTGAGAGTTCTCATGCCTTGGTGCAGCGAGCTTCCCAAGAGGACTGGAGAGGCTCAGAGTTTTCTCCAATTAAAAAATGTTAATGCCATCGAAACAACTGACTGAGCATTGTAGAGTTTCCAGCAGAGAGCTGGGGAACCAGCACACTTTCCAGTCTGATGAGTCACTGACTCTCTCCTGATTTGCCTCTTGCAAGAGCTGTTTGGGCAGCTGCTGATGCAGGAACATGATTCTGAGTGATGGTCCTCGGGGAGCAGGACAGGGATGCACGCTGCTTCACCTCTGAACTGGTGAATCATTCGTCTCACTAGCTCCTTATCAAGTCTTGCACACAGCTCTGGTCCTTGCCTGCCTTGATCCTGCCTCATCAGGATAGCTGGGGAGCTGATGGGCAGGAGAGGTATCCTGGCACAGAAAAAAAATGACCAAGTGCTTTCTGTAGTCCTAAGAGCAAGAACTGGAAATCAGAGGGTCTGGTGCCTTATGTTTCTGGATCTTTTAACTGTGTCCCAGGTGAAGGTTTTGTCTCTGTCCTGAGGAAAGAGCACGGTCTGTCCCAGGACCCAAAAGCTGTCAGTACCCACATCCATTCCCTGTGTGTGGGCAGGACCCTGTCTGCTGTTCTGCAGCTGGTCCCCAGATCCTGCTTTTGTGTTTTTATGATGTCCACATCTGCCTCAGAGAGGAGATCTTGGAAGCTAGGTAGTTTTGGTTCTGAGGATTTCAGGATGAAGGGACTACAAGTATGTGACTTATTTTTTGAGGGAAATTGTAGGTGAACTGGAAAGAGCAGTGTGGAATCACATTAATGGACTAAAGAGTCCTGTCAGGAAAAGCTTTTATCTTTCATTACTTACTTTTTCTGCATGACTATAAAATAAGATTGCTGATGGGGTGGGGAATGCAAACAGAGAAGGGAGCAGGGTAGACTCTTCATTAATACTTAATATGACTTGGATGCACACAAGAATCTGTTGGAGTAAGGGGTTATGAACACCTTTTTTTTTCTTGTTCCCATATTTTTCAAAGTAGAATCATGCCTTTATTAATTGAAAGCTATAAAAAGGCTTTTCCCAATGTCTTTCTCCTCAAAAAGGAGGGCTGTTGATTGGTTCAAGGCCAAAAAAAGCAGACTTAGAGTCAATCTGATCTGTAATCTCACTGCTTTGTTTAGCTTTATCTGTGGAGCTTCAGTTTTGTGTGGCTAGTTTTACAAAATAAAAACAAACAAAAAAGGAGTGGTTCTGAGGCAGATTTTGCTCTAACAGATACCTACCTAATTTGATCTAGCTCCAGTAAAGTTATTTAAAGCTTGGCTTGAGAAACTGCCCCGTGTATATGTTCATGGATCACTGTGAAAGGGCTTATTCAAGTGCATTTAAAATATGTGCACTGACGTTAAGGATGGCTTCTTTCCATGGCCAGTTGTTTTTACTGGTAGAAACCTGCATTTTACTGGTTTGCAAAGCCAGAGGCTGGAACTGTGATTCCTTCGTGTCCAAGTGTCTGTATTGGCAAGCGTGTGAGGCATACTAATGGGGTGATACTAATGAGAGCTGTTAAATTATTTACATGGATTATTGAATGTGGCATAAAATACCTTCCCCTGTTAATAGCACTAATTAGACCACCAGCATATTGCATCCATTATCATAAATACCCTGTAGGTCCAATCAGACCAATTGTTTTAGCTACCACAGGCCCTCTAGTAGTTAAATTTGGCTTAAAATGGCTTTCAAGTTTGTTCCTTTTTAGAGGTTTTTCTCATTCTTTCCTTCACTTCATCTGCTTATCAGAAGTGTCTGAATTCCCTAAGTGAATTCTGCGTTGTTTGTTGCTGCTCCTGCTCATCTTGTGTATGCAAAAATTCTTTTCTGTTTATATTTAATTTCTGAAATATAAATATTCCCAAATAAAACTCTAGAACATCCTAGGGAAAATTGTCTGAAAACTTTAAAGTCTTGACTAGAAAGGTAAGGAAGGTGTCAGTTCTCTATTGTGTTGGCATTGGAATTATAATGAGAGTTTTAAAATCTGCCAAAACATGTTGTTTACCTCCAAACCAAAGTTCTCCAATGTTTGCTCTCCTTTCATGCATTTTCATGTCTCCTTTTTCTTCTTTTCTCTCTCCAGGATCTCTGTTTTTTGGTGTGGTTTTTTCGGGGGGAGTTTTTTTTTTTTGTTTGTTTTGGTTTTTCCAAATGACCTTCATATGGAAAGCATTCATGTCTTGAAATATCGTGATTTTTGTTGAAAGTTTGAGAATTGGTATCTTGGTTTCAACCACAACAGTTGGCTATTGGAGTTAAGATGAAGGATGAGAAATTTTAATACAAAGGGTGATTCTTTGAGGGAGTTTTTTAGAGAAGTATTCCTGCACACTGTGTTCATGGTGACAGTGCTGTGACTCATTGAGAAAACTTCTGGCATTTCTGCCAGCTGTGATTTCTCTGGATTTTAAAGGAGGTGATGATTGAATTATAAATAGACCATAGGTTCCATCTGTAAATTTCAACTCTCGAGCTAGAGTTTCCCAGAACGTGGGTGTGCTTTTTTGGACCCTGGCTTGGTCCTGGCTATGATGCTTTTTCCAGAGGGTAGCTGATTTAGACACCAGGCACACAGACACACCAAAGTCCTTGTAGTGAGATGCTCACTCAGTGTCTTGTTTCTGCATAACACACAAGCACTCCAGTCCCTCATTCCCTTATGTCTGCTGTGGGTTTCCATCAGAATCCACCCTGACTGCTGAAATCCTTGCAGTGTCACATGGGAGACCAGCGAAATGGAAGAAAAATTGTATGGGAAGTGATAAACGTCTGTGCCAGAAACTCCACCATTGTTTCTGATACTCTGAGTTGCCCAACCTCTCTCATACCGGTTCATTTTAAGGAATTGATAGATTTAAGTGTGTGATTAAAAATAAATATATATTTACAAGCTTACTTTTCAATGATTTTTCTTTTAAGGGCTGGGTGATGTGATTGCCTCTCTGTGCATCTGAAGTACATGCATACATGTGTGTTCTGCTGCACTTCTCTGCTAAACCCACTAACTAAACCCACTTCTAGATGGATGTACAAGCTTGGTTCAGTTGGGCATTCTTGGCACAGAAAGGAGCTGAACCGTGGAGTTTCCTTCATGAAGACCAGTCTGTTCAGAGCTCTGCCAGAGGGTGTCCAAATTACCTACCAGCATTAGAGCCTGACAAGTAATGCATTGGATGGCTAAAAAAAATGCGTGAAGCTCCAGTAGCTCCACCACAACATGGAGAGGGCTCTTCCCAGGCTTGTTTTGGAAATGAAGTACACAGCTGTGTGGCCTCCAGCACTGGAGATGCTTGGTGGTGCTTTCCAGCCAGCAGGAAGTGCTACCAGTTGCTGATAGCTGATATGAGCAGCCCCTTTCCAGAGACAGAGTGTCAGTGGTGTTCATTTTGCATGTGCAAGCAGACACTGACCTGGTGCCATGGAAGTGGCTCAGTGTTTTGGAGTGGTGATTGCTGGCCCACAGGGCTCCGAGTGAATGAGGGGCTTCCTTTTGCCTGACTTTTCTTGGCTGGGGTATGAACCAGGTGACCAGCAGTTTAAAGCTGAAGTGATGTTTCTGCCTCTTTTGCAGACTTGGGAAGGCTTTTGGCTCGTTGTGTGGGTGTCAGGGCACAGCCTGCTGGAGGCACTGGAAGTGGTCTGGTTCCTGGTCATGCCCGGTGGAAGGAGGGGACCCAGCCGGCAGCAGCTAAGCCGTTCCGCTTTGCCTTCTCTCCAGACTCTGGTTGGCGGGAGCTGTGGGAACGGTACTGGCTTGAGGAACAGGTGAGCACCAAGGCAGGGCTGTTGAGGCTGGGACAGCACTGAGAGCAAGGGGCCTTGATCCTCTCTGAACTCTAAATGGGCTTTGTGGTGAAAGCAAGGGACTGGGAGATGGGAACCATGAGCTCAAGCCCTCAACCCTTGAGCTTTGGCATTAGGAGATGGCTCATCCAAGAGGGAACATGTCCTGCGTGACAAACCTCTTCCAGCTTCTCTTTTCAGCTCTGCTGTGGCACATGCTTCCCTCTGCAGCCTCTTTTGACTAAAACCAACCCCATGAGGGGGGATTGTGGAAGTGGTCTCAGCCCCCCTTCACCACTCACTGTGGTCACAACAGCCAGGGGTGGAAATCACACAGTGCTCCGTATTTCTTTCCTGCAGCAGTGCCCAGAGCAGTGAGTCCTAGCAAATGATGAGTCCTTGTCTTGCCTGCACTGCCCTGGGGAATTAGTGTGACATGTCAGAGCAGAGCTGTGACTCCTCCTACAGAACAGAAAGGCGAGGCAGGAGGATGCCTTTATTCTGCTTTAGACCTCCTGGTTGCAGATGAAACTAATGCTCACAGTTGGCAAAGATGACCTCCATTTTCTGGGGAAGTTGGGGGCTGAAACAGGAACACACACTGACATTCAGATCTCCACATTTGGTATGAAAACTGAAAGGGCCCAGCGTTACTTCCTTCCATAGAAAAGTTGGCAGACTAGAGAAGCTATTTGCTGCATGCTGAGGCCCTGGTATAGGTTCATTCTTTCAGAGTAGAGCAATCCAAGCCATTTAACTTTGGCCTTTTCAGCCTTCTCTGTCTGGGGCAGATGGACAGATAGCACAGTTTGAGGTTTGTAAGGAGCAAGTGACTGTCGAGACCATGGAGTCAGTGCCCCAGGGTCCTGGGAGAGTGTTGCTTATCTGGTTTCAGTCAGACACAGCACAGTTATGTCTGAACTTCCTCCATCAGTTCAGTTGGCCAGAGCTTTTAGTTGTCCTAGCCTCCTCTGAAAGCTAGGAAAGAAGGAAGTGTGAGAACACTTGAGAGGTCAGCCTCTAGGAAATGGCTGAATGACTCCATTCCATTTTTAGTTACCCCTCTTTTAAAAAGAGGAACTGTGAGCAGAAAGACAATGGGCACTTTGCTGTGCTGGAGAAGGAGGCTGGGTGCTACTGTAATGTCCTGGTAATGGTTGGAAAGAGCCAGTATTAAGTGCTTGGTGCAGCACAGTCCTTAATAATTTTTATTCTGTGCCTCTGCTCCTCAATCTACAAGTTTACTGAAATATTGCTGGGCATGTCACAGCATTTCTGACAGATCAGTCTGTTAGCTGGAGAAAATTCTGAATAAGGTTTTGTCTGAGCTAAGATGATGAAGCTCACCACCAGCCTCATGCCAGAAATACAAATGGAAGACTGCTGTTACCTCTCTCCTACTAATGCCCAGTCTCAAATTTACAACCTCAAGCACTCTCTGTCCTGGCAAATGTTAGAGCTGATGTAGAATGTTTCCCAAGTGAGTGATATCCATCTGCTTCAGGAATGGTAGTGCCGTCAGCCTCTCCGCGCCTCCGATCACAGCGCTGATCACTCCGGAGCCTGTGCGTCACTGCCGGATCCCTGAACTGCCACTGGATGGGAGCCTTCTCTTTGAATTCCTGTTCTTCATCTACCTTCTGGTAGCCCTCTTCATTCAGTACATCAACATCTACAAGACTGTCTGGTGGTACCCATACAATCACCCTGCTTCCTGCACCTCACTGGTGAGTTCCCCAGCAAGTGCCATCCCTCGTGCTTTGTCATTACACAGCTTCTTTTCATGCTGCTTCAGTCCAGGAATCACCAAGCATTTGACATGCAGGGGGTGAATGAGGGTTCATGTGCACCCCCATCAGCCAGGGCCATGTCATCCCCCATTTTACAGGGGAGAAAGTAACATGGCAAGTGAGAGAGTCAGCAGGACTTGTTCAGGCGAAGTTTCTTGCAGGTACTTGCATGGCCCTAGCTAGTCCCTAGGGTTTGAAAGAGAGTTAAGACTCCAGGAGCTGTCTCCTGCTGTAAGTGCCTTCCCAGTGGGAACCACAGAGCCTGAAAGAAGGAAGATGTGCAAGTTTTCATTAGGATCCCACAGCAGATCAGCAGCAGAGCTGGGGAGGGCATCAGATCCTGAGCTTATGTAAAGCTCCCGGTCCCCTTGGTTTCAGTGTTCTTGCTGTCCCAATAAGCTGCCTCTGTGGGGGCCAGAGAGCCTCCCATGAGCAAATCCAACCCGTGCAGCTGGAACCGTGTCCAGAGGGCTGCTTGGAAGTGCGAGGTGGGCCCTGAGTTACCTGTGCCGACAGGTGGTGCTGGTGTTGCAGTCACCGGCTGCCAGCTCTGCCGTGCTGGACAAGCTGGCTTGGAAGTAAAAGCAGTCTGTGTTGGGGCTCCCTACCCAGCACGATTTAATGGTCATTTGCTTGTTCCTGTCACAACTCAAGCTTTTTTTTTGACTCAAAATGCCCTTGAAGTCCCAAAAAGCAGTATTCAGAGTCTAACTACTCTGGCTAGAACATATTTGATGGCTTCACTGGAAAACTGCAAGAGCTGTATCTAGCTTGATGCAGCCAGAGTAAACATTAAATTTCTAATACAGATCTATGGCCCGTGAAGATGAGGTTTCCCAGATCAGCTTGGTTTCATCAGGAAGCACTGGTTGCTACAGACCAGTTCTGAGACCAAGAGGGAAAGTGAGCTGGTGTGGTCATTCTGGTCTCTGTTTTGGCTGCCCTTGCTCTGGTTGCTCAGTGTCTTTTCCCTGGAGAACCTGCAACCTGTGCTCCATAGTAGGATTCTGGCTCTAGATTTCCCTTGCACCCCAAAAATACCTGCCTGAAGGGTGGGTTTGTTTTGTTTTCTATGGAAATCTCTCCATGAGAAGGAATCTCCCTGTGGAGATCTTGCTTCTGGAAAAATTCCTTTGTTACTAATGTTTATCCCTTTTCCCTCATGTCTAATAGATTTGGGGAATGCTTACATGAGGTCCTAAAGGTCCTAATGTACTCTGCAGCAGCCAGCTTTCTAGTCCCACCCCATGTGGGTGGTTTCAGAGTCCCTTTTCCTGGTGAAGACCTTTCTTCTTTCCTCCTTCAGAATTTTCACCTCATTGACTACCACCTGGCGGCGTTCATCACAGTGATGCTGGCGCGGAGGCTGGTGTGGGCCCTCATCTCTGAGGTAACATTCCCACTGTTCCCTCTCCTGCCTGTAGGACTTACTGCAGAACATGACCAGCCATAGCCTGAGAAAATTCTGGAGGTTGGAGGGTTTGCCTCAGAAAACTCTGGGTGTGAAGGACTAAGGTTTTGGGGATGCCCTTCTGCCTCAGAGTTTTCTGCTTGAGCCCCTTCATGTCCTGCAGTATTGGGTAGCTCTGTTGTCTCTACAACTGGAAGGAGATTAAATGGTCCCACTTGCTTATTTATCTCTGCAGGTACAATACTGTACCTCCACTACCTCTTGTTAGAGAAGTGGCCAAGGGAATTGCAATTCAGGTAGTAAAATGGCAAATAGGGAGGGTAGCCAAGACTAGAAGAATGAACAGGAGATTAGAGGGGGAAAGGTCAGGAGGAGGATGTCTGACTACACTGAAGTGAAATAGAAACACTGGTAGAACTGCTTTTCCAATCCTGGTTACTCAATAACTCAGACTCTGCTCACCAGAGATTTTGAGATCTTCTCTGTGTTTGTGAGAGCAGAACCAGGCCAAGTAGATCTCTGTAGAAGGTAATTTTCAGGAAAAAGGAAGTTTTGTTCACTGAAATGGTTCATACAACTATACAACTCTAGGCTAAGCAACTGAACGGTGTTTAAAAATAACTAAATAAAGGAACAGTTATGTCCTGATGAACTGATGAATGAAAAAGATGGGATCTCTGAAATTCTCTTTTCATCTGATTCCTGCCATTTTCATTTATGTTCACATCCTCCGTAAAACTTCCCATAGACTGAAATTTCTGCATTGAAACCTTCCATGCAAGTTCTTGCACATCCCATGTATTGGCTCTAAGAATCTTTTCATAGTTTGTTTCCTTCTCTCCTCTGGAGATTGGAACAAGCTTGCTTGCTGTGGTGCCTCCTTACTGGACTACAGCCTATACATCCAATAGAGATGAGTCATGGAAGTCTGGGTTTGGGATTGCCAAGGTGCACCATCTTCTCTTCCCTCAGTTGAGAACTGTGACCTTTCAGAATGCTGAGACCTGATCCTTCTGAAGAAAAGAGAGAGAGGAAATGGGTTTCAGGCTATCCTGGACTATCATCAGAGCAATAAGGGGCTTGAGCAAAAATATTTTTCTACTTTGCAGCTCTGAATTTTTTTAAAGGCCCTATTTTAGTCATGCCCCACAACTTGTGATTATTTGAATCTTTTGGATTCTGACAATCAGTAATAAAATCAAAGGCATTTACCTTTGTAGAGAATCAGTTCCTGCTTCTGAGAGGAAGAGGGCAGCTATCCCTCTTACAGTACCTCCTGGCACCCCTCTCCCTGCTCCTCCTCTGCAAGCATCCCTTGTGCTTATCTTGTAGCACGAGGTGTTACAGGGCTGCTGAGTGTTTCCTCTCCATTTGCAGGCCTCTCAGGTGGGTGCAACATCAGTGGTTCACTACATGGTGCGCCTGGTGCTGCTCACCCTCTGTGGATGGGTGCTCTGCTGGACCCTTGTGAACCTCTTCCGCAGCCATTCTGTTCTCAACCTTCTCTTCCTGGGCTACCCGTGAGTGACACCACCTTGTACCTTCTGGGTGGGGAGAGCACAGCTGCTTGGGGGTGGCACGAGCCACTGTGGGAAGCAGAGCTGTTGGCTGTAAGCTGTCCCCTTGATTTAGGATTAAAAGGGAAGCAGGAGTGGCTGGGGGACGGTGCAAGGAGGTGGCACTGAGCTGATGAAGTGGATTGCCTCAGTTGTTGTTTGTGTGAGAGGACTTTACTGCCACGAAGACTGAGGCATTGTTGGTTCTACAAATGGGATTTAAAGCTTCTCTGCACAGGTGTTGAAGCTGCAGCCTCTGGCCTTTTAGTGGGGACAGGAGTTGGCTGCTGGCTTCTGGAGTGAGGGTTTCTGTGTGCTGTCACTCTCATAAGGGCCAGCATCTGTTGAGGAGGTGCCCCCTGCTCCCTGTTGGGACGACTGCTGTTTCAGCCATTGTTTTCTTTCTTTCACGGCAGGTTTGGTGTCTACGTCCCCCTGTGCTGCTTCCACCAGGACAGCAGAGCACAGCCTCTCCCTGCAGACTGTGGTTACTTGGTACAGGACCAGGCGGTGGATGATGGGGCTTCAGCTGTCAGCAGCCTGGTCAAAGACTTCTTCTCGCTCCTGTGGGAATCCCTGAGAGAACAGTTCAATAATCCTACGTCTATCCCCACCCACAGCTGCCCCCTTTCCCCAGACCTCATCCGCAACGAGGTGGAGTGCCTCAAAGCAGACTTCAACCGCAGGATCAAGGAAGTTCTCTTCAACTCTCTCTTCAGTGCCTACTACGTGGCATTCCTGCCACTGTGCTTTGTGAAGGTAGCTGTTGTCTGGCTCTCCCTGTGCCCCTGCCCGCCGTCTCCTTCTGAATGTTGTGTGAATTGCTGCCAGGCCAGATTCCTGGTTAATTCCCCTTTTCTCTGTCTCCCCTTTGGCAGCCCGGATAGCGGAGCATGGCTGCATCCGGAGTGCACTAGTACTGCTCCTGGTTGGCAGATAGGTATTGCCATAAATGTGATGCACCTCTAGTCCCATCACCCCACTTACTAACTCCCCTCCTCCCACCCCTGTCCTAGGCAGATGGATAGCTGTGTTCTTCCTAGAAAAGAGAACCTGTTGTTACCCGTCTCAGATCCAACATCCTGGCTTTTGAGTGCTTGGATCAGAGGCTTTGGTGGTCAGCCTGTTAGAGCCAACTAGGATGCTTGGCAAACTAAATCCAAGACCCTCTTGTCAGCGTGGGGGTTGCATTTTTTCATCTGTCATTTTTCAAACTCGAACAAGCTCCAGTTGGTGCAGAGAAATGGGCAGGGCTCCACAATCCATGTAGCAGTCTTGGTGCAATTGGTGCTCCTGGGGCAGTTCTGTGGCAAGCAAACTGCCCTGTTACCTGCTGCTGGAGGAGGAGATGCACCAGCTGCAGCATCATCCCCTGCCCTTTCTCCTTCAGCTCCACGAGAAGGGAGCCTTGAGTGTTTCCTAAGCTGTAACCCTCTGAAATCACCGGTCCAAAAGCGCATGCCTGTAACGTGTGGTGTGGGTCTGCTGGATGCACACGCAGTATGTCCCTTGTCATTCCTCCCTCTTTGTGTGACAGTGGTGCCAAGTTCTTGTCTGGTCTCTTCACAGAGCACCCAGTACTATGACATGCGCTGGTCCTGCGAGCACCTCATCATGGTGTGGATCAATGCCTTTGTCATGCTCACCACGCAGCTGCTGCCTCCCAAGTACTGTGACCTGCTCCACAGGTCAGCCGCCCACCTCGGCAAGTGGCAGAAGCTAGAACATGGCTCCTACAGCAACGCTCCCCAGCACATGTGAGTGTGGGGCTGGGCAGGGGTTGGCAGGCCCAGCAAGGTGATGAGATGTTCCAGTAGATGAGCAAATACCAGCAGTGCTTACCTACTGAGGACGTGTCTCCACTTTAAGTGCAACTCTACTGGCCTTGTTCACTGAAAACAGAAATGTCTGCTCAAGAGAGCTATCTGAGCTCCTCCAGTCACTGCTGGTTTCTTCCCAGAAAGAAACACTGGAATTCTCCTTGGCCATTGAAGAGTACCTTGAGCAGGGGCAGGGGGCGGCCTCCGCTGTGGCAGTGGACAAGGTTCTTGCACTGGGAGCCATTTGTTCACATTATTCAGAGCCTGTTAGTTGGGCTTGTGATCATCTCTCTGTGCTTTTCCAGTGGGAGCCAGGACATGTCCTCCTGGCAGAGGCTTTGGGGCTTTCCAAGCTGCAGTCCCTTGCCGGGAAGCCTCGCTCAGGGGGCTGGGAGCACAGCTGGTAACCCTCTGGCACTGTTTCCCCACAGCTGGTCAGAAAACACAATATGGCCACAGGGAGTGCTGGTGCGACGGAGCCGGTGCCTGTATAAAGCAGTCGGGCCTTACAACGTAGCAGTGCCTTCAGACGTGTCCCACGCCCGCTTTTATGCAAGTATCTCTTCTCCTGCTTGGTGCCTTAGACTGGGGGAGGGAGGAATGGCTCCAACAATAGCAGAGCAGACTGTGCAGGACAGAGTTCAGTGCTGAGTGACAGCCTGTTGCTGCTGAACAAAATACCTGGTGGCAGCAGAGGGGCTTTCCCACTGCAGTTATTACAGTGACCTCCGGGCAAGAGGGAAGCCACGGCTGCCTTGTCAGTGCTTTCTCATCGAGGTGATGCAGCTCTCCCATCAGGCAGTGGCATTCCCCTAAGGGGGTTCTAGGTAACATCTTTCAGGGAAGGGGGAAAAGTATGTCAGCAGGCCAGTAGGTTTATTTCACCCTTCTCCCTTTCTCAAGCAAAACGCCACTTCTACATGCCTTGTTTCTTATTCTCTTTACCCTGAGAAGTGGCTGCAGTACAAGCATTTCTTCTGCCCTACAGTGGTCCCCACCAGCATTCT
This sequence comes from Climacteris rufus, assembly GCA_013398175.1. Taxonomy (NCBI): domain Eukaryota; kingdom Metazoa; phylum Chordata; class Aves; order Passeriformes; family Climacteridae; genus Climacteris; species Climacteris rufus. The sequence goes on along the minus strand of VZRZ01006181.1, from coordinate 707,330 downwards.
GTCCATATTCCTCCTCCCTTTAAACCCTGCAACAACTGACAGAACTCCCTCCTTTTTAACTGTTCCCCTGCAGTTCCTTTTCCACCGTCCGTTACGGCTGCTCAACCTGCTGATCCTCATCGAAGGCAGCGTGGTCTGCTACCAGCTCTACTCCCTGCTGCGCTCAGAGAAGTGGAACCACACCCTCTCCATGGCCCTCATCCTTTTCTGCAATTATTATGTCTTATTTAAGCTCCTCCGGGACCGGATAGTATTAGGCAGGGCATACTCCTACCCCCTTAACAACTATGGACTCAAGGCACACTAGGCCAGCCAAACGTGTACCCCTCCTCTTCCTCTTCCCACAGGGCAGGGAGGGAACCTCAGAAAACAAAAAATATTTTCGTACAGTTCTATTTTTTTCTTGCGACGTTTATAAATATTTAAAATATTTTATATTTTGTATACTATTGTTTTTGTGGGGCGGGAAGGGAACCAGTGGCAATTAAATGTCGCTTTATAAACAAGGTGTTATTTTATATATATCTATTAAAAAAAATCCATGTGTATATACCCTATTATCTATACCCATACATATATCTATGTGAAGCAACAGGATTGTGTGTGTGGTCACTGTGTCTGCTTTGCTCACAGAACTGCTGCTAATTAGGGACTGGGCAGCTGTAGAATTTGAATAAACTAACAGCCAGGGGAAAAAAGGAAACACAAGGGCCTTTCACCAGGATCAGTACAGTTTATTTTAGTGACCTCAGTACCAAGAAAGTCTTGCACTGGAAATGTGCATTGATGAGATATGTTTAGGCAAAGGGAGGAAGCAGTGTGTGAAAAGAAAGGCTGAGTTACTGTCAGTCAGTAAAGACACTAAGTTCTTCCCACTCTTAGGAGGATGCAGATATTTTTAAAAAATACCCAACTGTTTACTTTAGCCTCTCTCCTCCTAGCAACCTGAGCTCCCTCACCATGTCCAGAGAATGAATTAAATATTGAAATTGTAATTTGAGGGTAGTGTAGCATTTAGAAAGGGATTTGAAATAAATAGCTTTATCTAGCAGGATGGTAATTGAATATTTTAGATATCCATCTCTAGTTCCTTGAGTAATGCCATTGAATTAGGAAATAATCAGCTATTTCTTTCAAGCAGTAATATTCCTAGCTGAAATTTATTCTTGCAAAAGACTCACCAACTCCCTGATTGCTAAGCAGTACATTTCAGCACTGTTTCATTCTAATGTATGTTGGTAGTGTTAATAACTTACCATTAATGATAGAGGAAATACTGTGCTATGAAACTGTTCTTCATACAGCTGAGCTATACTAGACTCTAGTGAAAAAACAGTTGTGGCAGTATCCCATAGAGGAATTAAAGATAAAAAGCAGTATCAACCCTACAATTAATTTAACTGTGCATGCTGGTGACAGCTGATGGTAAGAGTTGATGTTTTAACTCAGGTAATTAAGGAGGGGACAGCAAATGCAATGTTCTTCCATTCAGATGCCACCTGGCAACTTCAGCCCTTAGTAAAGTGCTGGCTCTGGTTAAGGAGTAGGTAGGTATGGGAAACAAAACCCCAAAGCTGTACTGAGTTTGGAAGAAACTGCAACTACTTTCTGTTTCTTTTTTTCTTCCATGCTACTTAAGAATATAGTGATCTCTGCTGTCTGTAGGAGAGCTGCTCCAGCAGCCTGCTCCCAAGTCCAGGATGCCTGATAAGGGAGGCAACAGATGCCTCTGAGCATTAACCCCAAAATGAACACAAATACTTAGGTGTAGCTGCTCCTAAGCCTTCTCTTTCATGTGGCCCAAATGTTGCTGGCCAGACAAAGGTACTAGGGAATTTACAGTCTGCAGCCTTTGAATAAAACTGTATGCCTTACAGCCACTTCCTTGATGTAGTCATCCATGTCTACCTTGATTACTTCAGGAAGTACTTTAGGGATAAGAGAAGGATGGCTGCTTATCTAGAGCAGGCTCTTTGCTGCACATGGTTTTGTGCAACACCTTTCTTGCACCCAGCTTCAATTTTTGCAGTAGCTCAGTAGCATTGCCTATAAATGTCACCTGTTTCTAACAGCTGGCTCAGCACCCTTTAAACAGTGTTTCACAGCATTATCCAGTAGCTTCTTCCATTTGGACACCTAGATGATAGTAGGCTTATGCATAACCAGGGGGAAAAAAGAGGCTTTCCAAGGCTTAGCTTGGGAAAAAGAGATGTGCAAAAGAAAGCCAGAACCCTGCACCAGGGCTTTGGGTCAAAGTTACCAAGGGTTCATGCTGTGGCTTTTCCTCCCCTTGCATGCCAGGCTGAAGGCAGGCAGGACTCTGGGGCAGTGAGCACAGTCAGACTGTGTGCAGCAGTTGGGCTGACCTTGCCCTGTTGGCAGCAGAAGGGACAGAAGCACAGCAGCACTTCCCTAGCTACAGGCTTTATGGTTTCCTCTCAGTGACTGAGTACAGGGCCAAAACAAACACTGCCTAATTGCAGGTGTGATAAGAGCCTCTTCATTCCAAGGGAGCAAGGCATTATCTACTGCCTTTCCCCTTCAGAAATAGTACCTTTGTTACATCCTGGAGGAGAACTAGTTCCATGAGAAGGTTAAGGTCTAGAGATTGCACCTTTCCATGTACAGTAGTACAAACTGCCTGCATGCAGTCCTGGAGATGCAACTGTCTCCCATCTACACACAGGATCCATACATGGGAGGAAAATGTAGAAGATAGTTGCAGCCTCCCCCCTGTTGGCAAAAACACAACAAGGAACTGGCTAGCACAGTTAGTCTCCCCAGTATAAACTGGACCATCCACCAAGCAGGGAGCAGAAATTATGTCTGCTAAGCATCAGTGCCTGATCAGATCAGTGATTTGTCCCCATTCCTCAAATGGGCCTGCTACTAAGCCTTATTCTGATGAACACTGAAAACAAGTTCACTCTAATACTTGGTCAGGTCAGATTAGGAAGAAAACAAAGACTTATTGCCCATCTTGGTCACTCCATCATGCAAGGATGTCATAGTAAATGGATGGCTTTTTGGTCTGGTCACGGAACTGCTCTAGCTTTAGGCCAATCCTCAGAAGAACAGCTTCATCCCACCATTTTGCCATGACCTGGGAGAGAGAGGCAGAAAGGGAAGGAAAAACTTTAAAAAGTAGCTTCATCACCTATAGATGCTCTTGATTTGGAAATAATTTTCCCCCCTCCCTCAACATCACCAAAAGACACATTGTCCCCTTTTACCCCAGTAAGGGGGGGCATCACTGTATTTGGGATAAAGGCAGCTGTGTGACTTTCAATTGCAAGACACAGGGTTATCCTTTACATGAGACCTGTTTTAAGAGGGAAGGATTTAAGGAGGTTACAGAAAAGAGAAATAAGAGGAAAGAATAGTGACCAATACTGGGTACTGATGCAAGTAGACAGGGAGACAGAGAAATCTTTCTCAAAAATACTTGAAGAGACCCTCTGCCATTTAGGATTGAGTTACTCTGAGGCAAATGCTCTCCCCCCAAATTAAAGCTTTTATGTCCAGTACCTGCTAGCTCCTCAAGTGAGCTGTGTGGAACAGCAGGAACTTGCTTATGGTGCTTCAGGACAAAGCCAGCTGGGGAGTTTGTGGCCCAGCACTCACAAAGAGCAAATACTCACCTGGAGGCTAATAGGAAGCCCAGCAGTAGAATATCCAATGGGGACCACAAGGCCTGGAATCCCAGTGAAGTTACCAAGCTGCATGAACCTAGGGGAGAAAAGCTGTCATCAGTATTCCCACCTTAGGACAGCAGCAAATTCATCTTTCTTTTGGGAGAGGCAGCTATGATTAATCTCTCCCACCTCACAGCCTGAGATTCTTCAGTTAGTGCAGCTAGTCCCCAGCTAACTTTTGTTTCTGTAGTGCAAGTAGCACTTTCCTTACCTCATGGAGCGGGCTGTGAAGGCCATATTGCTGTTCCCCGTCAGGAGGTCAGACTCATAAATTCTTGGGGCAGTGGAAGGAACAGCTGTGGAGCAATCACAAAGTGACTGAAATGCAAAGGGACCTCAGGAAGTCATCTAGTCTAACTTTCTGGCTCAGGAATGGTCCGCTAGTGCAGGCTGCCCAGGGCCATGTGCAAATGGCTTTTGAATATTCCCAGGGAGGATAATTCCACAGGCTCTCTGGGCAACCTGATGCAGTGCTTAAAGAGCACAGGACTGTGACACAGTGGGCAATCTTCAAGGAACAGCTCGGTTCACTAAAGCCACCTGTTTGATACACATTGATGCTGCAAACTCACACATTACTGGGATTTATGAATTAAGCAGTTAGCTTCTATTTAGAGCAAGAACATTTGCATACATAAGTAGCAAGTAGGACATAGTACACAAGTCCTTCGTGTGCATATGTGCTGGCTGATCAGCTCCTGTCTCAAGCACCAAAGAGGAGTTTGTCACTGCCATGGATACAGCCCACAAGTCTAGAAATACATAGCAGTCTTTCTAACCAGGCTGCATTATCCTCTAAAGGCATGAGGCACAGCAAAGTCTTTGCACAAAAGTCATATTCTTAAAATTGAGGAGGGAAAGTGAATGAAGTGACCGTTCCTAAAAGGCACCACAGAGCTGTTGAGGACTGGCTCTTTGGCCAGGACTGCCAATACCTGGTGTAAGGATACAGTTCACAGTGCTGAAGATCTCTCGCAAAAATCTCATGCTGCGAGTTCTCTGTCGATTTGCCTGCAAGCAGAGAGAACACTGTCTCACTGGGTTCACAAGGTTCATGTTTGGTGTTGGCACACTCTGCCCATCAGGGGCTCTGCCTTTTCAAAAGAAGACACCATCCTTGCAATGTGGAATCAAAACACAGGACAGGTGGCACATCCTCTGTGGTGCCCCCCCATTCAGCATGCTGTCACAGCAGAGGGCAGCTACAGCTGGGTGACATCTTCCCCTGGGTTTGGGGAGGTGAAGAGAAGCCTCCACCCCACCTTTACAGTTTCTTTAGGCGCCTCCCTTCAGCCTTCACCACAGTACATCCCTTACCGTAATATAGTCCACAGCTGTGAACTGGGAAGCCAAGGCCAGGTTAGCCCGAGTCTCCAAATTCTGAAATAAAGAACACTGATCAAGGCTCTGCTTTCAAGAAACTGAATTGTGACAGCCCAGGAGTTCTCTCCCAGGTCTGCTCTTCTGTATCAGTAGTCATTTAACTAATCTTGTCATAGAAGAAGCAGAACCTCAGGTTTGTCACTGACATGGTATTTGTTCTGTATCAGCCGGGACAACTGACACTGCTCCAAGCTGCTGCTACTTACCATGTCATGAAAATGTTTATTGAAGTCAGGTTGCAGGAAGTCCCTCATCTCACTGAGAACACAGATCACATGTGCTACTCGTGCTTCCTCCATCTCTGGAAGAGAGACTTCAACCACACTGGCTCCCAAACTCTGCAGGTGCTCCACGGCTGGGTACAGGACAGGTAAAGCACAGAGAGCAGCCCTAAGTTCACAGAAAGGCTGCAAATCCCCCACCCCTTGCAGAGTGAGAGACCCCATAGGCCATTGCATGCCAAGCTATTTCAGTGGCATGACTGCTGCAGCTGCTTCTCCTATGAAAATGCTTTCAACCTAACCACATCCAGTATTCCAAAGGGCAGGGGAAGGGGCTTGCAGACAGGCTCCTAACTCACCTGCTGTATTTTGGCCAAGTTCATCTCCTCCCTCTTGCCTCCCAGTTAAGCCAAAGAGTAAGAGGTGGACTGACAATATTTCCCTGAACACTTCCCCTGACCAGTGTTCTCTCAGCATGAAGTGATTATTGAGCATCATGAGATTCCCATTCAAAGCCTCTTCTGAACCATCATGGTAGAGGAACCCAGGGAATGCTCAAGAGACCCGGTCAGCAATACAGGGTCACTCAATCCTGGGGCACTTAGCAAGGCTGAACACCAAGACTTTGGGAAAAGTGAATCTTTTGCAGTCTGAAAAGAAACCTCTTCTTCTTTGAGCCCAGCTTCTTAAATACTCAAGCTTGCCTATTTCACTGGCCTATGGTCTGCCTCTCCCAAGAAAACTCTGTACATGTAGAAGTGTGGAAATAAAGAGGATAAAGAAAATCCAGGCAAAAGCCTGAATACTGTGAACTATGTCAGCACAGGAGACCAGCTACTACACCAGGCATTGTAGAGCCTTTCTCCCCCACCCCCAAGTACTCACCAGGGTCAATTTTGCTTGGTCTAAACTCTGACAAAGCCACCCTAAAGGCACCACTTGGCTAATTTCAAGGAAATACCAGAGAACTGGATACATCACAAAGACTTAGCACTGTATTACTACTGAGCATTATGTTGTGAAACAAGGCCCTCCCTTAAAAGTCTTTTACCATTAAAGCTTGCAGAGTAAGTATTACCAGCACAGTTCTGTCTTTATACACACAGAGGCTGAGCACACTGGACTGCATTCTTCCATTGTAATCTGACAAACCTACAACTGCTGAGCTTTTTAACCCTCAGCAGTCAGGGGGGTTTCCCTAACACAAAGCTACTGCTGTTTATCCAGCCAGACCCCTTGAAGCAACTGCCTCTAAGGACTTCAGGCAAGATCTATTTAATGCATACATGCACCAAGTGACACCACAACACCAGGCACAATAAGAGACTTACAGACTTTTCCTCTTTACCTTTTTCACAGGCAGACAGGACTTCAGCATCACATGCCTAAAGAACAAGAGGAAAGAACTACTTAGACTTCAGTAACTGCTCTCCTCTTTTTGGTGAGCACACTCACCAGGACTTCAGCCCTTATGGTGCTTTCCTTGTTCCTGTCCCTAACAGCAGTGAAACACAGTCCTACAGGATGGCCTTAGGTCACATGCTGCAAGGGAACAGCTTGCAGGTCACACCCCTAAGGAAAAGGAAAGGTCACCTTTTCCAGAGGAGATGATAATCCTCCTCTGCACTGTGGCAGAGCCAGTAAGAGGGGTTTTTTAACCTTCAGGGAAGAAATCCTAAACACATTTGCGGGGTTGCATTACAACTGCCAGGCAGTACTAGCTAGCAAGGCCACTTTCTACATTGGAATAATGAAATAACACTCAGCAGCTGCAGCATTGTCACCAAGTGGATACACTCCTTTTCCTCATTTCATTTTAAACTAAGTGCCTTTTGTAATCAGTTCAGAAGCATTGCTTCTGAATCAGCAGTAGTCATTACCTTTCCTCATGCCTCCAACAGACTCTTACTCAAAAGGCTGCATTAGAAAAAAGTCTCTCTGTGTTGATGTTTTCACACAGGCTGTATTATCCTCCAACTATAGGACTAAATATGAGAAGTTCTGATGATGACAGGCAAGAGAGCAGTGAATGCACTGGGTTCCTTTAAAATGTCATTTTGCAAAGCAGCAGAAAGAGAAAGATAGAACAGGCACCTTAAAAAATGTCCAGTCCACTCCGAGTTTTAAACCTTTCAGGTCAGGAGCACACATATCAGATAGGGTTGGTTTGGGCTGTTTTAGTCCTGCAGGGAACAAACAAGAGTTCCTCCTTTTATTCCAGGATGCCTCTAGGAAGGCAGAGCATCTGGGCTCAGGGAGGGAGAGAGCTCACCTACCATAGGGATAGAGAGGATCTGGCTCAGCAAGGATACTGTAAACAATGGCTGCATCTGCCACTGAGGTACAGATAGGGCCTGTAAAAGACGGGACAGTTATAAAAAAGTGACAAGAGGTAAACAGTACCTTCCTCTCAAGGTCTTTTCTAGGCACAGACTGCCTCCCCTGTGAGAGCAGCACACAGCAAGGTCCCTGAAGTGGAGCCCAAGTCCTCTTACCTACGCTGACTGTGGAGTAGGAGAGTGGCAAGCTGCCGTGAGCACTGATGCGCCCAAAGGTACCTGGAGAACAAGAAATGGGCACTTAGCTGGACAGCAGCACTGCTGGGAAGAGCCACCTAGATGGCTCTGGTGCCCCCAGGATAAACAACAAACCCCTGCCAGTCACTTTTATGTCAGCTCTTTCAGAGCCCAGTCTCCCATCCCTCTCATCCCTCATCCCTGACCATGATCTGTCTCATCTGTGAAACACAGGCATTCAATGAGTAGTGAAACTGGTTTTCCCCCTAAGAAACGTAGTTGAAATTTTGGAACATGAGTATTTTAATGTACAGAAACAGCATTTTTGGTATGGAGGATGGAGAGGCAGGAACAGGATTATCCACAGCAGGAGACAGCACTCCATGGGAGGTCTCACCCACTTCAGCAGTGAGACTTTGTGCCTAACACCAGTTTCTTCTGCAAGTACTTCTATCACCTTTCTGGCCAGTTACATTTTTGTCATCATCATCTTCCTCAGATGAATCAAGATTAGTCAAGCTATTCACACGTGAAGGATGCAAAGAGAGCAATGGTTGAATTTCTGATCTCCTATGAAGCAGCTGAGATACTTCAGAATGATAAACCATTCCCAAAAGCCAGCATCCCTCCCAAGACGACAATCCTCCCTCACCATGTTCCATGCTATAAACACTGCCCTGTGCATTTCTTATGTTCTCTGCACATTTTCTTTGATTATTTTCATTTTTACTGCAAAAACTGCATTGCTACTCCTTGTAACACTGAGATAATAGGGAATGGCTACATCCTGGTTTCATACAAGCCTATTAGCCAGGTTTAACTTACCAGACAGAAATCTGAGCAGCATCAGCCTCTCCATATAACTGGGATTATGGCAAACCATCATGGGCGAAAATGCTTTTCACCATCTCAGTACAGATACCCAATTATGTTGGAAACACCTCCCAGCGAAGAAGGAGGAGTGAAGAGGGATGAGTGGGTAGAAAGGAAAAGCAGCATGCATATTTTGTTCAGCACTTGACATAAGTTACGTCTTTTGAACATCTGTTCAACAGACAGTAGAGAGAACACTTCCATGCTGCCAGTCTAACCCACATGACTCTTGGGGTGTTATATTTCAGGGTTTCTCTGGTCAAATTTTATTTCACCGGAATTAATAAACAAATGCCCAACTTGTTAGTGGCATTCTGTCTGAAACAGCAAACAAGACAAACACACCCCCCTCCATGATTAAAAGGCTCTACCTTTCAGCCCCACCACACCACAGAACGAAGAAGGAATCCTCACAGAGCCTCCCGCATCTGTGCCAATAGCCACGGGGCAGAGACCTACAAAAAACCCACACATTGGCCTGGGATCAGACACACATCATGCTGCCCTGTCCATTCTCCCAGCAGCTGTATCCAAGACAGCACACAGAGCTCTCTGTTTAGCTAGGAATTCCCTCCAGCTGCTAAACCCCCTCATAAAAACCAAATGCCTGAGGTACTTTGGCTCAGGACCTTCCTCCCACCACCCCTGATCTCTGTGTAGGACCACCTACCTGCTGCTACAGCTGCTGCTGACCCACTGGAGCTCCCACCTGTGAAGTGGTTAGGCTTGTAGGGATTCCTAGCGATCTTGTGGTACCTGAAGCAGACAGAGAGTGTTTAATCTTTTCTTAGGAAGGACTGCGTGCACTACAGGGTAGGAAAAGATCCAGAAACACAGCTCAAGGACTCTGATCTCTTGGTAAGGAGACACCATTCAATCTCAGAAAGTGCCATGTCCCTAGAAAACAGGATGCAAAGAAGATTCTGCCTCAGAGTCCAATCTCCTGTGAGCACAGCAGTTTAAACAAAAGAGACAGGCACAAAGCAAGAGAAAAGATGCCACTGCAGCTCTTCTGTCTGCAATTGCACCGTGCCCTTGTTGCCTGCCACAGTGCCTTGTGCAATTCCAAAAGGTGGAGCAGCTGGTGGCCAGCAATCCTTACAGACAAGCAAGTTGGGTCTGCCCTTTACTGCAGAACAGCAACTCTCCAAGTCCCCAGCCTGAGCACAGCCCCCAGCCAGCACAGAGCCCTGCCAAGCCACTGGCATCCAGCAGACCTCACATGGTGAGGAAATGCTGCCCCGTTGCTGCAGCCAAGGGGGGCCCTGGTTCCACCCAGCTGCACATGCTCCAAGCCTGGCTCTACAGGAGCCTTAGCAAGGATGTGAGGGCCACTGCTCTGGAACTGAGTTCTCAGCTTGCCTATAGCTGGGGAATTCACCACAGTAAAGCAAATTTCAGTGAACCTGTTTTAGCTAAGAAATACATTCTCCTGAGACAACTGTACCTTTTTATATCTGTTCTAGGCCTTCACCCATTCCTGAGGCTGAGCATTACACTGTTATTGTGTATTGACTATTGACTATTTATTTGTTTTCTGTCATGGCTTTTGTCTTCCACTCATCCTGTAAACATCCACCTCCATGCCTGTAAGGCCTGACAAACCAAGTTCCTTACACAGCACACAACACTTGCATCCTCTCCTCCCTTTGGTTTCAGGAGCCTTCCACAGCTACTCTGACCCTCAAATCTACAATGCTGAGTTTTCATACCCTCAGGGTTCTGTCATGTTTCCATCATTGTTTTTCTCACATGCTCACCCTTATTTTTGTACCCTTCCCTATCAGTTCTGGACAGTCATAGATATTTCTAGACTGGGGGAAGAGAGAGGAAAGGGATTTTTACCTATTAGGGTTGCATCCAGTTGTTCCAGTCCCCAGTTCATGCATGTTTGACACCCCAATAATGATAGCCCCAGCCTCTCGCAGCTTCTTGGCCACAGTAGCATCTTCTGTTTCCGGCTCTGTCCCAAGATACACTGTTCCCGCTCGGTGATGGTAAGGTACCTTAACAAGGAGACACCTAATTATTCATTCTAAACAGGACTCCCACCCTAGGGGTAGGTCTCTGCAGAGCCTACAACAGCCCGATGGCACTGCCAGGAGTATTTATTGGTAGCTGTTGTTAGGCCACAGGTAAAAATCCTTGCCAGTAGGAATTTTCAAAGTAACTTGCAGATTCCTGACACGTGTATTGTAAGGTAAGGAGAGAGGGATGTTTGCCAGTGGAGCAGAGTCAGTGCCTGAGAAATATAGACAGTTACACCCACCATACAGATGCTTTTATACATTCTCATTTCATCATAAGAGACTGTTTCCCACACCCACCTTCTACTCCCTGTGCATTAAAGAGATCAGTACAAGATATGGAACACATCTGCTGTATGCAAGATCTGCCTTCACCTTGCAAAACTTGTTAATCCTACTCATCCTGCAAACCCACATACTACCCCTTATTACAAACATATTCTCAGATTTCTGCTGAGGAGTTGGTCTTAAAGCCTTGTCACAGTGAGTTGTCCAGGTTAACCACCTGCAGCATGAACTGGCAGCTAGACAAGGAAACTCACCACTTTGATCTCTTCTTTCAGACATACTGGGATGCCATCCAGACAAGACAGGGTACATTTATTCCTGTAACGAGTAGTGGAGGCCTCAGCCATCTGCACAGAAGGAAAAAAAGCATAAAGCATATGTTATATATATTTAACTGAGCTGAAGGTCATCTCCAGTACCAGAATGGATATCAAAAAATGGTTTTCTTGGCCAACCTATTAAAGTTTCCTTCTTCTTCCACCATATGCTGGTGGGAAACTACTACTTGGAAGCATCTGCACTACTGGATGCCACATAAGCAAAGAAGTCCTGTTATAAACAGTCATCCAGCAGGAAACAGATGGCTTTAATGCTACCTGTCTTTGCAGGAAGGAAAGCAAACTTGTTTGTAGCCCTCTAAACATAGAGGAAAGAAAAATGTGCTTATTTTTCTGTGCAATATACCAGCAGAAGAGCCTCTGCCCCTTCTAATGGATGCTACTGCTCCCAGGGTGGCAGAGGCCCCTTTCCAACCAGAGGCAGGCATTACCAGCATTATTTGCTCCTGGTCCCATTGCACTATGGCTCTGAGGGGGGGTGTGGATTTGTCACAGTCCTCCAACATGGCAATGATGTTCCTGGCTACCTGCGATGGTGTCAGCTTCCCACTCCTGCAAGACAAAAGAAGTTGGGACTTGTCAGAAGACCTTCCCACACTCCACCCACACACAGGGATTGTCTCCCATGCAGCAGGATGGCAGCTGTCACAGCTGTAAGCAAGAATTAGGTAAGAATCTCTGTATGGCAATGATGTGAACAGTTAACACTCTCAAGACAGGAGATTCCCTACCTTAAGGGGAGAATTTGCCTACACAGCAGACTCCCAGCCCTTAGAGCTAGGAGAGTTACCCAGATATTCCTGAACCACCAGATAGACAAACAGGGACAAACAGCTGACAGCTTTACAGAAAATCCTCAAACTCCTGACAGCCTGGAAGTGATGAAACTCCCAGTATCATGAGCTAAGACCAAGAGGCCAGACCCCTTTATGCAGGACTCCCACTACAGAGAAGGGGCTCCCAGCAGTACTGTCATAACCCACCTTCAACAAACAGGCCTTCCCTCCCTCCTGGCAGAGGCTGTGTTACACCACAAACACACCACCTCTGGCTGACACAAAAGCCTCGTGGCCAGGATGCACACGTAGCACCAGACTGCAGTGCCAGCCCTTTCTCCAAGGCCACAGCCTGCAGGCAGGGGTGGGCCTTGAGGAACAAGTGTGAGGAGTGCAAGGATTTTTATCTGAGTGCTCCACACCTGGCACATGTCCCACAGGAAACCAGGAATACCAGGCAGCCAACAGCTCACAGAACCTCAGAGTCAGGATTGTGATTTTAGTTCTTTCCAAGCTAGACACGTTTACAGGGAAAGCACGTGTCATGCTCAGAGGAGCACAAAGAGCTGGGGACCCAAGAGATTCATCAGAGATTCCCAACATGTGCAATTTGCATAATCCAGATCAACCTTTATCTACTTCTCACTCATGTGTTTGAGCAAACAAGATATGTAGAAATCTCTCTCAGAGAAGACTGACAATAAGCCAAAGAAAATGGCATTTAAATATCTTTGCAGGGCTTGTAAAGTTGTGCCAGCTCTCCCAGCTGACTTTCCCTTCTTATTCTACTAAAGGAAAAGAACAGCAGGAAGGCATGATAAGCAGTGGCACCTCAAGGACAACGTTAACAAAACGATGTCTTGAGAGCCTGTGGAACATTAGCAGCCCACAGCAGGGGACCATGAGGGACAGGTTGTTTCCAGACCATAATTTCACCTACCGGTAGCACTCCAGATAGTCTCTGATCCCTTTGAAGCTAAATCCATTCCTAGGAGAATCAGGCCTGCAAAAAAAGGATTAAAGGGGCAACTGTGAGCCACTAAAGCCAGTTTTGTTTAGACCTGTAGACTTCAGCATCACTGTCCAGTGCAGGTGTGGGCATCACTCACTCACAGCAAACCATTTGGATTGCCAGCCTATGCATTGCAGCTCACTCTGTCAGTCTCCTTGCACAGAAGCCAGACAACAGCTACATTAAGGGTACCACAGAAATAAGAGATCAGTCTTGCCAGTATGTTCTAGTTTCTTCATATTTCTACTGAAGTACAACAGTCATTAAACTGTTTAAAATCTATTCCAGGTATACATTTGCTACTCACCACTGCAACAGTATAGCCTAGCTGGAATATATTTGTGAACCTACTCCCAGGACCTCTGTCCAAGTTCCATCCAGAGACAGCCAGCAGCACATATGGTGTGTGGTGTGGGAGTGGGAAAAGGCACCATGCAGCACACACCAGGATACACATCAGCAAACTGCTTAAAATCCAAGTCAACGGCTTTAGCATGTTAGCAATAGACCACTTCTCATCATTAATAAAGCTAATTCCTTGTGAATCATTTTCTTTAAAACCTGTGGTCCTTCTCTCCTCCAAGGAAACCTGGTGTTCTCTTTGAGATTCCCCGCAGGCAAGAAACAGCACACCTGCAAATTCACTTAAAGGGATCTATACACTGACTGGCCAAACACTTTAGTGTATCTGCTCTAACAGTGAAACCAGGGCCATGGCAAGGGCAGAATTTGGTCTCTCCCAAATAGGCAGAGTCCCTTTAAGCTTTTCCCTTTCACATTGCTTGTAATCACTGGCGATTTTTAAGTTACAAAAGGAAAGATGATTGACAGCACTATTCGTTTTGTGAAGTGGCTGGGCATGGAAACAAGAATTCAATCTAAACTGCTGACAGTGGCAGCTTCCCACTAATACAACGGTACCAACAAATGTGTTCTTCCACTTCTCTCTTACACATCACATACTGACCTTGCATCTGTCAGCTGCTTGATAACATCTGAAGTGCTTTTAGCCTCAGACTTGTCTTCTGTAGCCCCCGCAGCAACCTCCGGGAGAAACGTGGGATCTTCATGAATGTCAAGGGAATGCATAAGTGACAAGTTGTTGACCCTGGAGGAGAGAAAGTCACTGCTGGAGTTTTCAACCTCTACCATGACTAATTTTTCAGACTGTTCAGAAGGAACCTTACCCAAGAACATTCTGTCTTAGCAGTCTGCTTTCACAGCAGGCAGTTGCAACAGTTACAAGCTAATCTCTCTCACATCTTTCCTAAAGGCAGCGTCAAATCTATTCAGTTTGCTTAACAAAGCCTCCTGCTTCTTGACATAAGGCCAGCCAGCCTCTGTAAACCCCAGCTGGGAAAGAAATGAGGAAAGTTTTCGATTCACTTTAATCAGACCTCTCATACATAGACCAAACAAGACAGGAATGGAGAGGAAAATAAAAGGAGAATATAGTATAAGCCATACATTTAACCACTAATCTTGTTAAAACAAGCACCTCTTCAGACTTCTCCGTGACCTCTTTCAACATAGTTTGTTTGCAATCAAATACAGCAGGGATTACAGCATAAATCCATAGCTTGGACCACATAAAGAAAGGAGATCAAGGCCCTGTCACAGATGACCAGGAATGATCTGCTGTATAACAGCAGTGACACTTGTCTGGCTGTGAGTCCCTCAAAAAGCCCGTGTCCCCAGTAAAATTCAGGGGTAACACAGCTTTCAGTGTTCTGGGATGTGCACAGATGACCCTCCAAATGATGGGCAAATACGTGAATCAAGTGTGAGCCCAGGGTTCTTGACACCTCTTACCTGAGTGTCTCTTAGTACAACATACACTTGAAAGCAGTGTCTGAACAAAAACATAAGTGTGAAAGAGTAAAGGCCGACCTAAAACAGTGGACATCATTAAACAGAACTTACTAAAACCTCTGAACTTTATGTCTGGCCTCATTTCCCCACTGTTACTGTTCTTTTAGCACTACTGGTGATAAGGACAGCATATTTGCACATCCACCAGCTTTGAAAGAAAGATTGCCTTTAACAAAAGAGCAAAGGCAAAGAGACAGACAGGCAAACAAGAGGCACAGAGGCAAGCTGGTGAATACAGTTTCTATGCACCTGCATTACTGTGAAAAAAGTTAATTTCTTCTGATAGAGACCCACTCAAATAAGACTGGTAAAAAAAAGTCTAGTAAATATTTAAGAAAACCTTGCTCACTCTCCAATCAAGTTATGCAGCTTTCCTCTTAAAAAATGTTATTTTAGATAACCTATAAGAAGTGTGCAATGCAAGTAGTTTAAACCAAAAAAAAAAAAAAAAAAGAAATTTGGAGTGGGAGAAAACTCTCTTACCTCATTAAGAATGGCAGTAAGCAGATCTGTCCAAAAGCCTAGGAAAAAAGCAAGCAAAAATTTTGGTTTGCAGCAACTTTGACCTGAACACCTTCTTCGCTAGACAAGGAATGCTGACTGTGTTCACAGTTGCTGCAGGCTCAGAGCACCCCAGAAAGCATGCAATGCTGCACAGTAAAGAAACAGCACAAGTGGTATTTCACACCACAAAAATGGCCTGAAGTGCTTTCCCCCCACCTCTCATATTTATAAAATTATAAAGAGTGTGTTCTTCTGGTTCTCCTGCCTTTGTCTTTCCCTGACTCAGCCCACAAAGCCTGCATCTGCAACATTGTTAAGAAGCATCTATATAGCTCCCATCTGTTATTTCCTTCACGTTCCACAGATTATGCAAACATGGGATACGGTTTTATTTATTTATCACACTATTAGGATCTTTCCTGTCTCCCAACCACCTCCTGCAGCAAGATGAGTCAACTTGGAAAAGTGTGAGGGATTCAGAGGCTCTATGGTAGCAGACGGCTGAAAACACTCTTTCAATACCCTGGTTCCCAGTGTAGCAGCATCAGCAGTCCCAAAGAGACCAGCCTTGTTCCAGCCTGTCTTAATATCTCAACAATGGACTTCAGAAGCATTTTATGGGATGTACAAATACAGTACAAGACTGAAGTTCACACTGATAGTCCCACAAAGTGACCTGTTACCTCACATATTGCATAAGAATTGCAGCACCTTTTTGAAAGCACATGGCTCCTAATCTACATCTAATCTAACACAGCACAATCGTGTAGGAGACTGTGAATCTCTCATCCCCCCTGCAAGGGAGATGCCAGGATAGGAAACAAGCCCTTTGCCATGCAACAGAAGAAGCCACAAAGGATAACAGGGTATTCTGGTTGTTACATCTCCAAAGAAAGCCATTCCCAAGGTACTCTCACAAATAAACACAACCACACTAACTTTCTCTCTAGTCCCAGATGGACACCCAGCTCTGTGACAAGCCACCCTGCTGAACTGAAACTTGTGTGCCGTGAATCTTGATACCGGCTCAAAAGGAAAGCCCAAGCAAGAGCAGCAGCACCAAAAGGCACCTGCCTTCAGCAGAAGCTGCTGCGGGGTGGGCAGTGCCCAGGGGATGCAGCCTTTCCCCTCCCCCTGCACCCCGACACCGAGCGGGGCTCCCAAACACGCCCGAGCCCACCCGAGGGGAGCGCGGGGGCACAGGGGCCTGCGGCACCCTGCGGACAGCCCCCTCAGAGCCGCGGGACCCCTGAAGGGCTGTGACGTCCAGGGAAAGCCGGTGACGGCTCTAATTCGAGTTCGATGTCAGCTTCGGGCTCTCCACGCCCAAAGACACACAGGACACCTCGGCCAGAGGCCGGCGCTCTCAGCCCCCGCGGCATCACCCCTGTGGGACCGGGTGAGCCCGAGAGCGCGCAGAGCCCCAACCTCCCCGCCGAGCCGCGCTCCCTTCGACCCCCCCGCCCGGTTCTTCCCGAGCAGCCCCGGGTTTTACCGCCCTGGCTGCCGGCCCGCACTCACCGTGTTGACCACATGCACGAAGAGGCGCAGCCCGGCGCCGCTCAGCCGCGGGGCCCACTGCGGAGAGGAGGCGAGAGAGAGGTGAGCGCCGGCCC
>VZRZ01006181.1:658409-687760 GCA_013398175.1 Climacteris rufus | reverse complement strand
GGGGGCTGACAGGTCAGCGGCGTGCCCGGGGAGGGGTGGCAGGGAGCCCCGGGGTGGGTGCTGCCCGGGAAGGGAGGCGGCGGAGGGGCCCTGCCCTGCCTGGTGCTGCCCAGCTCCTAGAATGGCTTGGCTTGGAAGAGGACCTTGAATATCATCCGGTTCCAACCCCCCTGCCATGGGCAGGGACGCCTCCCTCTAGATCAGGTTGCCCAGAGCCCCATCGGGCCTGGCCTTGAACATCTTCGCGGATGGCACATCTACAACTTCCCTGGGCAACCTATTCCAGCGCCTCACTACCCTCACAGTAAATACTTTTTTCCTACTGTCTAAACTAAGACTACTTTCTTTCAATTTAAACCCATTCTCCCTTGTCCTGTCATTCCAGCTCTTGTAAATAGTTTTGGCCCTTCTTTCCTGTAATTTCCCTTCAGGTACTGAAAGGCCGCAGTTAGGTCACCCCAAACCTTCCCTTTTGCAGGCTGAACGATCCCAGTTCTCTCAGCTGTACTTGTCTGTGCTCTGGGTTAACAGCCCCCAGGCAGGAAATAAATAAAGGTGTAATGAAGTGGCTCCTGGGCCTGTCAAAGCGAGCCGCAGCTGCTGCAGGGATGGCACTGCTGCCATGCCAGCCTTCCCCGGCTGCTGCAGTCCCTCTCCTCTGCTTTGTGCTTAACTGGGTGTTTGGACCAGGGGCTGAGCCCGGCTTTAACCCCCGAATGCCTCAGCACAGCCTCAGACAGCTCTGTGCTTCAGGGCAAAACAAACACGAGTTGTGCTGTTCAGCGGCCTTGAAATGGGCTGATGTTGAGTATGAATTAAAGTTCTTTCCACTGCCTGGAGGGTGAGACATTAAAGGGGAACGCCTGGGCAATCCATCCTGCCCACACATTTTCCTTAGCTGCAGGAATACCTTTTCTCAATCCCCATGCTGGTTTGGGTTTTTGCATCCTGCGGGCTGCTGAGTTGCTTCATGCACTCAGTGTGTGCATTTTCCCAGGAAGGAGAGGGCAGTAATGGCACAAGACACTGCACTTGAGTCCAAGTACAAGGAAGGGTCTTGCCAACTCCTATGTGACTTGTTTTGTATTTGTTTTGACATACTGTGTCCCCACACTAAGGGTTGCAAGGGTGGTAGTAGTCACAGTGGCCTACAGTTGAGGTCTGTCCTAGCTTGAAGTGCAGGAAAGCTGGAAAACCATCTTTTTGAGGAATTATTATTTATATGCAATAATAGATTGTGACAAACATTTCCAGTAGCCTAAAGTGTGTCCCTGGACCTAGTACTTACATATGTAAAAGAGTGGCTGGAGCTGAAAATTAGGCTGTCTTAGGAATGCAAAGTAGCAGTTTAATTATTAGATCAGGTTGCTTGTACAGGATTTTGTAATGGCTTGGGGCATTTTTGTGTGTGCAAGTTTCTGAATATGGTTTAATTTACTGGTGTTGCTGTAACATTGGGGTCTTTGCTCTCCAGGAGAGTAAACCAGCTTCTGCAGAAGGCTGCTGTGCTTTTCCTGGAAGGCAGAATTTTGGGAAGGCCTGTTCTGGGCAGGACCCTTTGCTGGTATAACTGTGTATCAAGTGTATTGGATGATGGTGTAGATGTAACAAAGCTCTTTCATTCCCAGGCATTAAGCTTCGTCCCTACCAATTAGAAGGTGTGAACTGGCTGGTGCAATGCTATGAAGTCCAGCATGGCTGTATCCTGGGTGATGAGATGGGTCTTGGGAAGACTTGTCAGGTGTGTCTTCTGGAAAATGATCTTTGCTTAACTTTTTTTTTTATCCCAGCGTTTCTGCAGAATGAAAAAGCATTCAGAATTCCATACCTAAATGAGAGAGTTCATTGTCTCTTTCACTCCTTAACCACTTTAAACAAGTCCTGAGTAACTTTAAAAAGGTTTCAGGGTTTTGTAAAAAGATGCATGATCACTTTATACAAACACTATAATGCATAATTCATAGTGCACAGAGTTGAAGGCACAATAAACACCCAGTACAGGGAAAATGATGTCCTTTCGATGCACCTGCACCAAGATGGTTTTTGAGTTTGTCAACACATGGATTAAAATAAAGGTCTTATTTTATAGGTCTAATTTTTTCAGAGGTTTGTTGGATTTTTTTTTATTAAGTTTTTCAGTGGGTTTAAGTTTTGTTAGAAAATTACTTTTGTGCTTTGGTTCAACTGCTTTTATTCAATAGGTCTTAAATTACAAATAGTTTTAGAAAGTGATGCAGATCTGTTTTGTGACTATGTGAACAAGGTCTTTGGAAAGGGGCTCTGTATGTTGAGGTCATGTTTTAGGATCTAAGCCTTTTAGTCATTGGTCATGAGTCCCACTTGATATTCTGTTAACTCTGCTTTGTGCTAGTGAACCTGTGGGAACTGGCTGCAAAGCTCAACAAGCAGACAGCTTATGTAGGCTCAGGCTGTTGGGTTGAAACCTTCCCTTGTTATAAAAATTTTTTTCCTTGCCTTTTAGACTATTTCACTGCTTCTTTACTTGACAAAAAAATTAACCAACAAAGAGAGATTTCTGATTCTTTGTCCTCTGTCAGTTCTGAGCAACTGGAAGGAAGAACTGGAGAGGTAAGTTTCAAAAGTTGTCTGGCTTATTGTATTCTTGCTCAGCAAGTTGCAAAGATTGTTTTCAAATGTGCTCACTCCAGCACTTTCTTTTTATCCTGTCAAAGGGATAAAAAGTAAAAAGGGAAGCTGTTACTAAACCAACAAATCAATGCAGATTATGCAGTTAATGCATAGTCCTTGCAATGCTGTATATACATGAATCCATCCATCTAACAGTGTTGGCTGACTTTCAGTCCAAATGCCTCCACTGGCTCCTTGCTTTTTATTGATTTGTGACCCTCCATGCTCAGCCCCTCTTAGGCAAAATCTGCTGAAGCCAGCCAGGATTCTGTGTGGTGAAAGGTAAGACCCAGGTTGGGGGGCATGCTCACATATGCACGCAGAATACATCACATCTGTGCATGCAGCCCATCCTCACTGGGGTGGCCGGGCTGATGGGACATCTGTGCCTGGAATATGTACAGTTTGAGTCTGGAGCCCAAAGATTCCTTTCAAGAGGGAGGGAAGGAAGTTAAAGCTTAGAATAGTAGTCTATGTGGTCATCAGGCAATGCTGTCTCAGAATCTGAAGTCATCCAGGTTTCATTCTGAAGTGAGCTGGCCTGATTTGGATAGAGTTGCAGTTGGAATAGTTGGGGGAAAGTGCATTCCTTCATAGATCAGCAGTGTGTCTCTCCAGAAGGAATATTAGGTAAATAACAGTGGTGGGATTAAATGAGGAAGAATTTTATTCTTGGAACTGGTTTTGTCTGCTTTTTGACTGAGAATATATTTTTGAGGCCCTGACTTGGACCTCTTTGCTGCAGACATTTTGTGTCTTTATTTTAGTATGATTTAGGCCAATTCTTTGGTCTCAGGTGGGCAAACTGTATTCATTCACCTGCTTCTTCTGAACTTTTTTCTGGGGGGCCATGAGACTGGTTTTCAATCATCTACCTTGGACTCATAGACCTGGAAGAATGCAGGTTTATTTGGGACTTGTCCAAACCAGAGCCAGCAGCTGAGGTGCCAACCTGAGGTGAAAATGAATCTGAAGGAATGAGATTCAAAAGCTGAGATCCAGAGACATCTCACAGGAGGGTAGGGTGTTTGGATAGGAGTTCTCATTATCTGTGCAGTGGCTGTGTTTGATGTTGGGGTCCAGGGTCAGAAACATGTGAAAATATTTAGCTTGGCTCACTGTTTTTTTTTCTCTTTCTCTTGACAACAGGTTAGCTCCAGGTCTTTCTTTCCTAACATACATAGGCAGCAAGGAAGAGCGACCCCAGCTGCAGCAGAACCTGAAACAGGACTCTCACTTTCATGCACTCCTGACAACATACGAGGTACATGATGCCTTTGTCACCTCAAAAGGGGGCTCGAGTTTTTCCTCACCTTTTTGATTCCTCTGTACCACCCAGTTCAGGCCTTGTCAACCCACAGGTTTTCTCACTTTTACCCTTCTAATTCTCTTCCCCCCTCCCCCTGGGCAGTGTGAGCGAGTGGCTGTGTGGTGCTTAGTTGCTGACTGGTATTAAACCACGACATGCTGAAGGTGTCATGTATCTGTCATGTTATTTTCCTCAGGCAGTACATGCCTTCATTCCACTCTGCTCCATTTCACCATCATTTGCAAGCTCTGTTTCTTAACTGGTGTATTTACTGAAGTCCTAAATCATGGTTCATTTTCTTTCACTGCAGATTTGCCTGAAAGATGCAGCGTTTCTAAAATCGTGAGTCTGGTTTTCATTCTTTCAAATTCAAGTCTGCATATGTGTCAGTGATTTCTTAAGTGTATGTATGTGTGAGATCCCTTGTTGTTTCACAAGAGCCGGGGTGTTCTTGCCTTGTGATTAGAACTTTGCCTTTTCCAGCTTTCAGTGAAGAAACTTTAATGCCAGCTAAGATGTATGTGAACTTCGCTCAAGGACAGTTTTCAGGCCAGCTAACTCAAAGCAATATGACATAGTCACTTAGTGCAGTACACTAAGGATCAGTCCAGCAGAGTAGATCCTCAAGAACTTCAGGTTATAAAGGTATTGGTTGCAAAATTCACTGAAATTGGCCTGCATTATTCTACAGTGCTAATGTGCTAATACCGTATCCTGAAGTTTATTGCCTCCCACCAGTCAGAGCTGTGGAGGGCTCATGAAGTATTATGTTTTCCACCAAGACTGATTATTCAGCTGAAATTCAGCCTGGAGGTGGTACTGTCGTGATCATGTAAAAGTCAGGAGTCTGCACTTGAAATGGGGAGGAAGTTTTCCTTTTTTTAGTAATAATGCCAATGCCTTTCAATTGTGCTGTGACAAATGCTGGGGGCAGCTATGCATAATGAAGGGCTCAGTATCATTGTAGAAGCAGAAATCCAGTGGCTCCCACTGGCACATTCATGTGTCTGTCAGGGCTGCAATGGGCACCCTGTTGTCTCTCAGAAAAGCACTTGCCCTTGGCCATTGCTGGAAATAAATAGCAGGTTGTGCTGGATGAACACATCATGATAGAAACCAAGTCAAATGAAAGATAGCCATGACTGTATTGTCCTCAGTGTCATATCCTGTTCTGCATTGCTGCATATGATTCTGTTTATTTTGCAGTTTAGCCGTGGTATGTGCTACCAAGGGACAGCAAGTAGCCAGCCCACAGTATCACAGAAGTGTCAGCTCTAGAGTAATTGCTCGTTTCTAAATCTAATGCATAACATCAAAGCCATGTCACTCAAATTTAGGGGTTCTTGCCCTTTAGTCTTTCTTCTGAAAAAAAGTGGTTGTTAATCATTTGTACCTTGTCCTGTGTAGGAGCATTGCAGAAGCACTTTGTAAAGGTGGGTCAGAGTTATCAGGTGTCTGACCACCACTACTCCTTACAAGCAGTGTAGCAGCACAAATGGGTTGAGCAAGAGCTGTGCTCTAATGGAATCCATGAGAGATCAGACCCTGCTCTGCACATGAGCTCCTGCAATGCCTCACAGTGCAGAGTCCTTCTGCAATTCAGCTCCTGAGCCCATAGAATGAGAGTGATGACATTTGACTGTTCTGGCAGTGGAGAATCACTCTGATATAGCAAAGGGGGAAATCGTGGCTAACAGAAAGGCTGTGGGGAGAATGTAGGTCCTGTGATTTCAGATGATGTATTCCACTGGGAAGAGAAACATATGGGTAAGAAAAGCTGGAGGGTCATCCTTTCCCTCCTCTGGAAATGACTCTGATGTGGGAGTTGAAACCCTAGTGATAAGGAGGCACAAACACTGAGGGTTGAGAAGATGTGGAGTTTTTATTAAGCCTAGTGGATCTACTGGATCACCAGTTACTCTGCAGCCTTCTTGAGGAGACACTGCACAGAGCTGTATAAACCCAGAATAAGTTGAAGCTCCTCTCTTGGGTGATTTGCAAAAGACTTGTAATCACTCTTCCATCATGGCCTCCTGATAATTGTTGGGTTTTTGCACAGGTGCTAGGGCCTAGTTTCATGTCTCTTTTTCCAAATCATAGACCTCCTTGAATGTTTGACTAACTTGTGCTTATGTGATTTTCCTGATAGTAATGGAGTTGGAGACAGAAACAAGAAATTCAAGTGAATTTTGTTAGTCTTGATTCAGAAAAAACTCAGTCAGGCCATAGTTAAGCTGTGTTGGCTCTTCAAAAGCAGTACCTGTGAATTCCTCCCACCCCAGTTTTGGTGTTTACTTGTTGGTCGTGGGGTGGGACCACCTCAAGTTCAGCCAAGCAGAGCCACCACTTTGTTAAGTACTTACAGGAATGGATTGTCAGCCCCTAACTGAAGATGCTGTTTTGTGTTTGTTCAGCTTTAACTGGGCTGCCTTGGTTGTAGATGAAGCTCACAGACTGAAAAATCAAAATTCTCTGCTTTACAAGACACTTTCTGAGGTAAAGTAACTTGTCTATCTTTTAATGCCTTAAGACTTTTTCCTTTTCGGTACGGCATGCAGATTCTCTGTTTTTTCCCACAGTATTAAGCTCTGGGCCATAACTTGTTTCCATCCATTGGTGAACAGATTCCCCTATTTAGTGGCAGGGAGATAAAGGCCTTGTTGGCTTTGCATGGAGGTGGGCAGTATTTGGAGCTTCCCTCTCTTCATGTTTGGGCTCTACACCTTGGAGCAATTTGAAAGAGTTAAAAATGCAAACCAGCCAGACATGGTGCTGAACCACAGCTGTGCTGGAGTAGTAGAAGTCAGGCTGACCTAAGATAATAAAAAGTTCCAAGAGTCTGTCTGCAGCTCTGGGAGGGTGAAGGAACCCTTGCCTACTTCATGAGACCTCAAGTCACGAACTGCTGACTGCCACTGTCCCATTTAATGGAGCCACCCTTGTTTACAGAAATGAGGAGAATGGCTCCAGCTTCCAAAGCACCCTGCCAGAGTTCAACAAATGCCTGAGTGAAGACTGCACTTCTTGTCATGGCAGTGAAACATCAGCATTTGGTGTGTGCTGGCATCAGCAACAATGTACTACAACAATGTACTACAATATACCTCGGGAAACTGAAAGTTATATATTCTGAACATACTGTCCATGATGTCTGTAATTAGGGAGCTTTGGTTATAATCATGAAAAAACAAACATGATTCACCTTAGCTCTTCTCCTAACATATTACCAAACTTGAGAGAAATTTGTATCTTTCCAAAGGTAAACACATTCCCCAGGTCTCTTTCTGGGGAGTAATGTAAGCAACACGGACCAGATAATGCTGCTGTGTTTGTCAGAGTTGCCCAGCAAATAGAAATGGAACTTGTTCTTACACAGTTTGATTTCATTGTCCTATTCCAGCTGCATTTTCCAGTGATCTGTCATTACCTAACACTGAGTAGGCAGCATTAGGCTGTGGACTGCATGGATCTGAGAATTTTAATGGAGTCAGTTTTGCACTTTGTTCTTATTTTGCTTTCACTGAATTCCTTGCCCTGGTGCCAGTCTGGTCAGTTTGGAGCTGTTTGACTGTCACACCATACCATATGTTTGGCAATCTCTGGAGCATTCTGCAAGCAGTTCTGTGCTGCCTGTCATCTTTCGAGTTATGCTTAAGAATGCTGTGGCTGGACTTACGTATTAACTAAATTTTCATTACAGATATTTTTTCCTAATATTTTTTTTTTGTTGCTGGTTCTTTCAGTTCTCAGTAGGCTTCAGCCTTCTCCTCACAGGCACTCCAGTCCAGAACAGCCTACAGGAACTGTACTCCTTACTCAGCCTTATTGAGCCTGACATCTTTCCTAGGGAACAAGTGAAAGAGTTTGTTGAGTATTACCAAGTGATTGAAAAGGAGAGTGAGCCAGGTCAGTAATAACCAAGTTGTACTTCAGTCAGAACCAGCTTTTATCTTGACTAGGAAACAAGTATGTTGTGTCCTTTTTATTTGCTTTCTTTTAATGGTGAATAACTTTAAAGCAAAGCCACAAAAACTAATGATTACTTTTAAAGCAAGAGCTACCTTAATGTAGCTCCTAAGTGTTTCAGTTTGCAGCTATGTTTTAGTTTCTCTGTTTGTAAAGTGTTGCTTGAATAATTTCATTAATAGATGTGAGATTCCTTATACATTTACTTTGAAAGTTTAATTGTGAAGGTACTGTATAAATTTCTTACCTTTCATGCAGTATTTTCCTCTTTTTTTTCTTTATTTTCCCTGCCTCTGCATAGCCAAAGAATTGCACAGTCTTCTGCAGCCATTTCTGCTTCGGAGAGTCAAATCTGAGGTGGCTGCAGAGCTGCCAAAGAAGGTGGAAGTGGTTCTGTACCATGGAATGTCAGCTCTGCAGAAGAAGTACTACAAGGCCATTTTGACAAAAGATCTAGGTAACTGAGGATTTTGAATTCTATCAATTATTTTTAAAAACAAAACTAGTTCCTTTTGTATATGCATGCACTTGTAGAGAAGCAGAAGTTACTTTGGCCTGTAGGATAGGTACATAATAAATATGCCAAATTTAGTATTTAGGGTTGCTTAATTTGTAGTTTTAGCTAGTGATGGAATAAGAGACATATCTATTGCTCAGCTATTGGAGATCTAGGAAGGGTCAGCTTGAGGATCTGCTTTGGGCCAGTCTCTAATTAAAAATACTTACCACAAGGTAAGCCTGCTCTTACTGCATGTTTTTATATTCAAACAAAAGGGTGGTCCAAGAAATATTGGATCTGTGGTTCTCCACAAATTTTCCAATAGTAGCACAGGTGTCATAAAGCAAATTTCAACCTACTGGATGCAGATACAAGTTTTTTTGGGAAACTACAGGGCTATGTGGGCAATGCAGCCACTACCACATCATGTGTCCTGCCAGTGCTTATGTGTCATAAATTAAAACTAGGGAGTTGGAGATCCTTCTATGGCTTTTTTTCCACTTTGCATGGAAAAATCACCAGAAAGTCTGAACCTTCATCTTCTGTAGTCAGCATATGTGCATGTAATTTCTTTTTCTCCTCACAAAAATGCAACTCTTCTTAACATCCTGGTTGCCCCGGAGATCTTGACTGGTTTTTTTTTTTTTGACAATCCAAATGAACTGCACCAAATTTCACTATTTACGAGTCACTCTTAGAAAAATTACAGTGACCTTTTCCAGGGAGTCCAGAATGTTCAGTGAGTCTGACAAGGCAGAGTAGTTTTTATCAGGTTCTTATTTCTAAATGCTTGTCCAAAAAATATGAAGGAAATATTTTGTGGTCCATGAAAACAGATGTATTAGTCTTGAGATGGGAAATCCAAATGCAGATGTGATATGTAGAGAGAGATACTGCAGTGCTGAAGCACTTCAGAACAGTGCATGGGCAAGACATTCCCAGTCACACCCATTAATGGAGCAGAGGCTTCCCTGCTCAGTTCTTATTCTGTGCTCTTTGTTGCAGATGCCTTTGAAAATGAAACAGGAAGAAAGGTTACACTCCAGAATGTCTTAATTCAGCTTCGGAAGTGTGTTGCCCACCCATACCTCTTCAGTGGTAAGAAAGCACCGTTCTCTCTTGAAATAGGAAAAAGAACTTCTCTTGATTTACATGGTGGTTTTCTATTATTAGTGTAATGCTTAGAATAAGTAAGTAAGAAAGAATCTTGCACTTGAATCAGTAGCAGCTATGAGTTTGCGGCCAGTTCCAACACGACAGTTCATCAATAATGAAGCATAAAGTAGGAAACTGTGTGAAGTCTGAGTTTCTGACTGTAGCTTTCCATTTGTGTGTCTCCTCTCATCTAAACAATTCACAATGCTTTGTGAACTACTGAAGGTGTAATTGAGAGATAGAGAAGGACCATCACTTCTCAAACAAGCATCATGGGGCTCTGCCTGGCAATAGTGGCAGTGCAGACACACTGAGGTTGACCACAGAAGTGTTATTTGCATGATACTAGGTTGCTTTTGAAACCCTTTCTGTTCCAGGTGTTGAGCCAGAACCCTTTGAGATTGGAGACCACATTGTTGAAGCCAGTGGCAAGATGTGTTTGTTGGATAAACTCCTTTCATTCTTGTATGCTGGGTATGTCATGTTGGTCTGGGGTTGACATAGGGAGAAAAGGTAAACTGGGAAGGCAAACTACCTTAGTTAGCCATAAATTGAGCAGATATTCATCACAACACAAGCACTGCCCTCTTTATGGCATGTTACTGACTACCTGAAAGAAGTAATTTCAGTATAAAAAGCTGTACTGGAGATGGTAGAGGAACCTGGAAGATTTTTGTAGCTTACCTTTAAATATTTCTCAGAACACTTCACTAGCCATCTCACACGTTCTCATATTTGCCATTTTTGAGAACCTGGGACAATAACCATTGTGGCTTGGTATTCAGCATGTCTGGTTTTACTGTGGGCTTCCAGTGCCTCAGTTGAGTTTCTTTGTGCTAGCATGCCTATGTTAGTCCGGGAGGCAGAATTTGTAGGAAATGTGAAAAAAATCCAAGAATAAGCTGAAACTTGTGAAGTTTTGGGATTGTTGCATTCTGGTGAGTTCAGAACCTGGAACCCAAAGACCAAGGGTGTTTGCCTCCAGCTCTCACACTGGAGCAAATCACACTGCAGTTTGCATCCTTGTGCAGTCTGTGAGGTAATGCCTCCTACATGAAACAAATTCTACCTTCTTGCAACTGGACTTCAGTTTCCCTTTGACTGCTTCCAAAGGACAGAGCTTCAACAGCCCTTGTGAAGTTCTGATGTAGTTGTGTTGACTTTGTCCATGTGCTCTATAGCACCTTGTGAGTGGGTGCCTCTCCCTTGAATGTTTTTGCTGCAGGACCAGCCCTGTGCAAATTCTGGACTTGAAAATGTCTGTGTTCTGCTCTACAGTGAAGTCTGATTTAAACAGAGCACTGTCTGAGGGCTGGGAGGGAGGAGAATTGATTTCTCACACACATTTGTAGATAGAGTTTGATCTTTGAGGGTCATTTGCTGGAAGAGTAAATGCTCTGCTGTCACAGAGATGCTGATATTACATTTTCCCAGTGTTTCAGATGCGTTGTAGTGTGTGATTTGAGAGCAGTCATGTGGTGAGGAAGACCTCATCATGCTAGGCTGAAGCTGAAGGTGCTTTTAGACAGGCTCCTTTGGATCCCCACCAGGCTGTAACCAGCCAGCAGCAGAGCTGTGCCAGAGCCTTGTTACTTCTCTGTGACTCCACACTCTAGACAGGATAAATTATGATGACAGATGGAGTTTAATTGATTGGATTTGGATGTGGGCCTGGAAATGTGAGGGAATAGGCCATGATTCTGGGAAGCTTCATGTACAGAGGTGCTGGGTGCTGGGTCCTTTTTGTGTGACAGTGCCCAGCAGTGACTGATTAAGCTGCTGTGACCCCTGTACCAGGCTGTGAAGTGCTGTCACAGTGTGCTGAGCATCACAGTGTCTCGTGTTGTTCTTCCAGTGGCCACCGTGTGTTGCTCTTTTCTCAGATGACTCAACTGCTCGATATCCTGCAGGACTACATGGACTATAGAGGTATGTTCTGCTCACTGATAGGAGAGGGCTTATCCTAATGATCTCTGCCAGATATTGTTCCTCTTGGTTGATCTGCCTGAGTTAGAGAAAGGGAAGTGATGAAGATTTATTGCTCCTAAGTAGATGGAAACCATATTCTTGCAGTGGCCCTGTGAGTTGGAGGGTCTTGAGTTCAGCTCTTTGCTGTGTTACCACCTTCCTGAAATGAACTGGCAGCTAAATGTTGTTCTTCAAAATAGTTTCATCTTTTGTTCCTTGATAAAATAAAACTAACAAATGGCAGGGCAGCAACATTTCATTACATACCTGTGCTCAATTGTGTACCTGAGCCCTGAAGTAATTGCAGTAAAGGCGATAGGCTTGCTCTAGATTCAGTTTGTCCAGGACAAAACACAAATTGAGCCACAGTTATACCAGGAAATTAATTTTTGATTAAAACAGTTGTTGACAGTGGGGCCCCAACATGTCTGTGAGGGCAGGTTGGATCAGACCATTTTTGGCAAGGTTAGCAATGTGTTCTTGGGACATTTTCTTTTGTTTCAATCCACATGGCTCCATGCCTACTTAGGATTTCCCATGAAAGAGGCTTTTGTTTGGTGTTTATGGTTTTGGACGACTAATAATGTAGGATAAAGCCAAATGTAGTGCCATATCCCATACTGCTTGCTCACAGGAAGGCACACACTGAAGGCCGTGGGAGTTTGGATAAGGAGGATCTGATGGTTGCTGGCCTGCTTTGTGGGGCCAACAGCCAGCATAGCATAGTCTGAAATGGGACTGTGTGCTAATGTTCTTTTACTTGGGCTCTGAATTTTCCTGTTGTGTTTCCAAGCAGTAAATTAAATGCTAAGAGTCTCTGCTTCAGACTCAGCTAAATTACCCTTTACTAACAGTTAATCTGGAAGTCAGGGTCATTACCTCAGTTTATATGAAGTTTAACAGGGAAAAAATGAAGGAGTTGAAGGCAATAAAATGAGAATCAAGGCAGGAGGATTTGGCACTGAAAGATTCAGAACAGCAATGAGACGACAGAGAATGAGGTAAGAGGGTAAGAGCAGAGGAGGAATTTCAGAAACGTAAATGTTGTTTGTTTGAAAGGCTACAGCTACGAGCGGCTGGACGGCTCTGTGAGGGGTGAGGAGAGACACCTTGCCATTAAGAACTTTGGTCAACAGCCCATCTTTGTCTTCCTGTTGAGCACCAGAGCAGGTAAGTAGGGAGACACAAACAACCCATCTTGCATCTGCACTCTTATTTTTCTCTCTCTAGCAAGATTGCAGGGAATTCTGAATGCTGCAGAGCTTGTTTGTGTGGGGGATTTTTGAGGGAGACAGGACACATCCTGAACTTGGGTCTCTCTTCTAGGACATCTGGTTTTTGTGCTTTCCTTTTGGCAGCTGATGCCAAAATCCTTTTCATATTGCAGACTCTTGAGTTTATTTTATTCCAAGTTCCATAATGCCTGTCCCTGTGCCAGTTTGAGCTTAAAGAATCTCACTAGCATTTTATTTCTGCAAGCATCGGACTTCAGGCAGGAACAGACTTCCTTTAAGTAAGCTGGTGGAATTGCTTCTCAAGTTTTCTGAACATGGGCATGCTCTTTAGCTGGCAGACAGCTTGAAACAAGAGCCTTTTACTGTCCTGAGACTGCAAAGAACTCCATGGGACTGCCATCTGTGCTTCTTCCCCTCGCTCCCTGGGCAGATCTGTGTCTTCTACACCGTGTCAAACCTCCCTGTCTCTCTGTTCAAACAAGCACAGAGCCAGACTTCTGCTTGTCTCCAGAGGAGGAATCCACGCTGCTTGGTCTCAAACACCAGACTGGAACCAAGCCTTCCTTTGGGCTTCTGGTTACACATTTCTCGATGAACGTGGCTCTGGGGACACCACAGTGCACAGAGAGGAGTACCTAGCGAGACTGAAGAGAAGCCCCTAATGCTGATGTGTCTCTCACTATGGTGCCTGAACTCTCCCTGCCCATGCCAGCCAGACTTAGAGTGGTTTTTTACTGCACATGGTTATGTCTGGCCAAACCACCTTGTATTCAGCTGGGAACAGGTGTGATGACAGTATTCCCATTGCTGTTACATTATGGACAGAGATTTTTCAGGTCCATGACTATCTCCACTTGCAGGGATATTCTCATTACAGTGAAGATGTCTTGTCATGAGCTGGGAGAAATGTAAGGCAGCAGGCTGTCTCCTCTTTAACTACAGTGTGTGGTCACAGTAGTGGATATTTAAAAATGTAGAATTAACTGGGGTTTTTAATCTTTTTATTCCATGAAAGCCCAAGATCTAACCACAAAACCTTAAAGCTATATAAATCACTAGGCTCTGGTTATTGTATGGTTGGGCTTGGTGTTTTCCCCTTTTTCAGTGGTGTATTTACAGTTATTTCTGTGCTGCAGCCAAGTCATGACTTGGACAGTCCTTTGTGGCTTCAGGGAAGCCAGTCCTTGCTGAGATAATCTGCCTGCCAGCAGAAGAATATGTCTGTGTTCATCTGTCTTGGCAATCTCCCCCTTTGCATTGGTCCACTCACACCCTATCTTTTTTTATTACATTGCATTGTACAGCTTGTTTTGGGGCTGTTGCAGAAAGCTGGAAGCTGGAAATGGAAGGCTTACCCATCTGTTTAGATCCTTATGAGACTTAGATTTGGGGTTGAGATTAGCTACAATTGATCAGCCCTGACAGAACTTTGCATAGCATAAATTCTTCAGCTTCTCCTTTCTTTTCTGTTGGTGACATATTTTGTGACTTTCTTCTTTTGTTTGTAGGTGGAGTTGGCATGAATCTGACAGCAGCAGATACTGTTATTTTTACTGATAGTGATTTTAACCCACAAAATGACTTGCAAGCAATAGCAAGAGCTCACCGGATTGGGCAGCACAAGTGAGAAATGTCTCTACTTCTGGTTTGGTTGCTGACTCTCTTGGCCTCTCAGTATTACTTTCCCTATCCATAGGCAATGGAAGGTTAAAGTATGAGGGGAGATTGAAGATCAGAGGGGAGCAGAGAGGATTTTATGTCTTCATTTTCCAACTGTAACCTCATATACTCTTGTCATGTATCTAGGGGAGGAACTTTGTAAATTTGGAGTAGGAGCTGGAGGCTGGAGGTTTGCCTGCACTTTTGCAGCGAGCATTTCTCCCGTGTCAAGCAGCAATTGTATCAGCAGCACATTCCTGCTGATTATTTTTGTTAATTTTGTTCTTGCCTTTTTTTACCTACGAAAGGAGGGGGTGAGAGGATGGTAAATAGCTTAGTACACCTCAAAAAAAAAAAAAAAGTAATAAGAATTTTCTCAAACTTCTCAAGGCCTGTGAAAATTATCCGCTTGATTGGGCGGGACACGATAGAAGAAATAATTTACCGGAGAGCTGCCTCCAAGCTCCGGCTGACCAGTGCCATTGTGGAAGGGGGGCACTTTGCTCTGGGAGCACCCAAGCCTCAGGGAACAGCAGACTTACAGGTAAACTAGAGTTATATCCTCAATTTGACTCCAGTGACTACCTTAGAAATGTCCCAGAATGTTTCTGGATTTACATCGGATCTGAACCTCACCAAACCGTTGGTGCATTGACATCACAGCTTGTGTATGTAGGAACCAAAATGACATCCCAAGTTCAAACAACATCTGATGTTTGAAGACAGTTTTTGCAATTTTGAAGCTCATTCATTGTGGAAAAAGGGTGTGTTTTTTTAGGGAAGAAGGGAAGACAGAACCTTTCTTTGTCTCACTTGTTTTTTAATTGTAATAGGTTCAAAGTGGAAGCTGACTCATTATTTCTAGAACTGATCTGTTTCTGGTGCTTTTCTCTCACAAACAGAGCTGATAAGAAGTCAGCTGATAACCTAGTCAGCTTTTAGTTGTTAGTCTGAAACTCAGTCAACCTTCTTTTGGCCTCTTGGCAGATGCAGTGTCTCAGGAGTCAGGGCATGATTTATAATTTTGACCTGAAAGCTGAGGTTTGTGCTGAGAACTTGGCTTGAAAACCTCAAGCAAAGTGACATTTAAGGGAATATATCCCCTGTGTGCAACTAAACCTAGGAGAGATTTGGATTTAGTGTATCCTTTCCCCCTCTGCCTCCCCTCCCTGCGCCATCAGCATGTATCACAGCAATTATAGTTTCTGTGGGAGAAGTGGAACTGAGCCCATAGGAAATTCCATCCTGATATTTTTGTCCCCCTGGATTTTTGTGGTATTTAGGCTTTTGTTTTAAAGGGGTTGGGGATAAAAACAAGCCTGGCCTTTCTAGCTATGAAGAAAACTGCTTGAATGCAGTCAGTACAGTGCTGTTTTGTCATTCAGCCCTGAAGAAAAATGGCTGTTCAAGTCTGGATGAGTTCTGATTGAAGGAGATACGTTGCTGGGGCTTGTCCCGTCAGGTGTTGGGAGAATGAGGCACGTTACATAAGTATTTTGACAGGCAGCCTTAAAGCTTAGGTTCCTCCACTTGTACATCCTTTGCATTTAAGCCTGAGAAGCTTGAGACACTGGGATTGACATGGAATTAGAAGACAGTAATACTGAACTTCCCCTTCTCTTTGTTGAAGCTGAGTGAAATCTTGAAATTTGGCTTGGATAAATTGCTCTCCTCTGAGGGCAGTACTATACAGGATGTGGAGCTAGAAAATATCCTTGGAGAGACAAAAGGAGGGCAGTGGATAATGGACGTTGTGCTGCCACGTGAAGAAGAGAATGAAGAGGAGGATACAGAGAGTAAGTTAAGAATCTCAATAACTGTGTCACTTGGGTGCTGGTAGAGAAGGCTTCCCAGGCAGGGGTGGCATTTCTCAGGCAACAAGAAGAAAAGCAGTGATTAAGTGACTTGGATTTTGTTTGTGGCCTATCCACAAACTTTATTTCTGAGTCTTTATTGGTATTTTTCTTCTTTTTTGTGTCCTTATTTGCCTGTGTCTAAGATAATGTTAACAATACTTGCCCAGTTTTGGTGGCTGAGGGTTGAATTCCTTCCTGTGAATATTTTAATACCTCAGATGGAAATTCATGAGAAAAGGGGGAATATTCATATTGTAGCTACTGCTTTTCCCACAGAGAAACATTAAGATAGATCTGCAGTTTTGTAGATCTAACCGTAACTCAAGGAAAGGCTGTATAACAGGTATTTTGTATTTATCTTCAAATAAAAGAATCTTGGCCGTGAAAATCCAAAGGGTGAGATAAATGCAATGGTGTCTCTACAAATAGAAAAAACCTACAAACCTACTCTGTCTTCAGAACTCTGCTTTCCAGTCCAAATGTCATCCAGTTGTGGTTAGTTTTTCATAGCCCCATACTATATGAAAATACATTCTAAGGATACTTCTCTCTTCCAGTGTTTTCTTTCTCAGAGAAAGACTTAATTCTTGTCTGGGTACAGAGTGGTACTTAAATATAGATTTGTGACTGAAGTTGAAATGTGGCCCTGCAGGATGGTTATTGTCCATCCAGCAGCAGTTCCCAGCAACAAGTAATTATTTGCTGAGAGTTGGCAAAGAGTGGTATTTTCTGGTGGTGACTTAAGAGAGGAGCAGTGGTACCACACTGTGTAATAGGCATTGGGAAAATAACTCACCTGGTGAGCAGCAACCCTGGGCTGCCAGAGTTCTGTGCTTTGATTTCATGTGGGAGCTCAAAAACAAAAATTTACTGTCCCTTTAAAGAGCTGCCTGTAACTACACAGCAGAGCTAAGTGAATTCTCCACTGGCAGAGATGGAATGACCAAAGAGAGCAGCAATGGAAACACAATGTAAAATAATTAATTGACCAAAAATAGGAAGAAAGATTCCTTGCCAGTGTAAACAAATTAAAAGCTTTTGTGTAAGGAAACAAATCTTGATTCTCTTGTTTCTACATGGTGCTGACTGACGATACCAAAATAATTCTGAGTGGAGATCTTTTTCTGCTGAGGGTAGAACAATGTCACAGAGGAGACAGATTTTTTTTTATCTCACTGTACATTTTAGGTGTTAGTAGGTTTCACTTCCTTTTGACACTTTTTAATTATTTTTTAAAGATCATATGTACGTGTATGAAGGCAAAGATTATTCAAAAGAACCCAGCAGAGAAGACAAAAAAGCATTTGATCAGCTTTTGGATCTTCAGAAAGCACTGATTGAAGAGACCAGTAAGGAAGGGAGAGCCCTCCGGAACAAAGCAAACGTAAGACAGAAGATGTGACGAGGCACACAATGCTCTTTCATTTGCTTGTGGAAAATGAAACTTGACAGTTTTCTTCCTCTACCTACAGCTTGCAGAAGGCATGTTAAAAAATTGGGATGTCAGTGTACTAAAGTTGACTCTGGAATCAGGGCTTGACAATTCAGCAGTTCTGCTAACAGATCACAGTATCCTGTCCAGGGCACTCATATAAAGTCAGGTCACAAAACCACACGTTATGTGACAATTGGGATCTGCCAATTAAGACTTGTTGACAAGTAAACAATAAGAAAGGAATGTAGGTTAAGATGGGCATCAGGCATGGCTTTAAGATGAGCAGTTTGTTTCTGTGAAATTCTTTCTGCAGGCCCTTCTCACAGGCCTTCGGGAGCAGTCGGCCAGGAGGAAGCACTTGCTGAGTGCAGAGGAGCTGGAGGCCAGGAGGAAGAAGCGCCAAGAAGCAGCAGCAAAGAGAGCAAGGCTCATGGAGGAAAAGAAGGCAGCAAAAGCAGAGGCAGAACACAAGAAAAAGTATGGTTTGTACTGCATCTGCTTCTTGTGAACTGATGCCTGTGGCACTATACTTTAGAAATAGTGAGTAGATTGACAAAAATAAATTGTGTGTATATCCACTTTCGCAGGTGGGGCTGGGGATGAGGGGAGGACAAGATGACAAAATGGTTGCAGGCCACCCTCATGAGAGAGTTCACTTCATGTGTCAGGATGTTTCTGTGTGTATGCTTGAACTGCAAAACATGGGGATGTGAAGATGGAAAAATGGCTTGAGTCCCCAGCAAGGGTTCTTTCCTCCTGAATATTTAACCCCATATTTAACTGTACAATCAATGAACCTTTGAGGGAAGCTTTCTGAAATGTCACAATTGGCCCCTATATATTGGTCTGACATCTGTGACTCTCTGGCACGTGTCTGAACTTTCTCCTTTTTTCCCAGGCATGCTTCCTTTTCACCACTCTAAGTAGCTCCTTGCCTTTTGTTATATGCTCACTTCTTCCATGCCTGCAATTGTCTTATCACACTGGTATGTGGCTCTTCGTATCATAGATAAGAACTGTGGTAACTGTTGTTCTGGCCTAAAATAGTGGAAGGAGCAGAGGGAATGCAGGTCTAGGTCTGCTGAGTTTCACTGCAATGATTTAAACCAAGCTGTGTGCCCCCCACCTTTGATTTCCATTGAACATCCTTTTCTCTTGTTTGGTTTCAGGATGGCCTGGTGGGAGGCCAATCATTACACATCTCCCTGCCTTCCTTCAGAGGAAAGTGGCTCTGAGGAAGAGTTTGAGGAGGATGAGTTGGGGCAGAATGTGGATTTAGATTACAAAGATGCAGACCAGAACTGCGTCAAGTACGTCATGGGAGATGTAACCCACCCCCAAGCAGAAGAGGAAGATGCCATCATTGTCCATTGCCTAGGTGGGACTTGTGAACAGCAAGAGTATTGTTGGGTGAGGTGAACATGGGAGCTGAATTGTCCCTACTGCCTCAATAGTTTCTAATTCTGAAAGAATCTCTATTTGAGTCTGACTTAATCTCAAGCAGTGCAGAGGCAGTATGGCCTCTACTCCACCGTGTATAACCCACACAAGCACTAGCAAGGTGTGCAAGGGTCTTTGCATGCCCTCCCTGGATTTATGGATGAACATTTTCAAAGGTGCCTGTAGGGCTTGAAGTTTTATATCTCTGGCTAAATGACAACAGTTCCTGAGAGCGGGGCCTTTTATTTATCCTGTGGAAGCTGTAGGGATCAAACTGAGATATTGAAATTAATCTTTATCCTGTCAGCAGAGAGACAGACACTTCCAGAAGCTGAGGTCAGAGTTTCTTGGTGCTTGTGTCTGAACACTGACAGTACAGAGGCTCTAGGCTAGTCTCCTAATTTAAGGACCTCTTTTAAGACACTGAAGCTGAGGAAGATAAAGTCACATTATGGAGTTTCTCCTGAAGCAGTGTTGGAGCTGCTCTCTGGTCAGGGCTATAGTAGAACGTAATCTGCTCTGGCTTATGTTACACTGCATGAAACCTCATGTTTAAAGTGGAAATGCCAAGTAACAGTGAAAGACTGCAAATACCAAACACCTAGTTGTGGGAAGCCCAAGGCACCAGTCTGGGGACATACTATGTGCATGCTCTATGCACCTGTATGTATATATCTGAGGATACTGTCAGGTTTATATGCTCAGTGCTATGGTTAGTGCTTGTTTCAGCATTCTCATTGAACAGTAAGAAGGAATTCTTCCTGCAGAGTTTTTCAGGGAACTGTGACAAGTTTGCTTTTTCAGGAGCTGAGATTTGTCCTTCAGGATAGTCCCTTGAATAGTGGTTGACTTCAGTTTGTATGTAGTTCCCATATTTGGTTTTGATAATGATTTGTTGCCTGTGTCCAGAGCAGGCACCTTTCCTGCAGGGGTGGTCTCCAGCCTCACTTCTAGAACGAGTCGAACTTGTCATTTCATTCCAGATGACTCCGGCCGCTGGGGAAGGGGTGGTTTGTTCACTGCTCTAGAGGCTCGTTCTGATCAGCCAAGGAAAATATATGAGATGGCAGGAAAGATGAAAGGTAAGAGATTAAAATGTGACCTGAGGCCAAGATACTTGAAAGAACTTATACCCCACTGACTAAGGAGAAGTGAGGTGCCTGGATGCCTCCATACTCATGTTTCTTACTCTTTCTCTAGATATGTGCACCCCTAGCTCTGAAAGTAGTGCTTCAGTGGGGGCTTTGACTTGACTTCTTTGGGCTGTGAGAACTCTGTGTAGGGGTTGATCATTCCACTCCATGATGCAAGCCATAAAAAAAAAGGAAAACAACCCCAAACTTGTACATTATACACAGGATGTCTTTTACTATATAAGAGCACTGCATCTTCTCTCAAAGTGCTTTTAAGAAAGATGAAAGCCTCCTCAGGCAGTACTCACTTGACCCTTTGCTTCCCTCCAGGCAGTAATCTTTTCCTGAGGATGTATTAGCAGTTTTGAGATACCTGCAGCTGGTTAGGAATGAACATCTTGCTATAAGGTGGATCTGTTGATTTTTCTGATTTCCTGGGAAATGCTTTCTTCTTGTTTCAGTGTCTCTCTTTCCATTTGTTGTCTTTAACTGTGATATGTGTGTGTGACTGTGTGGCTGGGGGGGGAAATGTTTGTCTTGCATCCCTGGGCAAAGGGTCTGACTGCTGAAACCATCATGAGGAGATACAGTCTCAGAGAATAATACAGAATGTGACAGTGAAATCACTCCTGCATTGACTGCCTGTTTACTCTTCAGGACTGACTTTTTATTGTTGTCCTGTTCTTGTTTTCTGGACAGACCTGGAGTTAGGAGGAACCCTGCTATTCCCTATTGATGATAAAAAATCCAGGAAAAAAGGACAAGACTTGGTGAGAATGAGAAGCTCTTTTTCTGTGTTGCTCCATATGTTTTTGAAGCTGTGTGAAATGAACCTTATGTCTTTTTCACAATAATAATGTCACTGATGACTGAACATAGCCAAGTTGCAGCTGAATGCTAGAGAAAATTATTTTCCTCATTTATTAAAGCTAAAAGTTAATAATGCCATCTTTCAGCACTGTCATTGTGTCTCTTAGTACTGTATTTAGACTCCATTTCATTTTTTTGTGTTTTCTCCTTAGTTGGCCTTGATTGTAGCTCAGCACCGGGATCGGTCCAACAACTTGTCTGGCATTAAGCTGTCAGCTTTGGAAAAGGGCCTGAAGAAGATTTACTGTGCAGCCAAGAAAAGGAATGGTAAGTGCCTGTGCAGTAGAAGAGCAAATCCTTACATGTGTGATTGCACCTAAAGATGATGACCAATTTCCACCTCTCCTCTACTGTTTTTCTCTGAAGTGAAGTAAGAGTGAGATCTCCATAGCAGATATGTTGCTCAGAAATGTTCTTGTTGGGTTCTGTTCTTGAAGACTTTACCTAGATTGCTTTCTCTACGTGTATCTTGTTCTAAAGAGTGTGCATTCTCTGTGTTCTCCTCAGCAACAGTGCACCTTCCACGTATTGGGTATGCAACAAAAGGTTTCAACTGGTACGGCACCGAGCGGCTCATCCGGAAGCACCTGGCAACACGGGGTGTCCCCACTCTTATGTATCCTTTTGGAGTCTGTCTCATTTTGTTCACCATCTAGGACTGACATGATCCTGTAAATATCTCGGTGAATGCAAAGCAAGGAAGCAAGGCAGGGCACAGATGCCAAAGTCCAGCTAAAAACCTGGTTTCTCTGACGTTGCTGTCAGCATCCAGGTACTCATTCCACACCAGGGACTTACCATGTTAGGTGATAATGACAGATGAGTGTGATTCAGCATACCTGCCAGAATTTGTTAGAACCAGGTGCTAGTCTTCTGTTGACAGCATGGACTTACCTGTACATGCCAAATCTGTGGGGGACATGACTGGAATTTCAGATTAACCAAAGTGACTCAGAAAGCAGCAAAAGTGAGAATATAAAAAAACATTACAATGTTCCAAACAAGTGCTAACCTGCTTCCTTGGCTGAACATGATGAAGGTTGGTGTGTTAGGACAGGCTTAGGAAGGCTTTCACTTCCAGGAAAGGAAGCAAGTTTACAAGGAGGCTCTGTTTTGTCACTTCTCTAGGAAAACATGCATTTGTTATACTGACACTGTCAGCAATTCTGTGAAACTGAAAACCTGAAAGAAAGACAATGGTATTCAGAGCAGTCTGCCTCTCGTCCTTGGTGAGTCTGTTAGTGGACATGTTGTCTGGCATTTGTTGACACTTGACAGCATTTTCTTGACACTTTACTAGATACTACTTCTCTAGGAACAAAGGCTCTTCTGCTTCACAGCCATATTCCTCTTCAACAACAGTCTCAAAGCCATGAAGATGCAGTGATTTCACCGAGAAACGTGCGCAGAAAGTGACCATCGTGCAGGCAGTCTGTGTACAGTCACATCAAAAACATGGCTTACACAGCCATTACTCACACCTGTACCTCTCTGCCTTGACTGGCCCCAGCATTTGCATGTTGTGAGTGGCTCTGGAGTGGAATGAGACTCTTTCTGGCTTCAGAGTCCAAAGAGGAAGGATGTTGGCTCAATCCCAGATCTGTTTCAGAGCTGGAAAATTAAACTTTAACTGATGGTCCGTTGTTATCCCTTACATTTATTGTTAGGGCTTGGAATATTGGAGTATTGTTTGGCTCTATTTCCCTGTCCCCTCCCTCTCAGATTTCATACTTTATCTCACTATACCTCGTTTCAATCAGCTTTTTAGTGGTTGCCTGGCATTCAGTCTGCAGGTCAACATATAACTCAAGCAGAAAGGAACCTGTCAATGGTATGGCAACCACATAGTTCATACTCTTCTGGTTTCTCAGAAATCCACTCAACTTGCATTTGT
The DNA here is from genome assembly GCA_013398175.1 of Climacteris rufus. NCBI lineage: Eukaryota > Metazoa > Chordata > Aves > Passeriformes > Climacteridae > Climacteris > Climacteris rufus. The sequence continues at coordinate 664,692 of VZRZ01006181.1, read as the reverse complement.
TCAAATGTAAAATTCAGCTACATAATCACATGCACATAGTCTAGCAAAATGGTGACCAGTATTCTTGGAAAAAGTGTGTAAAGCTGACAAAATTTGGGACTGACTTTATAAACAATACTTTCCTTCTCCCACAACTCTTTTTTCATTACAGTCTTTTTGTTCCAGGTGTTGGGCAAAAACAGTTCCTTACTGCTGTGTAAAAAGCTGTGTGATGGGTTCCATGACCCTTTGGTTCACTTTTTAGTGCAGGGTTTTTAATGTTGGCTTTTCTCTGCTGCAAGAGAACTTCCCTGTTTTTCACATTGTTGACACTGCTGGCTTTAGATAACATATTTTTAGGGTGTTTTTAGTACAACCAGGCAGTGGTAGCTCTCCTAATAAGTGCTATAACCAGGGAAACTGTGAGGTGCCAAACTTAATTCGATTTAAAGTTCGGTTTCCAATATGAAATCACCCCACAAGCAGTGGAAAGTATGTCCTGAAATCTCTCATTGCCAGCATACATCTCACTGGCTGCATTTGCTCTGTCTCTGTGGCACCATCTGGCCACTCAATAATTCCAGGCCTGCCATGGCTCATCATGCTGAACTGGTGTGCTCCACACTAGTAGAAGCCCTCCTGAGTAGGATACTCTGTCATTCACTCTTAGCTGTACCAGAAAACCCCATGGGACTTGTTACCCCCTCTGACCCTGCTGAGGGCCGAGGACAGCCAGCGCTGCACAGCACCTCTGTGGATAAGACTTTTCTTGCAGCTGCTCACAGGAACAGCCCCCCCCCCGCATTTGGTAAAGTGCTTGCAGGATCAGAGTCCAACCGTGAGGACTTGGAGAGCTGAGAGGTGGTGAGTGGATGTACCTTGTTTTCCCCAGTCTCTCAAACTGGCTCTCTTCCAGCAGGCCGGCTGGTGGCACTGTTAATCAGCTGCAGCAGCACACGGAGCTTCTCCAGCCTGGAAAAACGCTCCCTCTTTCCCAGAATTAAAACACCAATTATGCTTTTTTCTTTGGCAGCTTGACTGAACACATAATTTCAGTGTGTAGACTCAAGGCTCTGTTACTCCACCTCCTCTTTTTCGTGTATATTTATTGCCCTTCATTCCCAAGTGTTCCAGTGTGTGCAGTCTTGTTCCTCAGCTTCACACACAACTATGGGTTCTCTGGCCACCAGGCAGTTACACATTAACAGGATTTGTGTTGTGGCTAGGTCCCCCAGAACAGATTGAAGTAGTGAGTCTGCCCCCACTATGGCCAGGTATTCGTGGTTGAGGCTTCATGCTTTCCTTTGTTTCAGCCTCTGTCCTATGCCCCCCACCCTGCTATGACTGACTAGAGTTACAAGGGAGAGGAGGGCTGCCTCTTAATGTCCCTTATCCCTTAAGATAAGGTCTTCAAGGTGCCTGTTACACAGAGGAAAGGTCATGGTATGCAATAGATTTTAGCCCTCTAACTCAGAGGCAAGTAAAAAAAAAAATTATTTTTTCCTTTCTAGTCTGCTTCAACTGTAGAGATGAAATCTACCTTATTTTTTTCCCCTTTAAATGTACTTAGGAAATGCATCTGGAGTGGGAGGAGGGAGGAGTTGTGGGTTTTTTGCTTGCTTTCTTTTTTTTAAACAATATTCTTTAAGTCTGCTGAACCCAAAGGAAAGTTCTACCTCTCTTTGCTTTGAAATGGAAGTGAGATTTCAGCTGAATCCTGCATTGGGTTTTGCAGAATCTTAGCCAAGTGAAGTTTTTCTAGTGTTTGCTACCCACCACCATTTCTCTTTATTTGGGCAGAAATCTTGTATTTCAGATAATTAATTCCATAGAGAGCTCAGTAGTTTTTAAAGCAGCTGCTGTACAAAATAAATGTGTCATGCTGTTTCTTCAGCTGCGCAGCACTACGTGTTTTCCCTTTCTAAATAGCAACCACCCCAAAAGGGAAGGAAGGTGTTCTTTTGTAGTCTCGTCCCTCTGACCCCTCTCTCTTCCTCCACACAAGATTTTCTGCAGCATAAGAGCTGAAATGTGGCACCTTGAGCACATCTGTCACTGCACGTTTACTTAAACTTGTGATGTAAGCTGCTGGATTGGGGTCAGCAGCAAAGAGCACGATGAGGCACAGCTCACATTGGCTGTACAAGCAGTTTCATCAGATAGGACCTATGAAGTGACATCCAGTCTCAGGAAAAAAACTTTGCATCCCATGCTGGAGGCTCCAGCTGATGCTATATAAAAGCAGGCTCTTAATTCAGAATGACATTTATACTTGTGCTGGCTCAGCTCCTGCTTGTGTTTCTAGACAAAGCACTGCCTCTGATTCTCTGGGCATTATGCACATAAATTCTGTCTTTGGTGAGGGATCTCTGTGGCCTGTAACTTAAGAATGATCTTTTCTTTCTACTCAGGAAATATATATACATATATATAAACAAACTCAGAAATCAATTAGGTTTTATGGACATATGTAGATAGGTGATTTTGTCACTGAATTTTGTCACAGACAAAAATTAGCTGGATATGTCACTGTGTGTTGGGGAAGGTGGAGCCTGGATTTTGAGGAAAGAAAGAAGATTGGTTTCCAAGGTGATAGAGAAAATCGACAGCAACTTCAACGTCAATATCTGAACAAAAATATCATATGTATGTATCTCCAAATGAAACAGAATCTGGCCCACAGAAATGATCAGTAGTAAAATATAAGGATAAGGAGATTGATTTATTTAAAAATAAGTAAATCTAAGGTCCTGGAGGGAAAAGGAAAGCAAACTTTTGAGCCAATAGATGCCTTAAAAGTGTAACCTACGTGTCAAGTTGTGTGAAAACTCCCACCACTTTACAATATATAATCCTGAAAAGAGAATGTAGACCCTTATTTAGGTAATTTCAGTGAATAGCACGTTGATCATGCACTGTGATCAGCAGATCAAAGTTTAAGACTGATGATTCAATAGCCTGATGGATTTGCTGTAAGAAAGGATAATGTCCACATTTCAGAAAGTGCCTCATGTCTCCCTGCTTTTCTGTCCAACTCTTGCTTTTCACAGTGAAAAGTACAAGCCTGAGGAATGCAGTAGATGGATTAGTGTAACTACACATAAATATTTCCCCTAGAAAGCAGATCTCTATCATTTTGAACTTCCTGCAAGTGTGTGTTTTTCATGTTGGACTACACCATCCACACATCTTGGCCCTGGTCAGATGGTATTGAATTGGTGGGAAGGCACACAGACCCTTCAGAAAATGCAATGAGGACAAGAACTGTCTGGATCCTCAAGTTTCAGGCAGGAACAGAATCTTCCTACTTGCATTTGTAGCATTTTCCTGTGTGTTTCTTCAAAGCTAAGGATAGAAACAACCGCCTCAAGGAGCTGTATGAAATGAGAATGTTAATCATGTTGCTGTTGAAAAAAAAACAAGTTAAAGGAGAGTTAAGGGAAGACAGAAGCTGCTTCTTGTAAAATCTGAAAAAGGCTCGATTTTTGCTGGCTTAAGCAGAAAAGAATTCTTTTATTAACTTACTTGATGAAGTGCAGGGCCTTTCTCTGCTGTTTCCAGAGAACTTGAGGTTGCAGCATTGGCGTTCACATGATAAGGACTCTTTTGATCTCATAAATCTCATAAAATGATCTTGAATCCACTGCAGAAAGGGATGAAGAAGCTGAAATCATATCCCGTTAATGTGTGACATTTCATGACACAGGCCAAGTTGGGCCTGGCTTCATGTGAGTGTCCTAGCTGTCCTCTAGCTGACACACCAGGAGCTGGGATTTTTTTAGCTGTGAGAAGAGGTTTCAGAGTAAAATCAATGTGTGTAAATGTGTATCAACATGCATAAGTACCTGTTGGAAGGGAATGAAAAACTGGAGCCAGACTCTTCTCAGTGGGATCTGGTGAAAGGAAAAGAGGGAACAGGTGCAAACTGAGATACATGAAATTACATTTAAACGTGAGAAAACCCCATTTTTACTATGCATGTGTTAAACACTGGAACAGGCTGTCCAGGGAGGCTGTGGACTGTGTCTTTAGAGATGTTCAAAACACTGCTTGGCACAGCCCTGAGCAACCTGCTTTAGTTGACCCTATTCTGAGTGGGAAGACTGGACCTCCAGAAGTCCATTCCAACTGAAACAAATCTGTGAATCTATGAGATCCATTTTGGGTACCTTAAAAAAACCTCTAATCTTACCTATTCAGTAGTGTACAGGAGCACAGCACTTCACAAATTTCTGAACTATGAGCGTACCACACTGGTAGCTTGACTGATACAAAACATTTCCTCGTGTCTTAGAGGTTTAAGCAGATGATGAGAAACAAGCATGTAACAGCACCTCAAAATCTGCCCCTCAGCCCATCTTCAGTGTATTCTCCTTTGGCAGTGTTCTGTGTGACTTAGTTGGGCGTGAGGGGGCTTCACTGCTGTATCTAACAGGTATCTGCACCACGTCTGGGCAGGGCATGGTTGCTGGTCCTCACTGAGCTTTGTATAGATCTCTTAGCAATCCCCTTTCCATGGGGTTCTGCAACAAGTCCTGCTGCTCTAAACCACATATTGAGAAATCGTCTAAAGCTTCTTGAGCTGCTGCCAGAGCAATATAGTAAGAAAAGAAATAGAGTTAGCAGAGTTTCTTTGTTGCTTTCAAAGAAGTCTAGTTAAAGACCTTTGGTAAAAGCTCCTTTCTCTTACTGAAGTTTTTCTTTGTGTTTCCATAGCCTTTCAGGCAGGGCAGTATCTCCACTTGTCCTCTTCCCCACACTTCACAGGTAAAACCTGGCTGCTTGCACCGTCTCTCCCCTGCCCTAGATGTGTGTCCTGCATCAGCTCGAGCCTGTTGTCTTTTGTCACATTTCCCCCACCTCTGAGGGGAAGGAAGCAGACCCGTGGGGAGCCATTAGCAGGCAGTGAGACTGAGGCAGGCTTTCAGCAGGGTGTCAGACACTTTTCAGGGCAGAGACAGTGCCTGGAATGCAGCAGAGCACTCGGGCCTTGGGCAAGTTTAGACACGTGTTGATGCATAATACAAGATGGAGTCTATCACTTGATATCAGACTCTTCCAGTCAGTCACAGGGTTGGGTGAGCATGTATGCCATGCAAAATAGGAGGTAATGTCACTAACAAATCAGAGTGGTATGGAAAGGTTTCTTGTCATTCCTGGTTGACTCTTCCATTTCAAAGTCATTTTATGGGGTGTGGATGTTGACTAGGGGGCAAGCACCACAAATAAAACTGTGGCATTATTTTTGAAAAAGGGAGTGAAGGCAAAGTGGAGGGGAAAAATAAAAGATGCCGTCTACAGAAGCCAAAATAACGTGAGACATACACTGTCTAATAGGAATAACCTCAATTTCTTCTGCATTTGTTCCATTTGTCACCTGGGTCATTCCTGAGCAGTTGAAAGCGCAGGACTGGAATCTAGGAGGTCTAGATTTTCTTCGTACGTTCCCAGCTGCTGGTTCATTGTGCAACCCAAAACCTTAAATACTTTTAAAGGGTAAGACAACCCAAAATAGGAGCAACGTTTACATGTAGAAAAAGCAACTTGCACTGACAGAGAACTCTCCTGATTCCTTCCCACCTGCCCAGAGCAAGTGGTGTCAGGAATTTGGTGCCCAAGGCAGGCTTTAGGCAAACCAGGCCCTGCTCCCTGGGTGGCAGGAGGTCCTTCCTCATGGCAGAGCTCTTGCGACCAGGGGTGAAGGACGCTGCAGCTGCAGGCTCTGGGTGGAAGAACAGACCAGGCCGTCCTGAAGGTGAGGCATTAGTGACTGGCAATACCCTTGGCCTTGGAGGAAGCCCAAGGACAGCGTTGTTCGGGATCGGATACCTCCAAGGGACTGGTCTTTCTCCTGGAGCAGAGGGTGTCGGCAGAAGGACAGGCGATGTGCACGGCTGGGTGGAGGAGAGCTGCACAGCCTTGGAAGGACTGCGGGAGTGGGCACCGGGAGCAAGGAGGGGGACGATGGGGAAAGCAGCTGCCGGGGATGTGAAGGAGCGTGGGTACGACCCGAGATGCAGCGAGGCCTCACTACAAGGAAAGGTTCAGGCGTCAGGTCAGGCCTCGGGGGGTGAGTAGGGGGTGCCGCCGCAGATCCCGCCACGCACGGCTGCAGCAGGGCCCGGCTCCGGCTGCGGACCGGGGGGCCGGGGAGCCGCTGAGCATGAGGACAGCCGTTGCCCGGGAAGGGAAGCCTCGCCCGGGGGGCGGTGGCTCCGGCGGGGGAGGGCCGGGCTGCGGGGCGGTGCCGGGCACAGGAAGCGGAAAACGGCGGCGGCAGCGGGGACGGCGGCCGCCGCCGGGG
>VZRZ01006181.1:606773-657795 GCA_013398175.1 Climacteris rufus | reverse complement strand
AAGGAGAGCTGCTGTGAAATAACGTGAGGGGTCTGAGTTTTTTTTATTCGGAAGACTGTCAGGGTGGTAGACTACTCTCTTATGCCAGGGGCTGAACTCTTTGAATTGCAGAGACTGTGAAAGCATCAGGGACTTGATGGCAGGGTTTTCCGTCTGGGAAGGCAGGCTGGGCGATTCCCTGAGTGTTTGAAGCGGTGGGATTTTTTTGGCCCCGGGTTTGTCAGGAATGAACTGCCCGCAAGATCTGTGCAGCTATAAAGAGTTAAGAAATCGAGTCACGCTGGCTGGAAGTGCAAATTAGGATGTTGTGGAGTATATTCTCTGATATCACTGCCTGTGAGCTCATCCTGACTTCGAGGAGGAAAGTTGTAGAGAAAAGAGCAGTGCTTTGCCACCTTTGAAAAGCTTCGTTTTGAGCATGCTTGGCTCTTTTCCCCCACTGGGGTTTGGCTGTTTAGCTGGCCACAACTGCGAGGCCAGTGTTGGCTCTGTGATCACTTCAGTTGTTAATTTTGAAAAATAAATGTGAATAGAGCCTTATAGAAAGCCTCCTTTAAAAATGTTCCCTATGAACTGAAATTTTGGAACTATCCCAGACTGTATTGGAAGCAGCCAGGCAAGTATCTAACTGCTCACAGTCACTGACCAGCAGCTCCCAGTGGTTGCCTCTGGCCTTTTGGTTTTGCTTAGCAGTGGCAGTGTTCCTGGTAGCTCTTACCTGATGGATATGTGCACTCGAGGAGGGCTTACTGTCTTTGGGAGACTGGGATACAGTACCAGGAAAACACTACCAAATGGCTGCAGCAAAACCTCTTGTTGTGCTGTTGTTGCTGTAGCCTGCCTTCCTTACACCCCCATCTCTTGCAAGCAAGGCACAGGATGGCATCAGAAATGTGGCACTGCTGCTCCAGGGCTTGTTATGCTCTGTGGGCACCTGAGAGTCACAGCTGAGAGGAGAACTGTGATACCCAGTTGGGTGGGAAACAGTAAGTTCATGCTTCTCATATCTGGTACCCTCACTCAGAAGAAGAAAATGAACCCATGTGAAAACTGTCTTAGGACTTCTTTTAATTTCTCATTAGCCCATACTTTAGAATTTTCTGACACGGGTCAAATTAAAAATCAGTGGTTATTTCCTCGGGGATCAATACCTTTGCTCTCCCTTCTCCCTTCTTGTGAGGATAGAATGACATTGGCTTTGTACAGGTTTGACCAGGAAGAGGGAGATAGAGGCTCCATACTGTGGAGTCCCATTGTGCTGTGTACTGGGGATTCGTTCAGGGTCTGTAGGCTTCTTTTTCATTCTAAATTTAATTAGAAAATACAGATATGCAGTGTCCTGAAGGAGGGGGTGCTCTTTCAGTACAGAAATCTTTTGCAGTTTATAGTTTTTGAGGCTAACTGAGTATCTAAGTGCTATGGCTAAAAGCCAACGTTGAAAATGAGGCACAGGTGCTGCCTGCTGGGATGGGCAGAGTCTGAAGTGTCTTGTGAGACCCTTTTCCCTGTTTGTTTCAGTAAGGCTTTAAGTGTGAGTATGGAAAACTGTATTCCTGTGCACAGTCCCAGGTTCTCTGGTATCGTGGGGGTGAGACAGGGCTCTGTGGTTAAGAGGTGCACTGGGAGACACAGTATGGGAGAGGAAGCACAAACTTTCACCAGTCTGACAGGATGGCATGGAGCTGTAATTTGCATGGTAGTTTTGAATGCTCCTTGTGCTTCAGAAACTTGGACAGCACAGATGTGGCTCTTAGAGTGGGCAAAGGACATTCTCCAGGGAAATGGTTCACAGCTGGCCCAAACTTAGAGAGCTGCCCAACTTCCAGCTGTCTAACAGGAGTCAGAGGCTGGAGGTTACTGCTTGGAAACACTGCTTGCTTGAGTGGTGATGTTGCCTGGGTATTTCTCTTGTCAGTTGAAACAGTATTGCTGTTTTCAGACCTGTGTTGTTGCCTATTTTGATTAAACAGTGGATTCCTTCAATAACCCAAGTGGCTTTTCTCTTTGAAATATCTATGTCATGGAGTAATGGTTTTCATCTTTGGGGCTGGAAGTTCCAGGGGTTCTATGAAATCTATCTAAGTAGCCTCTGAGAAACAAAAGAAAAGAGAACTTACTGCTAAAGGGCTTGAATTTGCTCACTGCTAAACATTTTTGTTTTTAGAATGAGGGGCTTGCAAATCAAGATCCACCACCATAGTGTAAAAGCTCTGGTTCATATATATATATATATACACTGAAGGCCAAAGTGAACCTTTTTTTAATGACATGCAAAAATAACTAGAAAGATTTTGGAAAAACCTTGTTTCCCAAAGCTTGTTGGCTGTTAAAATGGAAAGCCTTGGCTCTGCGAGTAGATTAGCATGGGTGAACTTCTGTGCTTACAGATCAAGTTGCTGGATTGGGGCCTGCTCAGGAAATTCAAAAGCAAGAGGTTCCTGTGGCATTGCTCATAGGTCTTACTATGTCTGCAGTTGAGCACAGCAAGTTACGCAACTTCTGGTTTTCCTGAAGTGAATAATGGGAATACGCTGCAGCCGTGCTGCGCAGCCAAGCCAGTGCCAGAGCTGGAAAGGCTTCCTCACTGCTCAGCCGTCTTTTAATTCTTTTTGCTCTTGAACCCTCAGTGCTCGAGGTTCAGTGTGTTTAATTTGCAAAGCTCTTCGTTTCACTAAACGAAGGGAAAAGGTTTCTCTGTGCAGTAGCTCCTGGGCATCCATTACCCTGTAGACAGCTGGTGCTGTTTAACAAGTGAGGCTGACGGCGCTTGGAGCCGAATTCTGCGCACATCCTCACAAACACTTGTGGCTGCTTGTGCTCCAGATGGCACTTCCAAATACACACAACTTCATGAACTGACTGGTAAATCAACTCTAATGGATTGCAAGTTTGAAACGGAGTAAGATTGAAACTGTGCAAAGATTTCAAAGATGAGCTGCTTTGGAGTTATTTGCCTCAACTTCACGGGGGAAAATCCATTGGGAAAGCATGGGGTGTAAAAGAGAGCTGTTGTTTGCCTTTGCCCTCTTTGATTTAGAGATGTAACTTGCTCTTTTAAATTTCTCTTGGGCTGAGAGCCAAACTGTGTTCCCTTGAAGACGATCACAAAGCAAACTTCATTGGAAACGGGATTGGGCTTCCAGCGTGGAAAATAGCAATTCAAAAGAGCTCTTTCTGAGATTTATGAGCATATGAAAAGAGGGAGTTACAATGAGTTGCGTAGCTGCGTAGAAACTGTAATTACAGTCATCTCTGCGCTATTCAGGGGTAACTACATTTCTTCACTGTCATGCAGGATGCAGCAGTCCTCCTTGCCAGGACAGAGTCCCAGAATTTACTTTGGGGTCTTTACCATTGTTTGCCGTCTAATATTCGGCCTCTTTATGTCATTTGGGATGACAGGGAGTAAGGGAAAGGCAAATTGAGAGTGCTGGCCTCACTGGGAGCAAAGTTCTGGGTGTACAGTTATACAATTGTCGTGGTTGGAGCAGAGGAGGCATTCCTATCTCCCCTCTAGCTCTTCACTTGTGCTGCTATTCACCCTGGTGTTGGTTTTGATGTTTTGGGCTGTGCTGCAAACTAGGTCACGGAAAGGATCCAAGACAAAAGCGTGGCAGGGGGGAGAAAAGGGATTTTTTGTTTTGTTTTCCAGCAGTGCTGTTTGCTTGCTGAGAGTTGTGTTGACACAACCGAGAGTGGTGAACCGTGGTGCGGAGGTGGAAGCTACTTACACCAGCTTTCTTGTCAACGCTGAAACACAGTGCAACTGCACCCTCAGGCCAAAGGAGCTTTGTTTCACGCAGGGCCAGAAGCTCTGCAAACAGACCATGCCTTCAGTGGAGTCCTGTGAGATGTAATGATCTTTTGTGAAGCCGTTTCAATTGGCTGCGTTGGGCTCTGAATTCACGCTTTTTTTGTGAAGGGTTGAGGCCCCAAATGATGGGGCTGCTGCTCCACAGTTGTCCTTGCCCAGAGGGGTAGGGTAAGAATCATCATTAACAGTGATTTAGTAGCGGAGGTGTTTAAAGACTGTGCTTAGTTTGGACGTGGTTGTGTTTTGAAGGACACGTGCACGGCTTGTCTTCTCTAGTGATGGGAACTATTGGGGTGGTGGGTTGACTGCTGTCTATGCTATTGAAAGAGCTCCAACCCAGAGATGCATTTTAGTATGGTAGCTGTTTTGGTCTCTTCCACAGGAGTTTCAGAAGCTTTTCTGGGTTAAGGCTGCTCCACCTTCTGCTGTAAAATAGACGACGAGGTGGGTAACCTGCTTGGCCTGGATGTGAGGAGTGTGTGTTTGGACTGTGCTCATCCCTTCTTGGTTTCTTCACCTCATTCCCTTCAGCCTGGGGGTGGTGTCTGACTAGCAATCTAGGAAGCCTTCTTGTCAATCAGCCTTGGTTGGGCACTGGACAAAGCCAGTGGTCTTCTGCTTTTTCTAGCTGAGGTTGGGCAGATAAATTTTGTTCCTGACAGCCCTGTAAGTGCCTTGACAGGAAGATCTGTTTCTGGTGTCACTGGTGTGTCATGCAGTCAGGGCAAGGAGGAGGTGCAGAGTCCCTGGGTTCATCCCAGAATTGTTTCGGTTGGAAAATACCTCTAAGATAGCTGCTTTTGATGGTGATCCATGAGATTGGGTGGTTTTTGGGGACTGCCTTGTTGACTTTCCACAGAGCTGTGTCAAAACCGTTGCTCTTGCTTGCACAGAAAATGAAAGTTGGCATGATCCAGCCTGCCCTGACGTTCCTGTGTTGGTCTTTCCATGAGTTTGCCTTCTCTGCCTGGTGCCCAGCACTGCCTTGCTTCACTCACCATCAAATGGGCTCTGCTTGTTCGTGGTTCCTGCCTAGGCAACCTGTGCATTTCCACAGCAGCCTCTACCTGCAGGAATGTTCTCTGATGCCTCCAGAAAAGTGTGATCCTGTGCTGACGGGGTGAGAGGGGTCAGAAGAGGATCTGTGATCCCAGTCCCTGTCTCAGCTCTGATTCTTTTACCTGGGATTTGGGGGGAAATTCTTTTATGTGGTTGAAGGAAATGGCTGAGAGTTTATACTTTCCTAGAGGGCTAGGAAAAACACACAACCCTTACGGATGTGTGCCAGCAGCTCTCCTTGCTTTTCCTATTCCTGTAAGGCAGTGGTTTGTATCTGTGAAGGTAGTGGTTGTTTTCAAAGGGACTCCAGTAACATCACAGCGGTTTAAGACTATGATGTGTGTCACCTTTTGTTCAGCTGAGGGTGTTTCTGGTTTGTAGTGCCTAATGACTGCAAAGTCCTGTGTAGCCATCTCCTCATAGTGCTTTTTGTACGTAGGGGGGTGGTGGCCTCACCCCCATTTATCAGAGAAAGACAAACACAGAGGAAGGATTTTTCTGTGGTTGCCTAGCAGGACAGTAGAGGTAAAAATCAGCTTTAATGAGTCACAGCCTATTGCTGGAGCTGAAAGCTACAGACTGTGTGCAAGTCTAGGGAGTTAACGAGTGTTAACATCACGTCCTAGGCTGGGGGATTTTTATTCTTGTTACAGTAATGATGCCATTTTCCAAACTGTGCTGTGCCTTGGCTTTCTGTTTTACTGCGTTTAAATCCATCCTCATTCCTTTCCTCCTGAAACTGGGCCTTACATTCCCATCCTTGTTTCTTCTTTCTGTATTCCCTGACACCTTTTAAGTTTTCTCGAGGTATGATGTGCTCTTAGAGCTTGGGAACCCTGTACACAAAAGGGATCCCCATGGCTTTCTCCTTTCCAAGAGCCCTGGAAAGCCCAAGTGTTGTGCAAATACCTGCAGCTCTGGGTGCAGTGGGGGTGCTTCTTTGCTTTGTTGCAGATTGCATCACCAGCCAAGGCACCCTGTGGGGAAGAGGCTTCATTCTTTGGCACAGCTTGCATGTGGTAGAGCTCTGCGCTGTTAGGAGCTTTTCTGGAGGTGTTGGTGGAGGAATCTGATGACTGGCTGGAATAGCTGGCCAAAGCATGATTTCTGTTGTTGTCCCTCTGTCTTTGGGGAAGGAGAGGGCTGTAAGCAATGGTTGCCTGTTTTATTGCTAAGCTTTGAGAACTGCTGCGAGCAGAAAGTAACGGAGGGGTCTGATTTAATTTTAATGTGGTCTTTTGCACACTCTGAAAGTACGGCCTGGCTGTAGTGCTGTGCTGGCTGGAGGCAGCAGTTGCCTGGGCAGAAGGCACGTGAGAGTGCTCCTGTGTGCCACAGGAATGTGGCACATTCCTGTGCCAGGGTACCTCTGTCCATAGCTGCAGCCCTTCCCTCTTCACCATTTGCATGTGTTTCCCCAAACCTGTGATTAACTCCTCAGTTGCCCTCCTTTCATTTTTCTTCTTGCCTAATGCAGGATATGGGTTTGGAAAGTGGGATGGTGTCTACCCTTTCTTCCCACAGGGTTCAGGGGTTTTGACATGTTACTCTTGGGAGTTGTTCTGATGTTCCCCTGCTCCTGTTCCAGAAAACATGCCCCTCTTCTGCCCTTTATAGATGTGACTTAAGCTACTGTTCCAAATGGAAGTACATTGTAAGGAGTGTTGGCCCATATAAGCTGGATGTGATCTCTAGACTCTCCTCAGTGTTATTAGTATGTGTATATATAGAGATGATTTTTAATAAAATGGAATCCTTCGAGGCCCAAATTAGCTTGTGGAGGCTACAGAGGTTACAAAGAGAGGGAGGTGTTCATAGTGCCACTGATTGTGTAGTAACTAATATTTGTATAATGGGCACACCTTGCAGTTGTGAAAACAAAGCAGGTTCAGACTTGGTGGTCTGATTCTTCCCAGCACTTCTCCTAAGAAAGCTGCCCTCACCCCCCACCCCTTGCCACTGTATATAGGCTATTACACTGCTGTTCTGAATCCAGGTTATTTGGGCTGTGTGTTACACAGATGGAGAGGTGTGGTGTCAAAGCCAAGCCTGGTCCTTTTTCTGTGGGCAAATTTTGGTATCTAGGCTGCTGTGCCTTCTCCATTTTCCGGGTGACCTAGACTGTCTCTTTTAGAGGTATAGATGAATGGGCAAATCTCTGCAAAACAGAGATACATCGAGTTTATTTAAAGCTCTTCAAATGTGTATATTTCCCTAGCTCAGAAGAGAGGTATCAACCAGGACAGTCTTGATGAGTGGTGATATGTGGTCAGAGTGAGGGAATTCTGCAGTAGGAATGATGTCTTGCTTTGCTTAGAGTGCACTTCCATGCCTGTTTCTCGTTTCTTAGGTCGATCGTGAGAAGCCAAGCACCCTCCCTCCCCTCCCCTCTGATCAGATTCCTTTTAAGTGAATCAGTCTCTGAGGACCAGATCTCACCGATGACTGGGAAGCAAAGAGTACCCAGGAAAGCACTTTCACCACGGACTCCATCTCAGGAGGACCAGGAACTCATTTTCTAAATAAAATCTGTGCCCCTTCCGTGCAGACCCGATGTCTGCTACAATGGATACAGAATCAACATATTCGGGATACTCCCACTACTCAGGTCACTCCAAAAAAGCTCACAGACAAGGGTAAGAAAATGTTTATTTTAATTACTTACTGCTCTAAGCTAGGACATGTCCTGTGGGAAAAAAAACTGCAAGCCAGGGTGAAATCAGTGGGGCCATAGCTCTGGAGGAGATGCATGTGCAGAGTCCTCATGAGGAACACAGTGAAGAAGCTGCTAATTCAATAATATTCAACCTGTTGGATGCATGCTGGGGTTGTGTGGCCAGAAAGATTGGGATAGTGCCAGAAAGAAAAGATCGCTTGACTGCTGTTAAAGTGCAAGGGATGAGTACAATATCTGGGGAGAAGATGTGTTAGACTTCCTAAACTCATAATTGCTAGTTGTCTTACTTTCTGATGCCATTTCTTTATACTGTAATAATAAGGTTTCCAGCCTCTCCCCACCCTTCTCCTGGCTACGCTGTTAATGGTGTGTTGGGGTTTTTCTAAATAGAATTTGAGTGGTACTTGAGTCGGCAACAAGTCCTTTATCAGCGTTGATTGGATTAGAAGTCAGGCTTCTCTGAACTTGAATAGCAAGTCCTCTCTGTTGTCGTAGTTCAACAGCCTGAAAACCCATCTGCTCGGAAAGTTTTGATTATTTGGAAACATTTTCTTTTTTTTTCCCTCTCCTGCAGCATCATCAGTTTTACATGTAAAATATGTGCCACTTAATGTTTGCAACTTATTACTGAGCTAGTCCAAAGTTACTTTGCATTTCGGAAGTAATTATCCTGTGTGGTTGGAAAAAGAATTCTTCCATGAAGTCTCTTTGCTCACAGTCCAATTATTGAGTAAAACATCTCTTGTTTGCAGTTTTCCCCTTCTTTAGCATCCAACCCCCAATACAGTTTGCCCTTTTAAACTTAGAATGCCATGTGGAAAGATGCCTTCAGAGTTCTAAAAACTGCATAAAAATCCTAGAGCCCTTTAACTGGAAAAAGTGTCGTCCCGTGAAACCTTTGGGCTTTGTTAATTCCAAGAGAGAGGCAAAGCTGGAATACTCATGAGGTTTAAGCCAGTCCCTGAGCACAGTGAGGGTTTCCAGTGCAAAGGCTGCTTTCCTGTCCGTGTGGGAAAGGGAAGGAAAATATTGGTGAGCAGATTGGCAGGGCTTAATTAATCTTGAGGCATTCTCAGGTGAGAAGCTGTGAGGTCTGGAAATAAAGACCAGCCTTGTACCCTTGATGTTCTTGCTTGCTTTGTGAGAGGTTAACTTGAGGTTATTGACCAGTGGAAATAAACTTGAGCAATTCTCCTACAGTGTTAAGGTCTTAGATGACAAGACTCTTGCATTGCAGGAACTGAAGCTATATTGATTAATTCCTGGTGTTAACTGTGCATGTCCCTGGGAGGCACTTTATTGTAGGTGGAGAACTGTGTAGACCGGTAAATCCCAAATGGAATTGCCAGTTGTTTGGGGAATGCAGGCTTCCCTTTCAAGCACAGCACTGATGGGAGCTGTTTTAAGAGAATGTGAGGTGGGGAGCATGGATCCCTGTCCTCCCCTCCCCTCTCCTCTCACTGAGGGGGTGGTCTGTCCCAGCCTCCTGACTGCCCTGGGCCTTTCTACCTCCTCCAAAGCTTTTGTCACAGACTGAGTCAATGTTGATCAAGAGATGGGCAAGCTTGACTATGTCCTAATGCTTGGGGCACCTGCTGTGGGTAGAGATGGAGCACCTTTCAGGCCCTGCTCTGGAAGGTAACTGGTAACATTGTTCTCCTCCTCCTGTGTTTGAAAAAGGAGCCGGGACAGACACAAATCCCCCCGAAGCAAAGATGGCAGCCGCTCTGAGAAGTCCGTCACTATCCAGACTCCTCCTGCGGAGCCGCTGCTTGGGAATGACGCCTCTCGGGCAGAGGAGGGCCAGGTAAGGAGGGCCTGAAAGCAAACACCCAGTGTGTTTTGTGGAACAGAGCATGTGGCTTCTTGGCTCATGAGTAGGAAAAAAGAATTGCTTGCATGCTGGTTAGTAAAGAATCATGGCTTATGGGTACCCTTTATTTGTGCATAAAGCCAAGGTCTCAATCACTTCTCTC
This sequence comes from Climacteris rufus, assembly GCA_013398175.1. NCBI lineage: Eukaryota > Metazoa > Chordata > Aves > Passeriformes > Climacteridae > Climacteris > Climacteris rufus. The sequence continues at coordinate 648,269 of VZRZ01006181.1, read as the reverse complement.
TTGTTCTGAGAGCATTGTTTCTGACAGCACCAGTGCTGATGTGACAACTCCTTGGGCACTAATATGCATCTGTCTCCAGAGTGTCATCTGCCAAGCTCTACAGAAACATCTGTTGCCATCATTTCACTGTGCATTATTCGGGTCAACCTGTTCACCTGTATGTGTGTTTCAGTTTTTAAGCAGTATTTGCTCCAGGTAGTCATGTAAAGTACATTAGAACCAGGATTCCTTTAGGGTAAGGAGTCAAGAAATGTAAAACTAGTGTGAAATTGCTGTGAAAGAGGGTGAACTCAGAGAAAGCTAGTATATTAACACTGGGTTAAATAAAAACTAGAGTAATGCTGCATTAGATTGTACCTAGAATGGATCCAGTACTCTCTGTGCTCTAGCATGAAGGTGCATGTTCATTTTGAAAGAATGGCTGACACTGCAAGACATAGAATGCAGGATGCTTCAATACCTCCTGGGCTGGATTTGAGGTGTGTTAATCCCTGTCTGTGGGACTCCAACTCCTGCCTTTAAAAAAAAAAAATCGATGTCCAGCTACCAGGCAAACTGTGTATGGTGGTCCTTGGAACAGTATTCATGTAGCTACTGGTGTGCTCATTTCATGTCCTGCAATTTGGTACTTTGTAACCAGATGCTTGTTTTCATCAGTCCCAGCTATTATTTCAAACCATTCTAAAGGCACTGGTGAATTCTTAAGTCCTTGTTTTCATGCAGACCTCCTCAATTGAAGCCAAAGCAAAATAAGTTGATGCGTGAGCCAGACTTTCCTGCTAGGGAGCAGAGTGCCTTCAGTGAGGTTCAACAACCATGTACCACTAGAGATTTAGACTTTTATTTCCTCTCCAATGAGGAAAGGCTGGGAGAGGTGGGGTTATTCAACCTGGAGAAGAGAAGGCTCTGGGGTGACTTTATTTTGTGACCTTTCAGTATCTGAAGGAGGCCTACAAGAGAGCCAAAGAGGGACTTTTTACAAGGGCATGCAGTGATAGAACAAGGGGGAATGAGTTTAGACTGAAAGAGGGTAGGCATAGATTGGATATTAGGAAGAAATTATTTGCTGTGAGGGTGGTGAGGCACTAGAACAGGTTGCTCAGAGAGACTGTGGATGCCCTATCCCTGGAAATGTTCAAGGCCCGGTTGGATGGGGCTTCAAGTGGAAGGTGCCCTTGCCCATGGCAGAGGGGTTGGAGATGGATGATCTTTAAGGTCCCTTTCAGCTCAAAGCATTCCATGAGTGTATGGATTCCATATAATTGCACATTTTTTTGCATTAGGCCACTTTTTAAAATGGAAAGAGTAGTAAGGAGTAGACTGTGACTAGGGTTGCCTGTTGTCTTCTGGGATGTAGCTTTAAGCTGCTCTGGTGTTTCTGTCCCTTCTCTTTTCTGCACAGTTCTGCAGCTCATCAAATGGAGGAAACTATGCAGAACTATTTAACGCATAAACATAAAATAGTTGAAATGCTTAAATTGCTTTACTGGAGACACTGTTAAAGAGGGAAATCTGGTAGGAATATGCTGCCTTTCAGGACATGCTACAATGCAGATATCTCATCTGGGGCCTCTGCTTTGGTGAGAAGTGACTCAAAAACCCCCTCATATTAATTCAAGATGCTGACTATTTGTGGTTGGTCTGTCTCAAAACCCTACTGCTCTAGGCATGGGAGGTATTCATGTCTTAGAGTGCACTAGAAATTAAATCCCTGGAGTTGGGAGTTGTTCAAAGTAGTTGTGCTGCCTCAGTCTACTCTTTTCCCAAAGATTCTTAGACTCTTTCCTCTAGTTTTCAAAAAGAAGTGAATAAAGGTTGAAGATTATGCCTGTCTCTTTAAAAGAGATTGTTTTGGTCAGTATGTGTAGTTGCAGAAGTCTGAGGGAAGCTGTAAATCTTATTAATGACACAGGCCACAGGAAGGTGTTCTCAGGAAGAAAAGCAAAAGCGTGGTTCTGAATGAGCATTGCAGCTACAGAGGTGCCAGGTGCCAGGCAGCAGAGCACATGCTTTGCCACTCTTTGGTGTGCAATTGTGGGAAGCATCAGGAGTCTTCATGTGCATGAGTCACTCCAGCAGCAGCTGTGAGTCAAATCCATACATGTCAGTGTAGCTCTTTGGCTGTGCCAGCACCTGGAAGGAGCCATTGGAGGCTTTGTAGGATGGGAGAACCAACACAAGTTCTCTGACAGCTAGGGAAGAAATGAGACTTTCAGAACATGTAATCTGAAACTGGTCTGTATGGTGACTGTGTTTCAGGTAAGCTTCTTTGTGAATAAGTGGCTTCTGACAGTGGCCTGGATTGTAACACCAGAGCTACTTGGCAGTCTAGGATCCTCTAAACTTAAAAGCCCCATAAAACTGAAAATATCCTCTGCGATCACCTGTAATATGTTGGCTTAACTAAACACTTACTGGATTGTCAGCTATTGAGGGCAATACTACTGTAGAGGAGAATAAAAGACAATGAAGTGGAGGAACTTGCTGGAGGTGTGGTTGCTTCTGTTACGGATGGAAAAATAATGTGTGAACATGTTTTTGATTGTGTAACAACAACTGGCTTGAAACACTGACATGAAAATTTCCCTTCCAGGTGCTTTTGTGGTGCACTTGCACTGCAGAATTTGTGGGCTGGAAGAATACTAGTCCTTGCCCTGGACATGGGAACTGGTGATTACTACAGTTTCCAAGGCTTATGTCATGTTACTTGTTAAGTGTGCTGGAAGAACCTCTGGCGTACAGTGAGTGGCACAGGAAGCTGAGCTACCTGCTCCACAGTTACAATTATTAGTACCTAATGTTTATAGTCACTGGTTTGGACAAGTTGCTGTTGTCTCCAAACCTTTGCTAATTGTCAGGGTGGATAATTCAATAAGTTGAAGGTGTTGCTTTTGCCATATATTTTTTCTGGGACTTGTGACTGTCATAGCAATCTTTCCGGGCAAGAAAAATAGAACATCTGGAAGGAAAAGCCTGATTGTTCTGAAGTTATTTCTGTTTATCTCTTCCTCCTTCAGGATGACAACTGGGGTGAGACCACAACAGCAATCACAGGCACCTCTGAGCACAGTATTTCCCAGGAGGACATTGCCCGGATCAGTAAGGATCTGGAAGACAGCGTTGGGTTGGACTGCAAACGTTACCTGGGCCTAACAGTGGCAGCTGTTCTCGGACTCTTAGTCTTCCTTACCCCCATTGCCTTCATTCTGCTACCCCAGATCCTGTGGCGAGATGATCTGGAGCCGTGTGGTACTGTCTGTGAGGGACTGTTCATCTCTGTGGCGTTTAAACTCCTCATTCTCCTGATTGGGACCTGGGCTCTTTTTTTCCGCCAACCCAAGGCAGATCTTCCAAGGGTGTTTGTGTTTCGGGCCCTTCTGCTGGTCCTCATATTCCTCTTTGTGTTTTCCTACTGGCTCTTCTACGGCGTGCGCATCTTGGACTCGAAGGACACCAACTACCAAGGGATAGTGCAGTATGCAGTGTCTCTGGTGGATGCCCTGCTCTTCATCCACTACCTGGCCATCGTGCTGCTGGAGCTGCGGCAGCTGCAGCCCATGTTCACCGTCAAGGTGGTTCGCTCCACGGACGGGGAGTCGCGATACTACAGCTTGGGACACCTGAGGTAGGTGCAAGGTCTTGGGGTCCCGCGGCGTAGAGAAGTGTGGCATGGAGCATCAGCACCTGCTTTTGAGTGTGTGTAATTGCTGGTTTCTCAGTCTTCCCCCAGGAGAATCCTAGAGTCCTTCTGAAGTTACCAAACTGAACCTCTCTGGGCCTGGGTGAGGCTGTCCCTGCTTCAGAAGAGTCCTGTGCATTTCAGTAAATGGAAAAAGCTGGTGTCACAACTTTAGGATGGTCACTGGGCTGTGCCTGATGAGATCTTGAGGATCCTTCTCCAGGCTTGTTGCCCTGTTTCCTTACTGGAGGAAAGTGGAGAGCCCTCCTTGTGTAGCTGAGGCTGGCTTGTTTTGACTGTACAGGCCAGGCACTGCTTAGAGAGCAGCCCTTCAGGCCATGCAGAGCATAACTGCTCAGAGACTCCTGACAGCAGGCCGGGCCACATGGCAGGGGGTGAAGGTTTTGTAGCATGATGCTCTTTTTGCCATTAGGTATGGGTCAGTTTGCTGGGTCAGATGTATGTGGGAGTTGTAGGTATGACACAGGCATGCCTGCTTCCACCTTCCTGCTGGCCTTAGTGCTTCCCTCAGCAAAGGTGCAAGAAAGGACAGGTGTCTGGATTGCCTTAGTTCCTGTGTCCTCCGAAGCTCTCCAGAAATCCCTTAGTTCCTGTGTCCTGTGAAGCTAGCAGCTGAGCTCTGGAGATGATTCCCCAGGCTGTAAGTGCACTTAAACATCTGTTCAGCTTATCCTGTCCAGCCCCCAATGGCATGTGTATCTGTGGCAGATGAAGAGATTAGCATCTGCTGGTTTAAGTGGATATAGGAACAGTCTCCTGCAGCCTTTAGCTTAGCGATGGAATTGCTTTGAAGCAGATTTAGCAGCTGAAGCTCAAGTCTGGGAGTTTTCTCCTGATTGTTGTTTCTGGCTTAACAGAAGAACTTGAGGCTTTTTGAGTGAACTAGGGCTGGACTCTGTATTTTCCTTCTCGGTAAAATATGAAAGGGAGAGCCCCTCTTCTGTAATGGAAATACACCCATGGGCTTAATAAAAGGTCACTTTCAGGATTTCGAAAAATGGACTAATCTCTGTTGGTTTTCTTGTGAACTCAGTTTTTTTTAAACTTAATTCCTCTGTGGTCAGTGATGCAGCATAGCCTTTAAGACAAGAGAGATGGAAAGATAACTACCAGAGTTCCCCTGTGCCACAGCTTTGTGCCTTGAGGTGTGATGAGGCGGTTCTCCCATAAGTGAATTCTGCAGAGAAATTTCATATACTTATATATACACACACAGCATGTGGGTTTTGTTTGGGAGAGTTTGTTGGTTGCTTGGTGGTGGATTGTGGGTTTGTGTTCAGAGTTGAGATCCTACATTTGCCAAAGTCTCTACCTTCCATCAAAGGAAGAGAATTTGCTTGAGAATCAAGGCCTAAATATTTAATAGTGGTCGTGTTAGAAACAGTGTTTATTCCAATTCTTTCTTTGCAGTAAGGTTTTGAAATGTCTCAGGTAATGCTAAGGCAGCAAAGAATTGTAAAACCTGGGGTGAAATCTGAGATATATGAAAACTAGTAACTTTTCATTTGTTGGCAAGCTGATTTCAGTTTAATTTGGTACATTGAGTCCAAGCCATGCAGCACATAGATGCTTCAGTCTCTTGTGTTGCAGAAGAGCCTTGTCAAGCGTGTCTGCTAATGGTAAACTAGTGTTGCTTTTTCCTCAGTTTCTGACAGATGAGTACAATGTGAATGGTCATGTGTTTTGAAGCCTGTGTTTTTCCATGTTTGCTCATGCAAAGGTAAAATGTAGGTTTGATCAGTGTCCACGTGTTTCCCAGCTAAGGGAAAGTGTGTTCTCTCTCACTGTGTTGTGTGTAAATGGTAGGAGCTTCTGATCTTGATAAAGAATGTGGTTCCAATGTGACAAACTGTGTAAAAAGTGAATGTAGTCAGTATCTCCTTCAACTTCTGAGGGCTTAGGATTGTGAGATATTTGTAAAAAATGAAAAAAAAGCAAACTTTTGGTCATCTTTGCAGCATAATTTTGCAGAGTTTTCATAAAGGTCTTGTCATGCTTGTTGGTGAAATGTGGGTCAGGGTCACAAGGTGCTGCCTTCTGCCTCTAGTTTACTCTCTGGCAGAGGCATGGGGCTGGAATGGGAGGTCTGTTGGGAGAATGTGAAGGACAGCCTGGATTTCAGGAAGACTGTAGGAGCAGCCTTGTGGGTGTGCAGGAGAGGTGGCTCTAACTATGATGGAGTAGGCATATACCACTTGATGCTGCCTTTGGGCTCTCTGTTTTCCCCCATGCCTGCTTGCCTCATCCCAGCACTTTTAAAGGGGTCTTGGAGTGGTTCTGAGCTGCCACCTGGAAGGCAGAAACATGCTTTAACAGATATAGCAAGGTGACTGTCTCCTGAAGTCAAAACCCTTTGTCTCTTTATGCTCTCAGATATCTTACAAGTTCTGATCACTGACAGTCCATGGAGTTTGTCTTCCTCAGCAGTCTAGTGTGGTCTGGAGTAGCTGGTGGTGAGAAGGGATTTGAGGCATCTTACATTGTTCACTGTTGCTTCTTGGAGTAGCTCTGGGGTTTTTCTTCACAGAAAAAAATTGTTGATATCAACCTTTTTAATCCAAGATGGAAGCTTTCCAATTCTTGGTCTTTTCTGGTGAGGCAGAGGGAGCTGCTATGTAATTATAAGAACAACATGTTTTCTGGGGGAGAAGGGAAGAAAACAACAGCTCAGCCGCCCTTCTGGCAAACCGTGTTTTCGTGAGGCAGGGCACAGACAGGATTTTCCACCCTCCCTGACTCCAAATGCAGTAAAGAAGTTGAAAGTGCTGAGTTAGGTATTCCACTCCACCCCTGAGAGCCCTAGGTCCGGGAGGGTAAGCATATTTGGGAGTAGTTCCCCAAATTCATATTATAATCAGCCTATTAATAGGCTGGCTTGGTCCCACCCCCAGCACTTGGGCTATAACTTTTCTTCTGGGAGACCTGACTGCCAAAATGAACGTTCCCTTTGGCTTTGATTCAGGAGCTTGGAGGGGGGAGGTAAAAATTAAATAGGAGTCTCAATGAGTGTGGTGCCAAGTCTCAGCTCACTGCCTGCTCTGCTGCTCCTGGTAGGAAGGGTTGCCACGCAGGGCAAATGCTCTATGGCAGTATGTGTGGGTAAAGAGCAGGGAGCAGCAGAGATGCAAGAAAGGTCAAGCCTGGGAAAATGCGAGAGGTTGGGTGGGAATGCTGGCAAGACACTTGAAAGCAGCAACAAAGGGAGACAAAGGTAGAGGAGCACAAGAGTAGATAACTTTTCAGTTGAAAGGCTGATAGTTTTGTGAGCTGAGGCTTCAGTTTGTGCCTGTAGATAGGGATGCTGCTGACACCTGTCATCCACAGTTCGGTACTGTCTGTATGGCTCAGAAACTGTGTGGGAAGGATCTTGCTGGAGAAAGCCCTCCTTTTCTGTAGTTAGGGTGCTAAATGTATTGCCTCCCTCTCCAGTGAATACTCTTTCCCCACCCTAGAGCTTTGCTAGTCTAGACAGCTCAAGAAAATGAATGGCTTGTAATATGCGTGGTAATTACTGATCTTTCACGTAGACTGAATGTTGGGCTGCAGTATAGTCTTGGTTTTCTGAGGTTAGAAATATCTGAGAGTGGGTCCTTCTCTCTTTTGCTCATCCTTGCAGCAGGTATATGAGGAGCAGGGCTGTGGGAGTTTGTCTTGTTCAGCTGTATGAAGTTCTGAGGGCTTCAGTCTGTTTTTTTGTCTGTTGTGGTTTAAGCCCAGCTGGCAACTAAGTACCACACAGCCCCTCATTCAATCACCCCCCACCCCTTACTCTGTAGGATGGGGATGAGAATCTGAAAAAAGGTAAAATCTGTGGGTTGAGATAAGAACAGTTTAATATTTTAATTAATGTAAAATATAATAGTAATTATAATAACAGCGATAATAGTAATTGTAATGAAGAGGGGGAGAGAGAGGGAACTAAAACCCAAGCAAGGCAAATGCAGTTGCTCTCCACCTATTGACTGATGCCCAGCCTGTTTCCAAGCAGGGATTGGTGACTCCTGGCCAGCTCTCCTCAGTTTATACACTGAGCATGATGGTCTATGGTATGAAATATCCCTTTGGCCAGTTTGGGTCAGCTGTTCTGGCTGTGCTCCCTCCCAGCTTCTTGTGCAACTCCTCATTGAATGGCAGAGCATGGGAAACTGAAAAGTCCTTGACTTAGAGTAAGCACTGCTTAGCAACGACCAAAACATCAGTGTACTAAGCAGAAAAGTAAGGCAATCCCAGAGAAAACCAGGACACTGTCCTTTCTGGCATGGGCTTGCCTTTACAAACCAGCTGGTGGGGAAGCCCCTGTACACCTCTGGAATCAGGGTACAGCTTTTGCAGATGGCTGTGAGCTGGTCAATGTTCTCTTGACAGTCTAATCAAGAGAAGCTTAGTATTCAGAAATAGCAGTTCTGTATGGTAAAAGTGTACTTGAACATTCCTTGTATCCCTGTTATCCGTCTCTGGTTGCATGGATGTTTGTTGAACTGTAGTTTAAAAATTCAGGAAAGGGGCAGCTGCTTCCTCAAAACAAATACCTGTCTCTGAAAAGCCTGTACCTTCCCTGCAGGAACTGTCACTACCTTATTGAGAAACCTGGTGGCCTGCACACACTCACCAAAGAAAGTAGATGCAGGCATGTTCTGTGGAAGGGAAGCACATTCAGCCTGTCTCCCAGGTGCTCTGGGTATTTATTGGGTCTGATGCTTATAAAGCTGATCTCTAGGTTGTCAGTATTTACTGATCTAATTTGATGAATGCTCTCATGTTGGCATCCCTTGATGCCACTGTTTGGTCACCACTGAGGGAGTGTGTGGAGGGCTAAGGAATGGGAATCAGCTTCTCCATACTCCAGCCTGCATTTGGAAGCCTTGATGTCTGATCTTGTTGCTCAAATATGCCTCCTCATATCAAGGATGAATTTTTTCTAATGAAGAGCACGTGGACAACATTTGAACTGTACAGAGTGCTCTTGCCTGAAGTTGTGTCAGCAGTTAATGCTGTTCTAAAATCTTTCTACTGCTCAAAAGGAAAGCTTCCATGGAATATAGACACCTTGGGTTCAGGCAGCTGGATCCCTTCCCTGAGCAAGAGCTGCTGAAATCTTGCTGTTTTCTGGTGAAGGAACTTCATAATGTGTGTCTAATTGCATTGTTCATTCTTAGTGTAATCCCACACATACGCTTGTGGGGTATTTCTGTTTCCAGTAGAGCAGTCAGAAGTGGGACTGCAGAACAAGCATTGGTGCACACTAGTCCAGTGCTGTACCTGCCCAGCTAAATCCTGCTGGAGACCAGCCAGGCTTCTCCTTCTCCCCTGTGTGCACTTTGCTTGGTCTGTGTTCCCAGGGACTTGAGGAATTACACTGACCCTCCTTTCTCCTTGGGATTTCAACACTCACCATCTTCCATAGTGATGCACACTGATGAAAGAGCTTGAGCTGATGAATTTTTACCTTGCTCTGCAGCAAAACATATCATTAGCTGTCCTGCTGCTTTGATTGCAGGAACTTGCCAGAACAGCATGTTCCCCAGATTTTACAGTCCGGCTCTGTTGCCGGAGCCTCCGGCCTGTGTGTAATTAGCCTTGTTCTTGAATGCATTTTCTCTGTCCTGGTGCCCGTTTGTGTGAGCTTCTCCTGCCCATCACCAGACGTGATGAGCACCAGTGCTGATCCGTCCCCCCCTCCCAAGAACATCTGGGATAGCCGGCTAAATGGGCCTTCATTGCATCTGCAAGTGTGAAGCTCCTGGGGAAACTGAGGGGTCTCCTCCAGAGCAGTTTCTTTAGCACTGAGATGTGTCAGACTTGCGACCCCCAGCCCAGTGTCTTTCCAGCAGCACTTCACAAAGCTGGGTGTTTACAACCACCTTTTTGCAACTCATCATCTCTGCATCTGGGCTGCTTTTCCCTGCTCCCATTCCCGAGCTTACAGAACTCTCTGTTCACAGCGGGTAGTTGAGCATTAGCACCTTTCAAACACCCCGGGCCATGGAGTAGGGAAGAAAGGTCTGACTTGTGGGTGAACTAATAATGACTTACATGGGAAGAGACTTTCAACCACATTCTTAACCATTTTTAGTCATGGGCCATACCTTCCCCCCTGCCTGTGTCTGCTGCCTCACCTCTGGAGGATGGTGCTGCAGAGATATGGTTGCTCTAGCCAGGAGGGTACCCGTGGAATTGCAGAAGGGAATTTTCCAGTAGCCTCTGAAAAAAAAAGTGTGCTGTTCCCTGCTGAGTAGGGAGCAGTCTCCTTTGATGTTCCAGATGAGTTATGGGAATGGTGCCTTGTTCTGTTTTACAAGGATCTGTTTGGTGGTGCATGGGGTGTGCTGCCAGCAAAGTTCAGCTGGGACTTATGACTTGGGTCAGAGAAACACCTTATTAAGAGGGTGCTTGTTTGTGACAGAAGTGAACAGCAAGCTCCAGGAATGCCAGGTACTCCTCATTAAAGGTGAGGGGAAAGTCTAGGATGGACCATAACTATCTGACCACATGCACTACTTGTCTGGGAGTTTGTGATGTGGTAATGTCTGTCTCCAAAGCCTGGGAGGGCTGTGCTTTTTTGAAGGGAGTGTGTTTTCCTAGTCACTTACCTCTCTGCCTACACGGTCCAGATTTTACATATGGCTTTACATACAGAGCTGCTCCTTGTTTTGATAAAGAGGAGAGAGCTTGGGGAACTGAAGTGCCCACAGTCATCTCTCTACCCTTCTCCCTTCCTTGATCTCCATCTCTGATCACCCCCAGCACCCCCTGTGCACATAACACCTCTCCTCTCCTTTTCACCAGGAGGAGCATGAGCTGACTATACCAGACCACAGGCCAGGTGCCAGTCTTGTGCTCCTTCAGATGCACCAGGCAGCAAGGGTGAGTGGTGCAGGCTGATTGTTATACCCTGGAGCAGTCTTTCATTTTTGGAATACTTAATACTTTAAAAGTTTACAAGCCTGCTCGTACATGAAGTGCCACTGTCAATTATTAACCCAGCTGGCCAGTACAGTATTACTTGCTTCCTGGCGAGGAGCTGCTCAGCTTCATGCTTCTGAAAGACATGGTGTGGAGGAAATGCCATTGGGTTCTTCTGCAGGGATTTCCTTTCTTGTTGGCTTGTCTTTCAAAACCAACACTGCCCAGAAGTACGAGAACGGTATGCACTCCAGCCTACCCTGTACTTAGGGGGTTTGTCCTGGAATTCCTGTTCCCCTGCTGTCCGTGCCCTCCAAAGTGCCTGTGTGTACCACCCACAGAGACAGATGGCCTCCCTAAGCTGCTGAACAAATTTTGTGGCCTTGAAGGTACTTTTATCTTAGAATGCCGCAAAAAAAATCCACCCCCTCAACCTTTGACATCTGTTTCTTGTGGTGAATGATGAAATACAAATATTCTGCGAAGAAGTGAGCTGTGTGCTGTTTGGGGGAAAAGAAGAGGCTCACTTTTTGTTAAGAGGGCAAGGAATTGTGAGTTTACAGTCCTCATGTAGTACAACCAAGTAATGTCCAAGAAAACAGAAAGCTTATTTCTGACCCTACATTGAAGAAATAAGGAAGAGTTAATAGGGACCTGTGTGATAGTAAAAGAGTATGTTTTTGTTACTTATTTATTAATGGCTATAAAAGTGAGGACAATATTTCCACTTACAACTTGATTCCCCCTCCAGCACATGCTGAAATGAACTTAAGTGCTTAAATTTTTTTGGTGCAGTTTAGGTCAAGTGGGGACATCAGCTGACGGTTTAGGGTGAGCTATTCCCTGGCTGACAGGAAAACAGATTCCTGGCACAGCAGTAAGGACCTTGGCTGTGGTTTGGGAGCTTCAGGCTGCTGACTCTGGCTTGCACTCCTCAAGTCCTGCTAAAGGCTCGTCTGCATCCTTTCAGGGGCTGGATTTTTTGTCTCAGCTAGGATCTGCAGATCCTCTCCCTGTGGCCCCAGTGTTGTTTGTAGGGTTGCCGAGTGCTGATTGTAAAATGAGGTGGCTCTTGCTTGTGCAAAGCTTGCTGTGGTGGAGCTTTGTGAGGTCTGGATGCTCTGCAGTGGAGGGATGCTGTGCAGGGAGGACTGGGCTGTAATTTGAGAGATGGATACCCCTCTATGTGCAAAGGTCTGCTAGAGGCTAACATGGATGCTGCCTCTTCTGGCCTGACTGCATGGGCTTGCGGGAGACAAACATTCCAGGGTGTTTTGAGAGAAATCCTGGAACAAGTTAAATCTGCTCTATTGACTCAAAAGACGACCTGATTCAAAGTCTTGCCACATTAATCCCATCCCCTGCTGAGGGTCAAGTAAGAGGTGGTTTTCTTTCCTGAGAGAGCATCCTACCAGGCAGCTGTGGGATCAAGAGCTGAATGCTGATGTTTCATGGCAGCAGCATCTAAATGTAAAGTCCTATTACAGCACTGACGTTTTGCTGCCAGCAGAAGCTTTGAACACTTTCTTTCTGTTGTTTCCTTGAAGTTGTATTACTTAGCTTTGACCTAAAAATAACTCCGAATCACCAACTAACCCCTTCTCCTACCCTCAAAAAGAAAAACCAAACCTGACAAAAAGCCCCACCCCTAGTTACTTCATAATTATTAATGTAGCTTGAAGAATTCCTTGGCTAAAGACTGGCCTTATTTGATGCATGAACAGGCTGTAAATTATCTTTTGAAAATGCAGACTTATAAACTTCTTGCCATACCTGCTAGTTCCTGCATATGCTTTTTTTTTTCCATTTGAGGCTCAAACTAATCAGAGCCATAGCATGCACGTCTGTTGGGAAGAGGAAATGCATCACTGCTGTGGATTATGCTGCTCCCAAGGAGTGGAAATGGTAGTCCAGGGTTCCATATATTGCCACCTTCTGCATGTTTTCTAGGTGCTTTAGGGGGGCACAAACTTGAGTTGGAGGCTGATGGGTACTGTAGCTCAGGGCTTGGGCATGTCTGGTATTTCATCCCTTGTGTCTGTACTAAATGTCTGTCTCACTCTTGCATGCTGAGTAAGCTCATGGTCTTGCTCCTAAGTCTTGTGTTCAGAAGATAAAGCACACCTTGGTATTGTTCTGTCCCCCTGACTTATTTGAAATTCCTTAAGTCCTAAATTCCACCTCAAGTGTGTAGAAACTTTTGAAAGAGGTTATACCTCCCTCAGAAGTACTTGGTACACCCCTCAATTATGTAAATGTTTGATCATAATTCCACATCACTTCTTAAACTAACACTGCTGATGCAAAAAATTCCTGTCAGCAGCCTCATCCTTCCTCACCCCTGCCAATGAAATCTTGTCTAGTTGCACAGGGATGCAATGGTGGAATTGTGTAGCTGGTGATTTATATGTCTATTATCTGTGTAGCTTTATAGTTTGTGTGTATATTTTTCTTCCTGGATTATTTCACCCAGTGTAATTTCTGCAGCCTTTTTAACTGTCTGTGGTGCTTAAGGGTTACAAAGGCTTGTGCTGGCAGAGGAAAGGTTGGCGGGGGGGGAGCTGAGGGAAAGGTGCAGGACAGACTCCTCTCATGGCAGTGACGGTTTCATGGGGAGCAGTCCTGCTGCTGCCTGCATGAGGAGACAAGCTGTGCACAAGTTCACAGGATCACAGAATATGCTGAGTTGAAAGGGACCCACAAAGATCATTGAGTCCAGCCCCTGGCCCTGCACAGCACCATCCCCAAGAGTCACACCATGTGCCTGAGGGTATGGTCCAAACACTTTTTGATCTCTGTCAGGCTTGGTGCTGTGATCACTTCCCTGTTCCAGTGCCCAGCCCATGTCTGGGCGAAGAATATTTTCCTAATATCCAACCTAAACCTCCCCTGGCACAACTTGAGATCGTTTCCTGGGATCCTGTCACTGGGCACCACAGAGAAGAGATCAGTGCCTGCTCTTCTTCCCCTCACCAGGAAGCTGTAACTGCAATGAGGTTTCCCCTCAGTCTCCTCTTCTCCAGGCTGAAGAGGCCAAGTGACCTCAGATGCTCCTCACACGGCTTCCCCTCAAGGCCTTTCTCCATCTTTGTTGCCCTCCTTTGGATACTCTCTAATAGCTTTATGTTTTTCTTTACTCTGTGGTAAAAAACTGCCCCCAGGACCTGAGGTGAGGCTGCCCCAGTGCAGAGCAGAGCGGGACAATCCCCTCCCTTGCCTGGCTGGCCATGCTGTGCCTGATGCCCCCCAGGACAGGGTTGGCCCTCCTGGCTGCCAGGGCTCTGCTGATTTGTGTTCAACCTGTCATTGGCCAGGACCCCCAGGTCTCTTTCTGTGGCACTGCTTTCCCACCTCTCATACAATCTGTCCATACATCCATCCAGGGTTGCCCCATCCCAGGTGCAGAGCCCGGCACTTTCCCTTTTTCACCTTCATCTCGTGGTGATTGCCCAGTCCTCTAATTTGTCCAGGTCTCTCTGCAGGGCCTCCCTGCCCTGGAGGGAATCAACAGCTCCTCCCAGTTTTGTATCATCTGTGAACTTGCTTAGTATCCCTTCCAGTCCTGCATCCAAGTCATTTATGAAGCGCACAGGGCTGAGGATGGAGCCCTGTGGAACTCCACCAGTGACAGATCCGCAGTCTGATGTCGCCCCATTCACTGTAACCCTTTGTGCCCCACCCGTGAGCCAGTTGCTCACCCATCACATGATGTGTTTATCCAGCTGTGTGCTGGACACTTTGTCCAGAAGGATCATGGGAGAGACAGTGTCAAAAGCTTCACTGAAATCCAAAAGGATTACATCAGCTGGCTTCCCTTGATCAACTAGGTGGGTCACCTTGTCATGAAAGGAAATCAGATTTGATAAGCAGGACTTTGTTCTCATGAAGATGTGCTGGCTGTGAGTGATGACTGTTGTCTTTCAGGTGTTTTTCAAAACCTCCCAAAATCATCTTCTCCATCACTTTACCAGGCACTGAAGTAACACTGACAGGCCTGTAGTTTCTGGGATCCTTTGTGCCATTCCTAAAAATCGGGACAATGACTGCTCAAAAATAATCAAGAGAGGCTATGTGATGACATCAGCTTGCTCTTTGAGGTTTCTTGGATTAATCCCATCAGGCCCCATAGATGGCTGCAGTCTGCAGGAGCACTTCTTGGTGCTGCAGGGTTCTGTCTGCAAAAGTCTGCTCCTCTGCTGAGCTTGGGGAAAGGAGAGCCTCCAATCCTTGCTTCTCCTCCCCAGTCCAGCTGACCTGCAGGGGACCAGCCTTGGCCAAGCGTGAGGGATTGGTCCTGAGCACCTCAGGTCATGTCCTTAAAGGTTCAGAGCTGGACACAGTGCACCAAATGGATGGCAGCTTATTGCTGTGGACTTGGTTTAGACTCCTGTCTCCAGCTGTGAAAGTGGACTCTGTAAATGATTGTCTTGAGCCATGCAGGTCTCCTCCCACAGGGCTCATTGGCCTCAGTCTGCTCAGCTGTGGAAATGTGAACTCTAAGATTGACTTCAGCAGTGTCCCTGACTCTCTCAGATTGGTCATGGGTCTGTGTCGAGTTGGGTGCAGACAAGTGAATGTGCTTGGACTGCTGCCAGCTGGATGAAACACCCAAGGTGCCTGGGGAAGCCAACTTGCCCCTGCTCTGTTGACACCTTTCTGGTGTGCCTGTGTGCACCATGCTGTGCAGGTTTGTGGGGAAAGCTCGGGCAGCAGCTTCTTCCCATTATCTTTTCATGTGAGTTGTCCTCTTTGCATTCTTCTCTCACTGCTCTACTTCCCAAACTGCCAATTTGCTCAACAGATGAAGAAAGCCTTTTACAGCTTTGGTTTTACTCTAGTGTGAGCAGACAGTAGCTGGTGGTTTGTTTGTGTTGTTTTTTTTTTCCCCCATGAATAAGCAAGATAGTATTCTCACTAGCTCCCTTGAAGATACACCACCACTTTGCAAAACTCTGTCAAGGAGGCAAATGCTTTGTGTGCTAGCAGTGCACTTGGAAAACCCCTTTCTGGATCCAGTAGCAGCTGCTCTCCAGGTCCAGTTAAACTGCTAGTGGCTCCTGAGGGTGCTGGGTTGGGCTTGAGGTGTGGATGTCTGGCCAGGTGTTGTTTTGGTTCACTACAGGTGTCTGGGACATGGCAGATACAAAGCAGGGCACGGGCAGCTCCTTTGCCTCTCATGTTTCTTGTCTGTATTGCAGCAGACCCTGGAGCAACGAGGTGCTAGTAGCAAGTATTCTCTTTCTGCTTGATGAGAAGGTAGTGCCTTCTCCTGTTGGAATATGTTGTGTGTGATCAAAGGGAAGTGGGTGTCTAGTTTGAGAGCTGTTGGGACATCTGCATGTGGTTATTGGTGTCTGAGGAACTGGCTGAAATGCAGCCCAAGCTGTGAGTGCCTGAAAGCTGCTGTTGTGTTCTGGCTAATCCATGAGCTATACCATTTGGATTTAGTGGTTCTGCTAGGTATCTGCACAGTAAGTGCTTGATGACACCTCCCCACAGACACTGTTCCCCTTGGAGAGGTGGTCCTGGCCTGAGAGGATGCGGGCAGTTTGCTTTGGAGCCTGCTCTCCTGGCAGCTGGCTTCCTCTGCCTTCTGAGGGAGAAGTTTGTTGCACCACATGTTCAGGCTTTCACAAGCTGCCCTTTCAGATGCAGCTCCTGAAGCTGCTCCTGTTGAACACTCACCCATCCCAGTGGATGGGCTGAGGCAAGTGGAGCAATGTGCCTTTGCCACGGGTTAACAAACTGCCCTTTGCTATTCTGTGAGGGGCTGGAAGGCCCCTTTCAGCTTACCTGGGCTGGCCCAGTGCAATAAGCCCTCCTAGAACTGTATACAGGGAACCTAGCAAGATGCTTAGGCTTGGCAAGGGATTAAATCCCTTTTCTTTCAAAGAGAGTCCTCATCCTCTCACAGGAAGCTCTTCTGGTGGTCTGGAACCTCCATTGATTCTAAAACTCACATTGGACTTTTACAGTTTATTTCATTTTCCGCCTGTTGAATATGATGTTGGAGGTAACAAGGGTTCTTATGATCTTTGTTTCCCTTGGCACTGTGTGCTGTGAAATGAGATGTTCACTGTGTTACTGAGGAAGAGAAGTGTGGTGCTGTCACAGCATCTGACCTCAACATAGTGATTGTCCTTTACAATATGTAAATCATGTTACTGGACCTTCCAGGCCACTCATAGTGAATCGATTGTGTTCTCCTCTTCCTTCTCACTCTATATTGCTGATAATGTCTTGGGATTCTTTTCCTAGTCTGTTATGCTAGCTGCCACCTTCAGCTCTTGGAAGTGGAAGGAATGGCAGTGCAGCTGTTGGGAAAGCATTTGTCAAATTTTGAGGTTCTACCAATAAAGGTGACTGGGAAAACATTCAGGCTGTGTGCTGCTACCCTAAAGACCAGTTAACTTCCTGAAGCATCAGGATTGGAAGTTCCTCAGAAGGAGGATTGCAGTGGGAGCATGCCATTAGGTTTACTGGGGGTTTATAGCTGCTGACTAAAACTTAGTGCACTGTACTTCTGTAGCAGCATCTTTTTAGTACTGACCTGGGAGTACTTTTATAAGGTTCTTCAGGAAGGCTTAAATAAGTAGCTTGTTTAGGTTGTATGATGAAAAGGAGTTGATTTCCCCCTAGCCCCCAAGTCTGGTCAAACCTTCCTGTAAAATGTTGTTTTTTAAAAATACTCAAAGCTTCTCTTCAAAATTCAAAGATTCAAATGTAACAGCAACATTAGTAGTAGATTTGAAGAGGTCCTTTTCTTTTTCACCTGTACTGGAGGGTTTTGGCTAGGCTGCTTTTGAGGTTTGAGGAAAACAAACCAAAAAACTCAACCTGAAAATGAATCCTACTCCTCTCCCTCTCATTCAGAAAATTTGTATGTTGAAATCCCTCCCTACATCAGCAGTGAACTACTGTATTGCTCAGTTGGTGTGTTGGTTCTGATTTTTGTCTCTCAAAGCATGAGACTTGTCATGGAGTGTGTGTTGGAGAGCACCATGTCTTGGATTGCACAGGGCAGAAAAGGGGAGGTTTGCAGCTAAAAACTGGGCTGGTGCTCTCCTTAAATTTGCAGCAGTCATGTGTTGTTGAGATGTCAAGCGTTGGATATCAATGGGGACACACTTTAAATTCCTGTTCTTTTATTTTCATGTTTTTAAAAAAGGCTGTAAGGGGAGAGAACAGATGGAGACTGGTAGCTGCAGAACTGTGGGACAAACCTTGTGTGTGTTTGGGTTCTGTATAAATGACACCATTAATAGATGGATATTCACTTCCTTGGGGGCAGCAGCCGTGCTGCCGTCAGGGTGACAACCAATGAGCTTTTCTTCCCTTCCCTGATAAAGGCTTGACCTTGCAAATTCTTTTCCCTGCCTCACCAAATGCCAGAAGTTGGGTATGTAAAACAAACTTGCCATGTTCCGGTTGCTCAGTGCCTGTTCTAGGGAGGGCAAGGATTGTGCTTGCCTGCCTTAGCCAAGTGGAGGCCTCAGTTGTGGTTGTCTGACAAGAAAATGTGGTTTTCCTATTCCTAGGGGATCCTGCTCTCTTGTCTGTACCAAGCTGAAATGCTCTCGTAGTTACAGTGATCAAAAGGCATTTTTCTACTATGCTTGTTTGGCCACAGCTGCTGAAGAAGTTTCTTGTCTTGGCATCTCTGCTGAGATCTGACTCAGGCTCTGTTTACTGGAGAGGACAAAACTGTAGCTAAGGCATTTGTGCTTCTGCCAGCACTGCAAAGTGCTTCTGCATGACCTTGGTCCTCTCGGGAGCTTTGCTCCAAGATGTTGCTTGGGAAGGACAGCGAGTACAGAATCCCTTTTGTTCTGCCAGCTCAGAACTCCTGGTGTGGCAGTGCTGCCCTGGGACATCTGTCTGGGCAGCCTATGCTGGCCTCCCCTGTAGCTATGACAGGCAGAGCAGGGAGGCAAATCTGTGTAGAGGATGGTGGAAATCCTCTCTGTAATCGTTTTCAGCAATTTCAGGATGTTGGTGTGGGAAGCATTTTGACTGCAATTGTCTGTTTCCAGTTTTATTTCTCGTTCTGGTGACTTTGCTCTGGAAAAACAGTCAAACGTGGTGAAGGACCAGGAACTTGAGCCCCAGCTCTGGCAGTGCTCTAGCAAAAGAGTATGAGAGAAAGAAAGGGAATTTTCTGGGAGGGAGATGTGATTGTAGGCTAAGGACGGTGCAGAAGTCCTCTGAGCCTGTTGGGTGTGAGCTGGCAGCACTGCTAGAGAGTAAGAAGTGTTGTGGATGAGCAGCTCAGCATTGCAGGAGACCTCAGCATGTCTTGCAGTAGGTAAGCTTGATCCAATTGTAGGCTAAAGACATCTGGTAAGGCAAAGCTGGCTCGACATGGAAGGTTGCTTTGTGCCATTTTTTCTTAGCTTTTCTTCGAGGTGCCAGACTTCCCAATTGGCTGTGGCAAGTGTTTTATGTGCCCAGAGACCTTGGCTTGTTTTGATACTGTGTTGGTTTTGAAGAACGTTAAAAAAATGTTGTTTGGAGGAGAGGAGCCTGTGCTGGGAACCATTTGATTAAATAACCTCAGGCTTCCTCAGCCCTCAATTAACACAGCAGTCATCATGCCTCTCTGACTATCCCTGTGTGTTTTAGGTGTGTGTGGCTCACTGTAAATCCTGATGCTGCAAGATTTGCATCCATAGCAAGAATGCTCTGGTGGCAAACAGCTCAGCTCTTTCTGGATGTGTACATAGATCTGTTGCAAAAGTATGGGGCACTCCTCTGCCCTCTGATTCTCAGTGTCTAGCTGATGGTTGGTAAAGTACCATGACAGGCTACATTTCTAGCTTAGCAGGAGAGCACAAAACTGCTAAAACCATGTGAGTGACAGGTTCACAGAGGTGTGGCTTCAATTTTTAATCTGTTTGTTTATCCTTACTTTTCGTTTTCATCAGCCCTTCCCACCACTTCATAAAATTCAAAACCCTTTTCCTAACCAAATGAAAAGTGTCCAAAGCCAGTGTTTTGATGATATAAGCAGGCTTCTTTCCTTGTGTTTTGCTTCAGTATAGCACTGGCTTGTTTTCCTAGAAATCCACTGAAACAAGCCCATTTCAGTATTGGTGAAGCTGTGTCACAGAAGGCACTTAGAGACTCAAAATGGCCTCTGAGGCGCAGTGTATGGCAAGACCTCAAATATTCAAATCTTTTGTAGCAGCAAGTAGTCAGGCAAAACTGCCCCTGACTTACCCTTTTGAGGACAAGAAATACTTGCTACCTTTGTGTCACATAGTCCCCTCCTCCACTGCTTGGATGCCTTATAAAAGTTAATTCATTACTGTTAGTAAAGGACTCTGCATTTCTCTGCTGCCAAATGCCACTGAGGTACCCTGTGCTTCTGCTGGGTCTGCTTGTTTGCTTTCCATCTCGGCAGCATGCCGTGACATGGCCTTCTTCAGGGGAGTAAAAATAATAATTAGATAAAAGCAACCCTCCAACTACACAAAATGCAAAGCACAAAGCCTTACTGACACTGCCTGCAAGGAAAACTGTTTCCAGTAGGGCACTGGATTGTGCAAGAGGTTTTTTTTTTCCTCATAAGTTTTGAGCTGTTGCATGAAAATGCTTTTTTGCGTTCCGATGTGTGTGCTCTATCTGGGGCGAGGAGGAGGGGGTTGGAACTACATCTTTAAGGTCCTTTCCAACCCAGTCATCATTTCTGTGATTCTGTGATTTTCTGCACCCTGGCAGTTTGCTACAGTGCCTGAAATACATTGGGCTGCCAGATCCTCTGGTCTGGACATGAGAAGGATCCTCGCTCTGACCTCCTCCGTAAAGGCCATTTAAGTATCGAAACTTTCTGTTCGTTTTCTTCCTGCCCCTCCCCATTCCTTCAGCGCCCTGAACAAAGGGAGAGCCTCAGCTTGCTGAAACGCGGGGTGAATGAATGCAGTGACCGACATGGTGCTGAACTCCTCCCGAGACAGTGCTGCAAGGGAGCTGCCCCTGCAGACGCGGCCTGCAGCACGGCTGCCAGTTTCCATTCCCGCCGGAGCGGGCGTGTGGGGGCACGGGAGCCTTGCTGGGCCACCTCGCCTTGCTCACAGGGCAGCAGCGGCTCTGCCCTGCAGTGGGAAGCCCAAAAAGCCTGGATTTCTCTGGGGAGACAGCCCAGGCCTCCTCGGTGTTAGTCGGGGCGGGCGTTCCTGCTGCCTTGCAGCTCCCGTGTGGGGCAGGGCCGGCTGTCCTGCGCTGTGCAGGGTGAGGCTTCCCCTTGATGTGGGTGAAGAGCTTGAGCAACACAGCCCAGGAGGCTCTGATTCAGCCTTTTCCTCGCTCTTGGCAATTACTGTGACCCTTCTAATTTACTTGTCTGCTGCTTCTTCTCTCTAATTTCTTTTTTTTCCCTCCCCCTGTAACAGAGAATTTGAAGACTTGTAGCACAACTGTCTTCCCAATCTGCCACTCCATGGGAGACAGAAATGAGCTGTAGAAATGTAGAAAAATGGAGAAAACTGGTGTTTAATTGCAATTCTTTTCCCAGAGAGCAGACCCTTTGTGTGATTGGGGTATCTTGTGTGGGATTGAGCCTGTACTGGATTGCATCAGCAACAAATGCCTGGGCTTTAATTTTCACTGCTTACTGCAATGTAAAAGCTTTATTGTGTTCAGATTTTAGGTGCACGTGCCAATGGATTAGTGGGGTAGGTTATTTAATGAGGGGATGAAAGGGGTATTGGGTGGGGAAAGCTGGCATCCTGATAATAATGCTGTCAGTGGGGTCCAGGGAAAATGTGTATGTATAAAAATAAATTATTCTCTGCTGTGATGCATTGTGTTTTGTCCTAATAGAGCCAGGTGGTCAGTGAAGCTCCCAGACTTTTCCCAGTGCTGGGATAGAAGTTCCAATGCTGTTTGAAATGAGTACACTGTATTAGCAGAGAATAACTCCGTTTTTGTTTTATCTTCTTGTTTTCGGTTGGTCCTAGTTTTCCAAACATTGCATTTTGAGAGGAAACTATGGAGTTTTATCTTCCTGGGAAGCGGACATGGAAAAACCTGATCGTGTCTGAGTGCAGTCAGAAGGGGGAATATGTGCTGATGCCACATGATTGCTTTTATGAAATTTTGTTTATAAGCTGCACCAATTAATGGTAGAAATCAGAAGTGTGGCAGGGAGGAATAAACCAGTTTTCAGTTGTTCTGTGTTGAGTGTCTGGCAGTGGGTCAGTCTGTGCTTCTTCATTGAAGGAAAATTTATTTCCTTGGTTAACTAGTGGCTTTTTATTACATATCAGTAGCTGAGTGCTTAAGTGGTGTAGCTTTTACCAAACCTAAGGTGAGGAAATATGAAGGAGTGGCACCTGAGAGGTAAAGCTTCTTTAAGATGCTCTAGCTGGATGCAAATGACCCCACCAAACAATCCTGAAGATGGAATTTGCCTCAAAAGCTAAATTCATCATCTTAAAGGTACATAGCTAATGAAATATATGGCAGTGTGCTGTCAGACTGACTGATGAAGCTACACAGTGAATGAGTCTGGGTTTGTTCTTTCTGGGAATTTCTTGAATGGGCTGGCATCTCTGCTTACTTCACTGGTCAGTGGGAGCATGGCTGCTGCAGAGTGAGGATGGTGGTGGGGGTGTGTGTTTAAATTGGTTGGGTGTGATGCAGAAGTTTAATATTAGCACAAAGCACAGGAAAATTTAAATTGTTCCTCTGGGTACATGCGGTGAATCTGTGGTAGCACTGAGAACCGAATTTAGGTGTTAATTTGTTAATGTCTTATTTTCCCACGTTACCATCCCTGTAATGTTTTCTTCCCATGTTGTAACATGGGTGAGAATACTTTGTTGCTTTCCTTAGGAAAGGCTTTGTTGGTAAGCGTGACGTTTCCAATTAACTGGCAACAAATGTGTCGGCACTTACATTTTCAGGTCGAACCCACAAAAATTACAACAAGTGCGGGTCCTTGGCAAACTCCAGCTGGCTGAACGGGTGATCTTGGTGCTTTGCTGGGAGTGCTGCTGTCGGTCGGATGCCACGCTGAGGCTCGGAGCCAGAGCAGCACGGAGAGAGCTGTGTCTTATTCCTGCGTTTTACAACGCCGTGGCTCGGCCCTATTTGATGGTAACAGTGCCTACAGACATCTCTCTCTCTGTTGTCAAAATGATCGCACAGGAAGATACCTCTGGGCTGAGCCTTTCCTGCTGCTGGCACGTGTGCTTGTTTTGCTCCCGTGTGTCATTATTTTATGTAGCGGCATCCCTTCAAAGGGACGGGGGAGTGTCACCGCTCCTTGTTCTGTCCCTAGCCAGGGATTTAACAAGCAATACTGAGGTAATCCCGTCTCTGGCAGCCGTGCTCCTCAGGCAGAGATCTTATCTTGCTGTGAAAGCTGAAGAGATCACGCTCGTGTCAGTGCTGGGATGGAGGAGGTCTGAGGAGCCGCGAGGTGCGGCTGGAAATGACTCAGAGGGAAAAGCATCCATCCTGAGCTGGTCCCTCCATCGAGGCTGGCCAGCTACAGCAACGCCCGTGTGCTGTTCTGGTCTGCAGCCTGAGCAAGGTCTCTGCAGCACAGCGATTGTACTGAGCTCTTGTTCTGGGATTTCCCATGCTGCAGGCAGCCTAGTGCTTCACTTCATCTGCTGCCCTTGTTTAGGGATTTCCTGTCATCCTCCTATTGAGCTGAGGGCAGAGACACTTATCTTGCATGTCAAATGAAATTTCAGGTCCTAGAGAGAGTAATTAATATTCTGCGTATTGCACGGTCCTGTAGGCGTGACAGCCCTGTTCCAAATAATGTGACTATTCTTTCTTTCTTTTGTTTTTAAATATTTTATGGAAACAGAAGAGATTGTTTCAGTCTGAGGGGGTTTGTCATGTTTTGGTTTTTTTTCTTCTTTTTCCAGCATTCAACGAGCTGCACTGGTGGTTCTGGAAAATTACTACCGAGATTTCACAGTCTACAACCCGGCCTTGTTAACAGCCTCTAAATCCCGAGCAGCCAAGCACATGGCTGGCCTGAAAGTCTACAATGTTGATGGTAGGTGAGGTGAAATGTAGTCTCTGAGACTGGGTGGGATGGGGAAGGGCTGGGTTGGCTTTATGCTTTGTTATGCACACATTCTCACCTTTTTGCTTTGCCAAATCCTTGTCTCTTGCTGGAAATCTTCCTAACAATCCTGAGTTTGCCAGTTCCAGATGACTTTACAGATGTGTTTAGTCCACAATAAAGCTTTTGTCTTTGCCAGGTGTAATGGCCACGTTTTGGGTCAGGCTTAATTGTCATGTGGCTTGACAAGCGCTTTTCAGCACCACTGCTTGTTTTAATCAGCCTCTGCTTTCTGTCACCCTTGGGTCATCTCCTTAGCTGTGATAGTACAATAAACACAACTTTTAGCCTAAATGAGTTCCCCAGCCGTTTATTATGCTGCTTTCACATACAGCCTTCAGGAAAGTGAAGGAGCAACAGTGTAAGCAGCAGTTGCTGATGAAAGTGGTGCTCATCAGCCTGCACCCTCAGCACTAAATGAGCTGTGCCTGGCTCACCCATGGCCGTGGAAATTCAGACACACGTAATGATCCCCATTGAGCTTTGCCATTCTGCAAACCTGTTTTCAAGCTTTGGGGCTGTAAAAAAGCCTTTGGGTGGGTGGATGGATGGATGGATATGTGGATGCTCAAAGCAGTGAAAACTGGACTTAATCATTTGACACTCTTAAATCCTGTCAATGAAAGCCAGGCTTGATAAGCAGGGTGTGCCCAGCAGCCTTTATAAAAGTGCACGTTCCTGTGGAAGAGTCAAAGTTGAGTGGAAGAGCTTTTATGGTAAAGGATGGCAGAAGTTCTGTGACAAAATGTGGTAAAGGCACATCCTGCCTGTGAATTTGTTAGTATTGAGAGATTTTGAGAGCTGGAAAGAAGGAACTGAAAGGACTTTAGCTGGGCAAGGTGGCTCTGCGTGCATGGCACGAAGACTGAAATATGAAGAATATCTGTCCCATGGAAAAACATGAGACATGATTGTTTTGCATTCAACAAAGTTTCAGTCCTTATGGGTATGGGTTTGTTTTTGTTTTCCTGTTTGTTTATGTGTTTGTTTGTTTGTTTGCATTTTTTCATTTTTGGTGAGTTTCAGAGACCTTATTCTAAAGGCTTCTGCAATCTCCTGCAGCACTGCTGAGTCCATAAAATTAACTGGAGGTTTAGATCCTTACAGTGAGATATTCCCATCCTGACAGAGGAAGGGGGAAGTGAGGGAAAGACGACAGGCTTGCCCATCATGCATCCTTTGCTGCCTGCAGTGATGCTCTCAGTTGAGTTGTGTTGGAGAGGGGCAACAAACAGACTTGCTCTGTGTTTTTTCTAGAGGTGGAAATCATTAATTCCAGGTGCTCACTCTCAGGGAGGCCTGGTGTATGGAAGGTGAAGGCTTCCTGATCCCACAGGTGTCTGCACACCATTCAAACCCCACAGCCTGCCAGGCTGGCTGCAGGATGTGCCATTCTGATTACTGGCTGGCTTGTCTTCTCCTTCACTGCAGTGTCTCTTCAGGAGGTGGCATGGTCCCTTTTCCTGCAGCACCTGCTGGGACACTGGGACTCCCAAGCTCAGAGGAAAAATTGCCAGTCTGGTAGTGTGAGTAGCTTTTAGAAGCTGCTAGCTCCTGAGACTTTGTTAGAAGAGAAGTAACCAGAAGCAAGCCGCAGATGTGGCTGGCAGGCCTTTCCAAGTGTCATGCTTGTAAGCCTGCCAGGGTCTGGAAACTCCAACCTTCCCTTCTGGGGCAGTACTGGTTGCCTGGGCTATTTCTGTGTGCTGTGCTGCTGCCTTTGTGGACATGGAAATCTCGGGTTTAGAGGCATGTCCTTAAGAAGATTTTGTCCATTTTACAAAGCAGTGTAGTTTTGGCTGCAGCTTACCTTGGCAGCCTGACAGTCCCTTCCTGTAAAAAGATAGTAATGCTATTAAGGCAGCCTAATTTGTTGACAGCTTTTGTATTTGATATTGCAGCAGCCAGGAAAAAAAAAAAAGCATATTGCTGTAACCTCTCTTACACAGAATGGGGAGGCTCACCTTCAAAACCAGGATTTTCATTGCCAGGCATAGTCAATGAGGCAAATTACAGATCTAACCCAAATTTGGGAGCTAGTGTCACCCTTGAGTCATATCCTCCATTTCAGGGCTGTCAAACAAAGTCTGAAATGTTGAGACTCTTAAGAAGCTATTTGTGTGAGTGCTTGTCCTTCCCATGCTGAGTTTCAGGCTTCTGTCTTGGAATCTGCTTTGGGCTTTTTAGGAAAAAATGAGAGTTGCCCTTGCGTGAGCAGAACAATTTTAAGTGTGTCTGTGCAATGGATTCGCCTTAACCACTGCCAGTTGAGAGTGTGGGCTTTCAGAACAGTTTGGCACAAAAGCAGCTCTTGATGGCTTGGAGACAGTCCTAGACTACCACTTCCTTCTGGGCAGACCCACCTCTGTCCTCTATCTGGGTAGAAGGGCTCATAAACTCTTCTGGGGCAATCTTTCTTCTTCTCCCAAAGAGCCAGAGCTGTGGGCTTCATGGGGGAGTTGCAGAACCTAGTACTGTATTTTAAGGTCACTGCATAAGGTCTTGTAGTAGACAGCTCTGTTGACTGACTGGGTGTTATGGAGCAGATTGCAGCTTCCCTCTTCCTGTAGCTGTGTAGGATTTGTTAACTGCAGCAGAAGTTCTAATGGCAGGTGCTGCTCAGAGTACCATGAGAAGCTACTACACCTATAGACCCCAGCCTATCCTATTGTGGGACTGCTGCTCTGACAGCATCAGCCCTTCTGGAAAACCCTGTGCTTTGTCTAAAGGTGACCCTGCTGGCCCTGCATCCTGTTTTTCCTTCCTGCTAGTAACTGTCTGGAGTTTGGCTTTCATGTATTCATCTCCATGTCTCATTATGTTCTTGTGTTTGTCTTTTCTCCTCTTTCAAACTCCTCACTTTCTGTGCTCTCACACTGTCTTGATGCTGAAATGTGCTATGTTCCAGCTGCCCTTGCCTTCGAAATGAAAGCAAATATACTGGGGGGTAAGTTGCATCCTCGGCATGCTCACCTCGCTCTGCCTTTGTGTGAGATCCTCCATCCCAACTAACTTCCCTTGCCCACCTGCCAGAACGCCCCCTCTAAGTCTGTGCTGCTGGTTTTTACTGGGGCTCCCGAGGACCGGGGAAGGGTCGATGGCTTGGGCTGGGAAGGCTGGAGCCGCAGAGCGCTGGGGACGGGTGCTGCGGGGCGCCGGTCTGTCCCAGCCCCGCTCCCGTGGCCGTCACAGCGCCCGTGTCTCCCGCAGGCCCGGGGAACAACGCGTCGGGGCAGTCCCGAGCCATGATCGCGGCGGCCGCCCGGCGCAGGGACTCCAGCCACAACGAGCTCTACTACGAGGAGGCCGACCACGAGCGCCGCGTGAGGAAGCGCCGTGCGAGGTAAAGCCGTCCCTGCCCGGCCTAGGGGGGGCTTGCTCAGCCTGTGAGTGCCCCCCGAGCCACCCAGGAGGGCTGGCTGTGAATCTGGCACAGGGAAGCAGCTTAGGAGACCCAGATGCGTCAGGGGGTGACAGCTTGCAACTGGAATTATCCGAAGAACATGCATGCAGCTGAGCTCATGTACGTGAGGCAGATAAGCTAATGCAATGTCATGGATTAGGGAACAGTCCAGTGCTTGACAAGTCTGTAGTTGCTGTAGGAAATCCCATTATTTTTGCCCATGCCCAGGCTTGTCAGCTCAAGTAATCCAGGGACAGGATCAGTGGAGTAGTTGGTGTTGCCCGTTCATGGGTGAGGAGAATATTTGTGTTTGCAGACTAATAAAAGGGACAGCTTGGCTGCCTTTTTCAATGAATTGAGGAGGAAAGACTTGACCACAAGTGGTTACATTTTATTTTGGAACATAGATATGTTTTCTGCCAGTCACGCTGAGGCTGCAGAGTTGATGCTTTGTTGAGATGACCTTAGACAGTGCCTCTATTTGCTCAGGAGCATAATTGCAGTCTGTAGTTAGCATACCTAACAGTTTGAGGCAAGTTGCTTATGGGCAGGCACCCCTGAACTGAGCTGTGTTTGGAAGGAATGTGTCATAACTGGAAGGAGCTGGCTTGTTTTGTGTTTTCTTTTGGCAGTTTGTTTCATTGGGAAAGTGCTGGCACAACGTCCCCTCATTGCCTGCTTCAGCCTGACCTATGCTCTATAGCCTCTGTCTTTTAGGCTCTCTTCCAGCCTCATAGCAATAGGAACTTAAATTTTCCCTGCTGTGATGTGTAGCATCATAACCTGGGCACATCTCCGTTGCTCGCTGAGTTTGGTTAGAACAGCTGCTCAGTCAGAGGGAAACCATCAGTCACTAGATAGGGCCAGATGTTTCAGGCCAGGAGTTTAGAAACTGATCTCCAACCCCACCTCCCCCATGTCAAATTAAACGAAGTGGGCAAGGGTCAGGGCTTCTCGTGCTGTGCCTCATACACAGTTTGAATGCAGTATGCTGTACCTCTGCTTGTTATGAGACAGCTGCTCCTGGCACTGGATATTGAGATCATTGTGGACAGTCATTGGTGACTTGAGTGGAAATGAAGTGTGAAACAAGTCCTGGCTGGAGGGGCGAAAGAATTACGTTGGGTGATTCTTCCATTATTCTTTTTTCCTCACTAACTGCAGCGTAGCCTCTCACTTGCAAGTTAGCCCAGTACTAAGTAAGGAGTGCTGTAAGGCATCTGTTCCCTTTTTATGGTGTGCTCTTGGTGTTTGCTCACCTGTGCCAACACATGAACGGTTTGCAGAGGATGTCTCTGGCTGCAGTGTTACGAGAGAAGCTGTAGGGATGTTTTCACCCTTGCTGCTCACTGGAGGGGTGCAGGGCAGTCATGGGCAGCATGAGCTCTGCACCAGTGGGTGGAAATTGCAGCTTGTGAGCATGGAGTGTCTTTGAGCAGTCTGTCCTGGGTCATGCTGGTGTGTGGTCAGCCTGCCCATGAGTGTCCCTGTCCCTGTGCTTCGTACTGCAGTCCTGTGTGCCAGGACCTTTGTGCTCAGACGTGCATTCAACACAAGGGCAGATGTGTCTTGTTTGAGTCATGGAGATGATGTTTATGCTGTGCTGGCAGAACCAAGTGCAATGCTCAGGGCTTTGAAATCTTAATCCTGGTTTATAGCCCTCAGTTGCTGGATGGCTTGGGCAAGGAAGGAAAAGATGTTCTCTACCCCTCAGACTGTCCGTAGAGAAGATTTTGTGTTAATTGGTGGCAGCCAGTGACTCAATGGCAGATGGGAGTAAGAGGCTTGTAAATCCTGACTCCCAGGCTCTGCCTTAACCACAGACCCATCCTCCTTCTCGTTATGACTCTTACTGTCCTGATTTTCCTTCTGCAGACTTGTGGTTGCAGTGGAAGAGGCCTTCACTCACATCAAACGGCTCCAGGCAGAGGAACAGCAGAAGGCTCCAGGAGAGATGATGGACCCCCGAGAAGCAGCCCAGGCAATCTTCCCCTCCATGGCAAGAGCTCTGCAGAAGTACCTTCGCACCACCCGCCAGCAGCAGTACCACAGCATGGAGAGCATCTTGCAACACTTGTCCTTCTGCATCACCAACAACATGACACCAAAGGTAATGCTTTCTCTAACACTGCTGCAGGAAGGAGGGAGAAGGGGGTGGCACATCTGTGTGCAAGCAGGACAGAAAGTTGTCGAGGGAGGTGAGTGGAGGCTTTCATAGCTGCTCCCTGTGAATTGAGCAGTGCATCGTAGGTTGCCTCAGGATTTAAAGGGAAGTAATATCTCTTCTGTAGCATCTTCTCTCTTTTTATCTGAAAGTGCCTATGAGATAACTGTTCCTCTATCCAGTTCAGCAAAGGGGGTACTAAATAAACGTTTGAAATGGTGGCTTTGAGTCAAAGGTAGTTCTCCCAGCTGGCTCATGGTAGCAGCATGATGCAGGTAGCAACCTGCAAAGGACCTTCTGTGGTCTTCAGGCCCCTCTGCCTTACTGCGTTTTGGACTCCTAGTTGTTGCCTAAATCTCTGTCTCTCTGACAGTGTTTTTAATTCATGAGCTGCTTGGTCAAACGTCAGTCT
The DNA here is from genome assembly GCA_013398175.1 of Climacteris rufus. Classification (NCBI taxonomy): domain Eukaryota; kingdom Metazoa; phylum Chordata; class Aves; order Passeriformes; family Climacteridae; genus Climacteris; species Climacteris rufus. The sequence goes on along the minus strand of VZRZ01006181.1, from coordinate 618,600 downwards.
GCTGCTTCATGCCCAGACTGTGACTGTTGACTTGCAGACACAGTGAGGAACTAAATGATAAGGCGAACAGGTCACACAATCACCCTCCCATTCTCTACCTTCCCCTCTAAGAACACCCCACAGTCCTAGGGAAGGAAGGATTGATTTGCATTCACCCAGGACTTAATACAGCAATAGCAAAAATGCTGTCAGGAGATGGGGCTTAGCACCCTCTCACTGTGAGCCACCTGGGACCTTGCCCAGCTATTCAAGGGGATTTCTGCTGCCATTAAGATAGCAGAGGAGACTTTAAAACACAAGCAATGTCAAATGGCATTTTGCTTTCTGCTTTCAGTTTTGCAGCCTCAGGCCGAAAACATGAAAACAGCTGTTTACCACCTTAGCTTGGCCTGAAAGAGAGAGCCAGCTGTCCTATCTGTCTGTCTGGGACTGCAGTTTTGGGATGGGTTATGGAGCTGGTAGGGGAGAAATGACCTCTGTTGTACTGAACTGCTGCCGGATGTCTGTGCTGATGGCAGGATGCAGGGCTATAACTTTGCAAACTTGCTGGGATGGACTGAAAGAGGATCTCCTGATGTTTGTATCTACCCCTGAGGTCTGGAAAGCTGGGAGAGGGACTGAGGAGAAGATATCTTCTGAAGTGTGAGAGCTGAAACAATTTGCAGCGTGGCAAGCCCGTGCTCGCGGAGCCGCATTTGGGGCTGGGAAGCGAGCGGGCCGAGCTGTGGGGCTGGTGCTAACGTGTGTCCCGCTCTTGGCAGGCATTCCTGGAGCGTTACCTCAACCCAGGCCCAACCCTCCAGTATGACAGGGAGCGCTGGTTCTCCAAGCAGTGGACGCTCGTCAGCGAGGAAGCGGTCACGAGCGGGTTACAGGACGGCATCGTGTTTGTCCTCAAGTGCTTGGACTTCAGCCTTGTTGTTAATGTGAAAAAAATCCCCTTCATCAAACTCTCCGAAGAGTTCATAGACCCTAAATCTCATAAATTTGTCCTCCGCTTACAGTCTGAGACTTCAGTCTAAGGGATTTTGAGGGTGGGTTGTTTGGAGATTTTTTATTTTTTTTTTCAATATTGTGCTTTTGGGTTTAATTTCCCCAATGCTGACTGAAACTGGCAGATGACGGACCAGTAATATTTGACCATCTGCACTTTATTTGGAAAGGGGAGGGGGGAGTTGGGATATCTTATCTAGAAAGAAGTATCTTAAGAGGCAACAGGGTGACTTGGCTCAGTTAGCTCAGCCTTGGAGACAGAACAGATTTTTTTCTTTCCCCCCTCTTTCCAGGCATACTGTAAATCTCACTCTCTGTTTCTCTGCACGGCTGCAACATCAGTGTTGTTGTTGGAGCTCTGCCTTACCCCGCGCACGCCTGCGCCCTCGTGTCTCTGCTTTGGCCACCCTGGCTGCTCCTGAGGGCTCAGTGCTCACCTCTCCCTCACAGAAACCTGCTGGCACGGGGTGCAGCAGTGCCTGCTCCCTCAGGGAGGAGGGGATCTCAAAGGGTAGAGGTGTGAGGGGACTTCTATTCTGTATTCTACTTCTCCTCCTCTCCATGTGCCTCTTCTGTCAGTGCCGGACCTGCATGGGCATAATGGGATGGTTTCACTCTCTGTGAAGCTGCTTGGCTTGGACTGGATCAGACCATTTCCAGCTCTTCAGTTCTTTGGGGTTTTTTTATCAGTGCTTGTTAGTGAAATTGTTTTGTGTCACAGCTGCCTGTTATTTCACCTCTTCTTTCCTCTGTCCACATCTTTCTCAGGCACTCCCAAGGCTTCCTGTTTCTGTCCCTTTCCATCTGGCTTTCTGAATGTGTTTCTCCAGGCACTGCAGCTTCCTTTTGCACCTGCAAGGGCTGCCTATTTGCACTGGGACAGGGTTGGTCAGTAGCTGGCTCCTCCTCACATAAATCACAGATCCTCCCTACGTCTGACAGCTTCTTTGAGGGGAAGAGGGTGCAGGCAGGAATGTGCTCCCCCCCTCCCCCCAGCCAGCTTCAAGTGTGTCTGGAGAAAAGACGGGCAAAAACACTTCCCTCCTTGAGGAGAGGAGCCAGGGAAAGGCTGACCTCTGCCACATTCTCTTGCTTTGGAGAACTGTTGTGCTGTGGAAACACTGCAGTGAGTCCTTCCCCACCGTACGCCTTCAGCTGTCGCTAAGAAATACCAAACAATGCTTGAATGTTGAAAATCTGCCTGCCTTTCTTGGCCTTGCTGTGCTGCAAGAGTTTCTGCTCAGCCCTGGGATCTGCTGCTGAGAGATGCAGTTTTCTTTGTAAGGCTGCCTTTGCCCACCGCTGCAGCTTTCATGTGTGAATTTAGTGTCACCTGAGCTTTGGGGGGTTTTGGAGGGTTTTGTTTTTAACCATGATCCTGAATTGGTGTCTGAAGTCTGATTGCCAGCACAGAACATAGGAGTGCACAGCTGCAGGGTTGGCAACGACCTGCCTTCAACTCGGTCCCTCCTAGATCCATGTGAATGTAAATGATCAATTCATTCTGCTCAGTCTTTTGCCATGCAAATATCCCTTATCGGGCAGGATCTGGCCTGCCCTCCATAGGGATGTCTTAATGAATAAGGCCCTAGTTCCAGCGGTGTGTCAGTCAGTGCCTTTCATTACCAGCGTTCAGAGTCTTCTGAGGAGGGCTGTGGCAGCCCCTCCTGTCCCCTTTGGCCTTTTCCAGCCCTTCCCACCGCAGGTGTGGGCTGGCTGGTGCCCACCAGAAGCTGGTGGGAGGGAGCAGTCACCTTAAGCAGGGATGCTGGGGACAGGGCAGGAGGGTCCATCCTCTTCCAGCTTCAGCAGCAGTGGAGATGCATGTCCAACAGCACCTGTGGATAGTCCTCTTGGGATCAAGGGAGCACCCTGGTGAGTGAGGGGCCAAAGTGATGATTGCCCATCTAGGTGACACTTTTCTTACAGGTGTGTGGTAGTCTCCTGGGTCCTCTTTTAATCCATGTAATGTGCCAGGTGTGGTCGTAAAGAAGCTGGATGGCACAGTATGTGACAGGATTAGGCCCTTTGCCCTTAAAGGGTGGGAAGTAGGTAGTGTTTCCCCTTCTCTAAACTCAGTGTTTGGGGTTTTTTTTTGTAGATCAGGCTTTCAAGTAGTCTGTTTGGAGACTTCTTTATTAGACTGTGGCCTTCGCAGTGTTGTACTTTGAAAAAATAGATTGGTTTATTCCTTTAAAAGAAAATTAAAAGGGAGAGTATATAGTATCTTACACTTGGCTCTCCTGAAGATACCTGCACCTGGCTTTTATGGTGTGCATAACCAGCAGGGTGGGAGAGACTGGGAGTAGCTTGGGAGACTGTGGAGCACTTAATACCTGTGTGGAGGCTACTGCCTGTGGCTGAATTGGCTCATTTCTGTGAAGCCAGAACAAGAACCACCTTGCCGGGGGCTTGGGTGTGCCGTGTGTGTGAGAGCACCTTGTCACAGGCACATCTGCAAAACTTTACTACTTTCCCAGGATTTCCTTCCCCTTTCCTTTTCCCTGCCCCACAAGGAGGGGTTGTTTGACAGTATCTGCTCAGGAAACTCATGTCTTAACTTTGTTAAATCCTTTAACACATGGAGAACCAGAGGGAAGTGGTGTGTGCTCGATCTGGGGCTGCTTCTTCATCTTTGTGCTGTGGTTCAACACTGCCTTTTCTGCCTGCTGCCAAAAAGGACACTGTCAACAGGGACCAACTCCTACATTAAATGCTCTTCCCTGTGTCAGCAGCATAAATGCTTTGCCTGATGAAATCTGAAGGAGAGAACTTGGTCTCTTAAATGTTCTCTTTAGAGATGCAACCTGCTTAGAGGTGAGGACAGACTGAAAAGGGAATCTTGATTCCTGAATATTCCTTGTTCTGGTATTTTTAGTGACATTTTTTCAGGGTCTCTCTTGCTTCCTTCTCCCTGCAAAATCAGGGGACCACTGTCATACCTACCTCACTGGGGTGTTGTGAGGGTAAGTTCAACTTGCTGTCAAGTGCTTTGAGATGCACAGATGGATCTGTGGCCTCTGTAGGAATTCAAACCCTATAAAAAAATACTGAGAGGTGAGTGCTGAGTGGTTTATTTAACTCTAGTTAGTGGTTAGTTTAACTCAGCTCTAGTGAGTAAGAATGGAGTCATAGGGAATGAAGCTCTGATCCAATTCCTGCAGCCCTTACTTCTGCCCAGCTTGCCAAGAGCTGAGCATAAATACAACTTGTAGGGTTTGCCAGCCAAGTGCAGGCTGCTCCTCTGAATGTCTCTCCTATCCTGCACTGTCTCCTTGCACATATAGTCCCTCCTCTCTCCCAGTCTGGATGCTTGTACCTGTTTGGGAATTGTGGGGGTTTTCTTAGGATTTAAGTGGTCTTTTAAGACAGCCCTGTTTGTGATGAAGTGGTCAGTGTCCCCCTCGGAGGTGATCCTTGCACTGGACGTCCTTCACTGGAAGCTGAACCATTGGTGAGGGTGCTGTGTTGCCTGGCCAGGAGTGGTGGTGCCCCACTCCTCTCTTCCACACTGGCACATTTCCTGTGACTCAAGTTTGCTGCTTGGATACTTTAAAGGCTTTGGTTTTTTGCTTTTGGATTTGTTACAGCCTGAATCCAAAGCCATGCTGAGATCTTGCAAAACCAGATGCAGCTGAGACTTTCAGGTGTTCTAGAGCAGATGGAAATGGCTGTGGGTTTCCACGAAGGCTGGCTTTCTCTATCATGGCTAAAAAGTAAAAGATTTGGATTTCTTGCAACTTCTAGGAATGTAAGGGAGATATTAGAGTCTTAATACTTTGCCAGTCCTGTAACTAGGCATGGGCAGATGTTGCTGGCACATCTGTTGACCTCTCATTGCCATGTGCAGGCTCTGTGAGGCTGCCTTGAGTCTCAGTGTCCTTTCCCACCCCAGGAGCCGAGCAGGCACCACTCTTGGAAATGTAAGCACTGTAGCACTCCCCTCCACAGTGTACCAGCCCCTGACCAAGCCCCTGTGGTCAGCCTGGGGAGGTGGGGGGCTGCTTGTAGCTATGAGTTTTCCCCCGCAGAGGGGGGACATTGCCCCTCTCACCCCCTGTAGGCAGCAGGGCAGCTGGGGAGGGATGCACCGTGCAGGAAAAGCTGGTGTGATGCAATTGGCTCACAGAGCAATGTCAGCTCCTGCTTCTGGGGCTGCCCTGGGTGCCTGCAAGAGTAATACCCCCAAAAAAAGGATGTATTGGAAAGAAAAGCAGATCTGGTTTTAGCTTCTGCCTGCTATTCCCCTGATTTCTGCCTCTAAAAAGTTCTTCTGCCAGCAACTTGAGTCTCTCCAGCTCCCATCCTCACTTCCATGTGTTTTTCCCCCAAAGTTCCTAGTGGGGCAGAACAAGTATCTGCTGGGATGGGAGGTGCTGAGGCTGCAGTTGGAAGCTTGGAGGCAATGCGTAGTAAGGCTCAAATTTAGAGGAGATCTGAGCAAATCCCAACCCAGATGAAGCTTCCAAACCTTTCCCTTTGGGATGGGACTCTCCATGCAGCGCCTTGGGAATCTGCTGCTGCTGAGTATGCCAAAAGCTGTAGGGAAGGAGTTTCTGGAGCTGGTCCTGCCCCACATAAGTAGCTCTGAAAAGTCTTGAGATACTTCCAACACTGGCTGCTGAAGAAACTGGAAAGATCTGCAACTTGCTAAACATGGAAACCTATTCCAGCCAATTTCATCTTGCTCACCAAAACTTGTAAATCTGCCCTTTTCAAAGGCAAAATGAAAGTCTCACAGCCTTCTGCAAAAATGCTGTAGTCTGGTCCCAGGCTGGCTCCTCACTTGTGCTCAGTGCTGCCCAGCCGTGAGAGCTGCTCACGAGGTGTGTGTGCAGCTGTTTTCTCATTCAGCTTGTGTGTGTCTGTGTGCTTTTCCCCTCTAGGTGTGCTCATTATACGTGTCTAAAGCCTCAAGCCAGACTTGGTGGTTCAGTGTTTCAGCTGTCGTTGAGAAGGAAGTGCTCTGGGAATTGAGCTGGTTTTAGAAAACAAACGCAAAAAGAAAACGTAAAACCCCCACATTTCTGTTGTAAAAGAGATGGCTTTGGGCCGTGAGGTCTCCTGCAGGAGTGTGCATCCTCCTGCCTTCAGGCTGCTCCCCCCGTGGATGATGACCAAACGCTGCCGTTCCCGACAACTGTGAGGGTGCGGATCGCTTTGGGACGGTCCCGAGCCAGGTCCCCGCCGTGCCAGCGGCACAGCCGGAGTCACCCAGCCCTCTGCACCCCTCCGAGAGACTGCATTTCTTATCCCTGTGGGCAGCAGGCAGCCAGCCCTGCCCCGGCCGTGCTGTGCCCAGAGAGGGGATCCTTCCTTCCCTCTGGCTGCTTCCCGGGCACCTCTCACCAGCGCTAGCGATGCCTGGGGGCATCTCCCGTGTGCCAGTGGGGAGGGGCTGCGGCCGCTGCCTCAAAAGGCACAACTGTGAAGGAATCTTACACTCTCCTGTGCCTGTTTCTTGGATTCAGCATTATCGTGTCTTGGGGAAGAGGGTGGGAGCACAATGCCCTGCCCTCGCCCTCCTTTATCACTGTGTAATACTTTTTCTACACACACTGTGTATAGTAAGATGGGTTTTGCCAAGGTTTTCTAATTAATAGACACTAACCAGCATTTCTTTCTTTTTTTCTCTTCTTTGCACACGTGACTTTAACTGCAATGGTACATGGTCTTTCTGTTCTTTTCTAATCGTGAATTTAAGTAAGCAAATTCCTGGTGTCTGTGACATTAATGCACTGTGGGTTTAGCCTTGTAAATTGTTCTGTTCCAAGCTGGGTTCTCTTAAGTTATAGCTGGATGGGGTTTTGTTGTTTTTTAAACTGAAACATAAAACCGTTTTACACTTTGCATATTTTGTACAGTAAAATTCTGGAAATAAACTGAAACCAGATTCGATTGTCCCACTCCTTCCTCTTATCCTTTCAGACAAGAAGCTCTTCTGGTCTTCAAACATTCCTTAGCTGTGGGCAGGAGGGGCCCTGCAAACATGTGGTTTAACTTTTTTGAGGTTGTCTCTTTGTCACCCTCGTTCTAGGCCTTTCTGATCTGCCCTGCCGCAGTAAAATGCAAACTCATTTATCACTCCTGGAGGAAGATTGGTAGGTAGGTGACTGCTTTGAACACCTGAAATCTCAAATGGTGGGGAACAAATGCATCTGGGGAGGGGGGGAATGACTGGAGTGGGAACAGGTTTTTCTGCCTCCTCTGTTCTCATAGTTTGCACACAAATTATGAAGTGCAGGATTCACTGCCGAGTTCCTTATTTGGCTCTGGAGGGGAGGAGGAGTGGTGAGAGGCAGAAAAGCCAGTGCTCCTTGTTTGTGTGGATGCAGGCCTGTGCTCTGCTAAAAAAAGGTGCAGGGATCTCACCTCAACAGCATCTCTGGGTGTGGCTTTCCCCACCATCAGTTTCTATCCCCAGCATGCCAAGAGCTCGGGAAGATCAAGCAGCTGTGCCCAAGGAAATGCAGGAGCAGCTCTCTTGTCTAGACATTCTCTGGTGCCCACCCTTCAGGCAAGCCCCCTTTAATGGGGAATACCTGGCCTCACAGCTCTGCCCAGCCCAGCAGACCTTCTTGATGCCTTCAGCTGCTGGAAAAATCCACAGGATGCTGCTCTTCAGTGAAAAAGAGTGCAGCAGTTGTGGAGATAAGCAGCACAGACGTAAATGGCTGTGGAGAGGAACAGCCCCATGGATAATTCTCTGCTTGTGGGGGGACAGATGTATTTGGGCTAGAGAGAGATGAACTGAGGCCTGGGAGGAAGCAGGAAGGGTGGGACGGGGCTGTGCTCTGTTCTGCCTCCTGCCCTCCCTTGATCTCCGCTTTTGATCTGTCCCCCTCATCCTGCTGGTGCTTTGGCAGTGCCCAGCCCGGGACTGTTTGCAGGTCAGCTCCCAGAGGTGGGCAGAGAAAGGAAACAGCACTGCTGCTGCCCTGCAGAGCCTGAAATGGGGGTGCAGCCACTGCTGGTCGCCTCCTGCCCCTCAGAGGCAGACCTGACTTGCTGGACTGGAGCTGTGTAGGTAAAGGCTCTGTGGGAGTCGGCCGCAGGTGTGTCGTGGGAAGGTGTAAGCAGCAGGAATTTGGCATAAACAAGATATGGGCTTGTCAGCCTCGTCCCAGGCTCTCAGCCTTGAGAGCTGTGTTTTTACATGTGAGTTCAGCACGCTCTGTTTCATTTGTGGGTTAGTGTTGATACCGAATCAACACCCGACTGCTGCCATTCGTGGCGCTTTCTGTCCTGCTGTGGAAGCTGATGGAAGGAACAGGCTTTGCTAGAGGGACTGGTTCCCTTGGCCTTCACCCAGAGCTCAGCTCTCTGAATCATAAAGGGCTGTGGTATGCAGCTCAGCAGAAATTAGAAACCAGGGAGCTGATCTGGTTTGGCCCAGTCTTTTCATTGAAGTTGCATGGACCTTTGAGGTGTGATGGAGCCTCAGGTGCAACATTGGGTTAAGTATTATTGACCCAAATCTCTGACAGAAAGGGGATGGAGGCTTTTACTGGAAAAAAATCCACCACTTGGAGGGACCTAGCATCCAGAACCAGAGGTAAGCACCTTTGCCTGAGGGATGTACTGGACTTGAGGGGAGATACCTCTCCTGCATTGGCCTTCTTGACCATATGGGAGTAAGACACTGGCTGCCCTGAGACAGTACAGCAACAACCACTGGTATGAGTATTTGGTGCCTGAAGTGTGGCTTAACTCATAAGAAGATCAAATGGCCCCAGCAGGTGATGGGACCAGGCCTCACAGCTATGGGCAGTCACAAAACATCAGCTGTGGGGAATAAAGAGGGCATTGAGGGGCAAAGGGGCTGCACGCAGTCAGGGCGTAACAGGTTCAGAAAGGGATTTGTCACCTTCAGCAACTGGCTCCAGAGCCTCGCTTGAAGCACTAGCAGCACCTCACCATGTGATAATGTTAGCTAAATTAATAGTTCAGTGAGACATCTGGCTGTGGAGGTCAGCAGGGCTTCAGACCCCAAAAGACCTACTCCTGGTGCAATGAACTGTCTCTGCTGCCTCAGCCCCAGGTCTAGAGTCCTGGGAAGTACAGAAGGGGTTGAACTCAAGGGCTTGCAAGGGTTCTGGAGCTCAGGGCAGGTGGGGTGAGTGCAAGGAGAAGGGGATCTCTCAGCAGGACGTGGTGTCTCACAGCAGCATGCAGGAAGGGAAGGTGTGCTGAGAGTTGGCCAGGCAGAGTGCTTTGGCTTGTCTTTCAACACCACTCCTGGGTTTATGTTGGATTGGGAAGGTGATGGGTTTAGGTTACAGTCCTTTCCGGTGCTGACAGATGATCCACTGGGGCAAGGACATCCATGTGTGCATCCATGGACTGCTGGGTCAGGAAGTGCTGAGAGAAAAGAGCACGGAGCACAACGTGTCTGCAGAAGTAGGGGTGGTGTAGGGGGGTGATGGCATATGCATAAATCATTATCTGTGAACAAGCCTTACCCGAGCTGCTTTGAAATGCTGTAACAAGTTTTACAGCCCCGCTGTGAGCTTGTGTGCTCATTCACGCTGACACATTGCTAGGAAAGCGGAGAGTACCTCAAACTCAAAAAATGGGGAAGAATGCTGTTTTCCTGTTTCTCTCCATCTCCCTGTCCCCATGCCCTGTGCTGATGTCCCCTTCCTCCACGATCTGGGGACCTGAATGGAGTGAAGAGTCCTCCACAGGACTTGGGCTTGCTCTGGTTCCAGCTCAGTTAATGTGAATACCCTGGGGACACCAGGAGCCCTCTTGCAGCAGGACTGCTGCTTGTTGGCCTCCCAGAGCCCGTGGCCCCTGCCCGCAGGAGAAGCAGAACAGGGCTTTGCTGCAGGGACCACAGCCAAGACAAAGGGAACCATCAGTCTTTGGGCTCTGTGTGGGCAACACCAAATACCATTTAAAGGAGGAAGATCACTTTTACCTTGTGAACATGAATTGAGGTAGCTCAGTGCATCCACCTCAGTTATGCATCAAAATACGGAGCAAGCAGCAAAACCTCAAGAGAGACAGTAACAATGTGAAGTCAGTGGAAGAAACTTTAGAGATCAGGGTGTGGGTTTCCCCTCCAGCATCCTTAGAAACATGAAGGCACAGAGATTTAAAAATACTGAGACACCAAAAATTGCTCTAGGCATGAAGCTACCCTGTAAATTGAAACATTTTAAGTCTCTTCCAAAGGCAAAAATCAGGCTTTCAAATGTTTAAGCATCTAGTCTTGGTTGTTTGTTTTTTTTTTCCCTTATTATCTGAAAATGTGGCGTGAATGAAAAGCGTATACATGGGGAGAAGAGAGTTCTTGACAAAACACATTTGATTCAGCCTCTTTGAAAGTTTTAAGAGACACTCAGAATGTTATAGCTCTTTGGACCTCTCTTCAGCAAGTCAGATGCTGTGGGCATGCTTTAAAAGAGGGAACAAGAAGGAGATGATTATATCTGGGCCACAGATGTGAAACAGATCTGCAAACCTTTTAGCTTCTATTTTGTAAAAGCTCATTCTTGAGTACTCATAATACCAGATCCTACAGTTGATTATAATTTTGCTTTGTAAGTGGTTGTGAGAAACTGGTTTAGTAATTCAGTAACTAGACTGTGGGAAGCCATGCAAATTCCTTCAGCAAACTCATTTTGTGGGGACTAAAATGTTCCTCAAACATTTAGCTGCTTTTGTTGTTCAATCACCTCTCTCTTTGTCACTAGGACGAGCAGGGCTTTGAATGTTGAATTGAATTTTAAAGCAAAAATCAAAATCTGACACCAGGCAGACTTCAGGGCTGCCTCTGATTAAACATCACGCTATTTTTACCTGTGTTACTGAGGGAGAGACCTGGTTCAAACCGGGCTTACTCCAAATCCAAAAGCAGATGAGGTTGCCCGTGGCTATTGAAGTCTTTTACCACCCACCACCAAAAGAGGCTCAGTCAGGACAGCCAGTGTCAGTCTCTGGCAGGGAGACTTTTGTTTTCTGGCTGCTGTTGAAGTATGGGATACCCCCTCCAGCAAACTCAGCTTGTTTAACCCTCGAGGCTTATTTCTTGTATGTGAAGCCATGACACTTGTCCTGCACTCAGAGAGCATAGTGCTGTGGTTGCTGGCAGCACTGGGGGTTATTGGTCTCTTCCCACAGTGGCAGCAATCAGGGCTTGGTTGCAGGGTGATGGTTCCTCACCTGGGTTTTGGGAAAATGGCAAAAGATGTCCACCAAAGAAATTCTGGTACTTCTGCCCAACCTGGTGAAATGGTTTTTCCTTGAGCATGTGCCACCTGTCCCCCTCAAAATACAAGACAGTGACAACCTTGTACAGACATCTTCCTCCTCAGAAAGGAACTGTTGTCCCTCCTCATGTTCACAGCCAGGGGGGTCCAGCACAGCCAGGTCCCGGCAGTGGTGTGAGGGAGGCTGTTTTCTCCCTGGGCTGGCATGACCACAAGCAGCAGTAGGGGCAGAGAAGGGCTCTGTCCTTAAGCAATCCTCGGTACCATATGCTGTGGAGGTGGGTTGAGGAGAAGAGGAAAACAGGCTACATGGAAATGGAGAGAGAAAATAAATTAGAGGAGCCAGTCAAGATCAAAAGAGTAGTAAGTCAAGAGGGATGAAAGGAAGGTGAGAAAGTCGTGCTTTTGTTTTCTGTAGCATTAGGGACAATGCCCTTTGAGTGCTTTGCTGAACTCCTCCATCACAGGGGCTTGGCAAGAGAAAGCACGGGGGGGGCGTGGGGTGAGGCACCGGAAGGATCTTTGCTTCCATCCCAAAGTCAGTTTGTAATCTGAGTCCAGAAATGGGTCTCCAAGCTGCAAGGAGCTTTTTTTTTTTTTTTTTTTTTTTTTTTTTT
>VZRZ01006181.1:577095-606683 GCA_013398175.1 Climacteris rufus | reverse complement strand
TTTTTGGCTTTTGCTTTAAATAGCTTAGTACCTTTTAAACCTGGCAGAGAGTGTACTGGGAGCTGGGCCAAGACTCTGCCCTGGACCCTGCCCCATGGTCCGCGTTGTCACTAGACATCCTCTGCTGCCAAAGAGGTGTGAGAGCCATCCCATTGCTGTCTCCCAGGGGTACTGACCATCCAAGGACTGCTTTGCTAATGGTCAGGGTCCAAGGGAGTGAGGAGAGAGCAGGGGATGCTGCAGTGCAATGAGTTGACACACAGAGTCTTGGGTCTCAGGTAGGACACAGTCCTGCTGGCACAGCCTCATTACTGAGGTCAGTTATCCTTCCTGCTGTGCTCTGATGTTTCCAGTCCCTAGCAGCTGGTCTTGCACTGCATGGCATGGACATACCTGGGGTGTGAAAGCAGCCAGGAGGCAGTGTGCTTTGCCTCAGAGAGCCAGGGTGCTTCTTGGCTGTTTGCCTGTTCCTCCTTTTCAGCCCCCACGTCCAGGCATCAGTGTGCAACTGGCTGTGTTTGGGGCTTCCTCACAGCCGAAGCTTTGCTGCAGTGGAGAGGAATCCAGATGCAATCTTGGCCTGTTTTCACAAGACTGCAAGTCAGTGGCAGCTGGGAAGTGATATGTTCCTGTCCAATTCATTATTTTCCTGGGAATAAAAGACAATGTTTTTGTGTTTGGTCTCTGTAATGAATCAATAATTTCTTTAGGTATGATGTGCAGACAGACATGGAGAAGCAGCCGGTGTCCTGGGCTCTGTCTTCATGTTGGTGTCTGGCTGAACAGCTTCATTCTGAAATGGAAAGCAGCTGAGATCTCTGGTTTCACTATGGGGCCATTCCTCTCCCAAGGGAGAGACAGGAGACTCATCACTCTTCAGAAACATCACAAAAACTGCTGACCCTGAAAACATGGAATAATCTGCGATTTCCAGAGTGCCTCCCTTGTCCTCTCCTCCTGCAGCTGTTTCCCAAATGGTCGACATAGAGCGGTTTTGGGTTCACAGAGCCTCCACAGTAGTGACCACTGCAAAGGCAGAAACTTTCTCCTCCGTGCTGCAGTATGAGAGCTGCAGGTACTGATGGGCTTCCCTTTCCCTTGCTTGTTGCCCATGAGCAGCACAGGGTGGGCTGTGGTACAGCACCCCAAAGAAACCCCTTGGCTGTGCCCTGCAGCCCTGTATCTGGGGACAGGAGGAGGTGCTGCACAACTTAGTGTTTTATCACACATTGTGTGTTAGGGGATTCTCACTGTCGTTGCAGACTGTTAAGACCAGGTTTTGGAGTACTTTGGGTACTTGGCAGTGGTGGGCTAATGGTTGGACTCAACAATCTTAGGGGTCTTTTTCAACCAAAACTGTTGAATGATTCTATGAAGACTGATGAGCTTGAAGCATGCACAGTTGGACGGGGGCAAATACAATTCCTGTCTTCATGTGTATGAAGACACATTCACTATGTCTGGTTAACATGCTGGCAAAAAAGAACTGTTTGTGAAGAGAGATGTGCTTGTTAAACACTCAGGGCTGCCCACGTACACAATTTATTTTTTTTTTTAATAAAGGGTTTCTTTGCAGGTTCCTCATCCAAATATGTTGTCCTTTGGCTTCTCAGTGTATAGTGGGCAGGGTTAGGCTGACTGCTCCTCAGGGAGCCTCAGTGCCTTTCTAATGCCACTTCTTCCTAATTCTGACAGAGGAGCCCAGGAACCCCTGCACCTGGGTTCCTGTGTGTCCTCCCCATACCACTGTCTTACCTGTCCCTGCAAGGAAAACACTCAAGTTCAAGCTGCCACCTCCTTCACCTGGGGTATTGCCTCGTTCAGCAGTTCGGTCATTGGGCTCTTGGGGCAGACAAAGTAAATGGGAAAGGCTTTGCTCCTCACCCATCCTCATTGCTGCAGTCCTTCCTCTGCTGCAATGCTTTCTTAACTCTTTATGTGTTTATCCCAAAAGCTGGCAATAAACAGTTTCTGTTTGTGGGCAAAGACAATGATGGACTGTAATGGTGGACTGTAGGCAGAGAGAAAGGGCAGCCCACCCAAGGACTGCACTGGCACCATGAAGGAGTGGCAGCTGCAGGATTAGCTATTTCTTGCATAACTCAAAGGAAACTTTCCATAAACCACTGGCACCTGCCCCAGTATTTCAGCCTCTACCCTTTTACATTATTTATTTTTTCCCCCCCGGAGGTTTGTTGCTTTGAAGTGTACAAGTGCCTGTGGAACACCTGTGCACTTGAACATGTCCAGAGTGCCATTTGCACGGTCTGCCTGCTCTCCTGAGCAAACTGTGCCTTTCAGAGCACCTAGAGTGGGCACATCAGAACAGATGGGCATCCACAGCAGGAGAGGAGCACACAGAAAGCAATCAGCATGTCTGGAGATTGTGCCAGTTAGGAAGGGCAGTAGAGCAACTCTGTTTATTCTTCATGTTTGGAGTGACTGACCTGGAGGCACTGGGCCTGTGCAGGTTGTTGTCTTATGCAGGGTGAAACTGTGTATTTTGCTCCTGGGAATAGCCACAAGGTAAAGATAAGCTAGCACTTTGCTCAGGTGAGTAGTTGTCCCTTAATCACAGACTGGGAGGGCTAGCTTTACCTTTTCTTGTTCCTTTATGATGTTCAAGAATGAGACCTTGAGTTCCTCTCTGAGCTGGGGTCCTCCAGCAAACCTCTTGAGGAAAGAACAGAAGGGGAGTGCTGGGCACCCTGTCAGCCAGCAGAGAGCAGGGTGTGAGTGAAAGAGAGGAGAGGATCTCCATCCTGAGAGCACTCTGAATTTCAAGGCTTATGAAAGTTTTTCATCAGCCCAGAGCAAGCTGGTGAATGGTGGCCCCCAGGCAGGGCTTGTGCATCATAAGGAAGAAAGAAAGGTCAAATAGTTGACCAGGGGCTTTGCTGCCTTGTCTATTCTTCTGTGTCTGAACAGGCTGTATCTGAAAAGCTCACACTGAGTGTTTGATGTTCAGTGAGGAGCTAAGTTGGCCTAGCATTGTTTACTATATTAGCAAAGTATTCATTTATGTGTATAGGGATACAGAGATATCCAGCTATGTGCTGGTCATACTGGCACTTTCTGCCAAGGGAATATGGCACATATAGGAATATATCAATACTTCAGCTTTTTTTATATCAGTAGTTTCAAATTACTATTTCAGCTAATGTAGAGAGAGAGTCAAAGAGACTGATTGACAGGCAGGAAAAAAAATTCTATAAAATCTTGCTTTGTAGTTCATCTGATAAAGGAAATATAGAGTGTGTAAACCTTGTTTCTCATCAGACTGATCCACAGTTGTGTAACGAGCTCTGATACTTCTGTCCCTCGCACTGTTATGTCCCCTCACATCACTTACCTCTGTCCTAAACCAGTAAAAGGATGGTCAGAACACTGGTTTTAGTTTGTAGCAAGAGAGGAGGTGTGTGCCCTACTTATGCTAACAAGCCTGAACAACTGGAGAACATCCTGATAAATGTATTTATAGAGATAAAACTATCTCTGAACTCTGTATCCATTGCACTATTGCCAAACTACTAAACTAAGACAATGGAAATCTGCCAGAATGGGAAAGCAGGGAGACCTAATGCTGCCACAATGACCTGCACATGGATGGTGCTGCACTTGCCAGGACTGTGTTGCAGACCCTTTGCTTTGTGAGTGACCCCCTTGATTGCAAGCTGGCACTCTGAGCTCCTTCTCAGCCTGCAGTCAAAAGAGGCTTCTCACAGGCTCCTGTGGGACATCCAAGTCTCCAAACAGGGACTTACTGTGCAACTAAATACTCAAAAGCCAAACAGCTTGAATCTGTTCACTGCTCATTCCCCAACACACCTCATCCGATATCTAATATGTTCAGATGGATGTGTTCCCTCCCAAAGTCTTGGTCATGGGAAAAGATGCTACCTAAGCTGGTGAAGAGTCAGCTAAAGTTAGAAGGTCATGGAGAATAAGAGTGCTTAAGGGTGGGCCTCTGTGGATGTTCCCATTAGATTGGCTCAGTGCCATGGTCTTCAAACGCAATGGTTTGGACTCAGACCGGGATCTGAGTTGGATCAGCCTGTCCAGCAGTTTGGGAACGCGTGATCTTTGATGTCTCCTATCAGGCCACCTGCACTGACCCAGCTGTGGCCTGAGCTTTCAAGAAAAAGGAGGTTCAGACAGGGGACACGGTGTTCGGTTTTGCGTTGCGCTGCCAGACAAGAATACCCTGTCATTATGTGGAATCACTGAAAACTTTAATAGCATCCCTAAAACCTTCCTCCCCTCCCAAAGCATTTTGCTGCTCTTAGCATGTTAGAGAGTAGCTACGGACTCCGCAGCAGAACCTGCAGGATTGAGTGGCCTTGGCAGAGTAGCTGCAAAGGGCATTGTGTTTAATAAAAGGGCTAAACTTTACAGTTAGGATTTTCCCTATGTCTTGGAGTGAGATTTGGTCTTTGGATGTTAAGTGCTGGGCTGATGAACACGGAAAATACAATCTGGCTCCCTGCGTCCCTCTGGCAGCAAGCAGGCAGGCACTTTTCTCCTGCCCTGGGACACTCGGGGCGGATTCCCTGCAGATTCCTATTGTCCTTACTAAGGAGGCATGATTTGCAGCGGTGCTGGGTGCCTGCAGGTGCTGCCCTCCGCAGGGGCAGTCCCGGTGGCGCAGCACCGCTGGGAATCAGGCGGGAGGCTCCCGGCAAGGGCAGGGGCAGGGGGAGCGGGGCAGGGGGGAACGAGGAGCAGCGGTGCTTGCTGATGCTCAAACACGGGTCTTCCAACGGAGGGACCTGCCGCAGGGCGAGGGCTCTCGGGCCCCACAAGTCAAACTGCACAGAGTCACAGTTAGTCGTCATCGTCGTCGTCGTCGTCGTCATCGTCGTCGTCATCATCATCGTCATCGTCGTCGTCATCGTCGTCATCATCGTCATCGTCATCGTCGTCATCGTCTTCAGTATTTATCTTCCCAGAAAGCACGTCCTCTATCCAGTCCTCCAGCTCCTCGGCCGTGGGCAGGTCATCGTCGTCTCTGATGTCCATCCAGATGCTGTCAGCCTGCGGGGACAGGGGATGAGGGGTTAGCTGCCCTCAGGGACACAGGGCAGGGGTGGGGCACACAGCTACTGCGGGGTGAGGCTTGGAGCACGGGTGGGATGCAGGGCGTGAGCTCCCTCTCTGCCACAGCCTGTGGGCAGGTTCAGCCATAGCATCTCTCTGCCTGTGCGTTGGGATCACCACTTCCCCCTGGAATGCTGCTGTGTCTGAGCAGGGGCAGCGGGACTGGTCAGCAGATTTACAGGAGCGTGGGGTACTGTGTGCCCTGGGTGAGATGTGTGCCTGCTGCCCACACCTGTGAGCAGGAGCATTGCCCACCTCATGCATTGTCCTCACCCTCTCTGGACAGTTCTGCAGACTCCAAGTCTGCATAAAGAGATCTCAAAGAGACCTCTGCCAACACTCCCTGCTTTGCCCCAGGTCACAGGACATCACAGTGTTTCCCTGCTTCCATCTAGAGGCCTTCTGGGACCTCTTCCTTGGAGCCTTTACAATCCTCTATCAGCACCCCTTCTTCCCATCTTCTTTTACAATCACCTTTGCCTCAGGATCTTACTCTGGACTCTCCATGTGTGATAATGGTTTCTCCTCTTGGAAGACCCTTTCCTCAGATCATCTCAGGCCTGCTCCCATGCATGGCTGAAATGGCACACTATGCCTCTCAGCTGCAGAATGATGAGAAATACCAATACCCTGGACTGCAGGTGCCCTGTGTTCCTTCCCTCTTGCTGCCTGCATTACTGCCATAAACCAGAGGTGGTGGGGAAATTCAGTAAGAAGACAATGACTAAGTTGTGGCTGTCACCCAGGGACAACAACCATAGCTTAGATGGTCTCTGAGGCCTGAAATGAAAGTTTCCTCTCTGCTTTGCTGTAGGTTTCTTTGGGTAAATGCCTGGGTAAGCCCCTTTCCCTTCACTGTTTTCCCTCCATAAAACAGGATCAGCCTCCTATTTTGCAGAGGCACTGTGAGGTTATCTGACTCAGCATTTGATGTTGCAGAAGCAAGTGATCTTCATACATGAGAAGACAACTACCAGCTTTTGAAAATGCTTCCAGCTTCTTTCCCTGTCTGTGGTACCTAGTTCTCTTTGGTTTATGGCTTGCTAAATAGCCAGACCAATTTCTACTCAAGGAAAGCTGTTTCTCCCACACAATATTTTACCTCTAAATCACCAAAGCTGTAATAAAAAAGAGCCAGGGAGAGGCATGCAGCTCTTGCCTGACGCAGATGTTCTTGTCCTTCACCTCAGGACTGTTTGTGCGGCAAAAACGACACTTTTAAATAATGGGAAGAGGAGTGGCTCCATGTCACCTAGACAAGATGCTGTGCAAATAAAGCTGTGATATTCTGCAGAGTGTCACGGCCCTAGTCCTGAGCCACAGTCACCACGATGTGATGAGCCAGCTGGGGCTGCTGGGAGCCCTGGTGTTTGCATTGGCAGGGTTTTACAGAAGTGATGGGGTCACGGGGGTTATGTCCACTGAAGCCAACAGCAGTGTTTATTTTCACTCCGTTGTGTAAGCCCCACTTTGTACCTGTGTAACTTGGCTGAATGCAGTGATGTAACACTGAAATAACAAAATGAGCTCAGTGTTTGTTTTAGATGTCACCCGCCAACCTAGAACTTTCTTAAATCTCTCTCGAGAAATTAAAAAAGGACTTAAGAGGAATGAAATAAAAACTGCAAATACTATAATCAACAACCTGAAACATTTACTATATCAAAGCCAGATAATGCATGAGTTTTTACAGGTCTCTGACTGACTGCTAGATAAGGAATATGTTCTCACCTACTTTGCTTTCTATATGATTTTCATGCTGACAATCCTACTTCCATGAATGCCCTTTGATTGCTGTTTAATGTAGCTTTGACATGACTTAGACATGACCAGTCGCAGTAAATATAATGTAGGTACTGTGGACTAGTATTATAGGCTCTATTTCTGGCTTGTCCGTTCATTTC
Organism: Climacteris rufus; assembly: GCA_013398175.1. Taxonomy (NCBI): domain Eukaryota; kingdom Metazoa; phylum Chordata; class Aves; order Passeriformes; family Climacteridae; genus Climacteris; species Climacteris rufus. The sequence goes on along the minus strand of VZRZ01006181.1, from coordinate 599,682 downwards.
TCTCATGATCTTAGGTGAGAGATGCTATCTTGGCCCTCTTCCCTTTTGTCTCTCCTTTAACAATTCTTCTAACAAGCCTTAACTCACTGGGTCCTCACTCTCTAGGTGTCTGTTCCATGGTCTGGTGGAGTACTGCTCTATTACAGGCAAAGAGCTCACATCCAGCCAGGCCTGAAACCACCCCATGACTCCCAAGCCAGCCTCTCAAACACCTCAATGGGCAAGGACCAGGGGCTCTGCTTTCTTCATTACACCACTGCTTTGCCTTCCCCATCCCATCTCCCATCTTATGGCCTTGCAGCATCTGTTATAACAGGGGGCACAACTGTTCGGTACACCCTTCTTGTTTCTCTTTTTCCGAGACAATACAGGAGAGAGGATGTGGAAGTTGGAAGCAAGATCAGTGTTGAGCCAAACCAGCACCCTGCCCCTCACACTTGTTCCAACCCTAAGTCCCTCCCTGCTCTCTTCTAATGAAACACCAAGTTCACTTGTGACTCAAATTTCAAACATGAAGTCAAGCACCAATTTGAAAACACTTCTGCGGTGAAGAGATTTCTGTTTCCAGAGACACTTACATAACCACACAGGTTCATTTTAAGGAGATTAAAACACCCAGCACTTAAACATCAAAAATAAGCTAAGGTAATAAGTGAGCCAGGCAGGAGCATGCTGCATTACTGGCTCTCTGCTCATCTGGACTGTTATTGTCAGAAAGAGATAAAAGTGGTTTCTCTCTGTAGTTGTGTCAGGGCTGTGAAGCCCATGTTACACTGCACACAGCAGCTCTCCTGAGATCTCTGCTGATGAGGGTTGGATGGGTCCCTCTCCCATCCACCTTAACAGCTCACAGCCTGTGGGCAACCTGAGATCAGTCCCGTGGCCTGCTGGCTTGAAGGCAACCACGGTGAAAACAGGAGCTGCTAGAACATTGTGCCAGTAGCACAGCTGTGGGTGCTGTGGGTGCTGTGGGTGCTGTGGGTCCTGCTGCTACCTCAGCTGTGCCAAGGTGGCCCCTGCCTTCGCAGATCTCCCTCTGTGGGGCTGCTGCCTGTGGTGTGGAAACCTTCACTGCCACCAGCTGTGGGGCAGGCAGGTTCCCTCTTCCCACCCAAATCCCTCCAGTCTACTCACATGGTGGTAACTGAGGAGGAGGGGGGCCTGGATGATCCCCAGTGCACCCTCCTCACCACAGCAGTTTTCCTCCATTACCAGTTTATGCTGTATGTTTGTTAAAGCTGTGTATTTATTTTGTTTTTTTCAAGCTGTGCAGTTTCCCCCTGTCATCTGTTGGGGACCAGCTTTCCCTCCTACACTCAAGCTGTGCCCTTTTGCTTCTGCAGAAAAAAACAACCTCCTTTTTCTTCTCTTCTCCTCCCCTAAGAATGGCTTTCTCTTCCCCCTACGCACACTTTTCCTCCACAAACCCACCCCGGCTGTCAGAGCAGGGAATGGCCAAAGGTGCATGCTGTGGGTTGGGGTGGAAATGTGAGAACTTGAAAACAAGGCTGGGCAAAGCCCTGAATCCCACAGAGGCTACCACAGAGGCTGGTCCTGTCCTTAGTAGATGTGGTTTCTGTGTGATTTGGCAGCAGAAACACACTCAGACCAAAGCCCTCAAGCCTGACATCAGAGGTGTTACAAACCCTACAGCATGTGGGAATGGTGAAGTCTTCATATTTCTTCGCCAGGGACAAAGCCTGTTCTACCTGCACTTCACAGTGGAAATCCCACTGACTCCAGCAGAACTCAGGTCCCATCCTTTCTAGCACCCTAATTTTGGGATTGCTGGACTTTCCAGGCATATGCTACTCACGTCTGTGACATTCACCACCCCGATCTGTGGTCTGAACAGGTCGATCTTGAAGGTCTTCTCCCAGTAAGTGATGAGCTGCAGGAGTGAGACACAAGGCTCAGACAGGGGTGTTTGCAAGGCCCTGTTGCATCAGTTCAGTCACCTGGGGTAAGGAGTGAGGAATGTGCATCCACATGTGCACGGGAGAGAGGAGAGGCTGGACACGAGCTTGGGCTGCCACACTTGGCAAAGTGACAGTGCCGAGAGTGTTCCCAAGACAACACTTTAATGGGAGGCAGACCCAAACAAGCAGCTCTCAAGGGATTGCCTGTGGTCCAGTTTCCCATCCTGCCCTGTCCCCAAATTCCCTAGGGCAGTTTTTGCACTTGTGTGTGCACACACGCCCCTCCACACGCACCCCCTCACACCCATCCCATCCATGAATTAAACCAAGAAAGGCAGAGAGCCTCTGCCACTCACCAGAGGAAAGTCATCGGGGTCAATCCAGACAATGCTCAGGTCGGGATTATCAGTGTTGTCCCTGGCAACCTGCTTCAGGATTTCCAGGAACTCAAAACCATCTGAAATGATATATGAACCACTGCAACTCTCCTGCAAATGCACAAGCCCTTTTTGCTTGTGGGGTTTCCAGCTTCCCTGGCTCCCCTATGCACATAGGAGTTGTTTATAGTTCTCATTAAAATGCTGTCTCCCAGCACTTTCTTTTGATAATAAGGCTTTTAATTTCAAGCATCCTCCTCGGGTATTGAAATTAGTTACACATGAATTAAGCCTCATAATCCTTCCGTGGAGTGGAACAATGTCACTGTTTTCTTGTGGTGAGGGAGGAACTGAGCCCCCAAGAGGCCAAAGCTTTTCAATTTGCTGATGGCTCTGAGAAGCACCAATGCCAGGGCTGTTTGGGAGTTGATGGCCTCGGGTTTCCTGCATGCCTATCACACACCCAGCCCTCAGCACTTTCCCAGAGCCACACAGCAAGACAGATGCAGAGTTAGGGAGCAAATCCTGGTACTAGGGTGGAGAGTATGACTTTTTTTCCCAGGCAGTCATCCATTTATATCCAAAATTTGAATCCTGGTTAGCACACCTGCTAGCATAAACATCCACAAGCATCCCAGCTCCCATCCCAGTAGGCTGGGGCTCCCCATCCCAGAAAGGGTGCTAGACTCCACAATGCAAACAAAAAATGAAAATGCACATGAAAATACATTTTCTTGAGGGATGGGGAGTTACACAAAGAAGAAAGTGGCCTCCTACCTGGGTCATCTTCTTCAGCAAAGGCTACGATGTGGATCCCCTCCATGTCATCCTCCTGGGAACAACAGAACTATTACTGATGGGCCAGGGAAGGCAGACAAAATCTGGGCAGTTGCTGGGGATGAGGAGCAGTGGGATGCCCTCAGAAAGGACAGTTGTACAGGGAGGCTTGACTATAGCCCCACTGAGACACCAGAAATGGGAGCTGAGGTGAGGCTGAGTCATTAAGGTATTAAGTGCTGAAGTGGGTACTTTGGGTAGTGTTGCCAAAACCCTTCAGATAAAAAGGATATGGGTGCCCTGATGGCAAAGGTGAGGGAGCTTCTGATGGTGGGGGGCAAAACTTGTCTGCAGAGAAGGTCAAGGGCTCTCTAGTGTGGGAATAGAAGCTCCTCCTTCATGCCTGAGGCCACCTATGCTCACGAATTTTCAGCTCCCAGGGGCTGGTTTGCAGGGAAACAAATATCTGATGCTCAGCCCCCAAAACATGTTCCTTTGGGGCCAGCAAAGATTTTCTCACAATAAGAGAGGCAAGGTGGCTCATTTGGGCCTCTTTTGGGAGGTGAATGGTCTCTGCTCTAGGTGAGGGTCTCCGTGAGCAGTGAGGGAATGGAGTGGGGGGCTCATTCCAGGGCTCCAATGAGTGGAGGAGAGAAATTACAGCCTGTTGGATGACTTTTCTCCATAAAACACGTGAGTAATGCTACTGGCAAAGGCCAATGGATCTGCTGGCCGGTTCATCATGCGCCTGCTATGAATGTCATCTCTGAATTATCCCATGGATCGGTTTCGCCTTCCTCACCCGCTGTCGGTCCCGGTTTCCATTTCAATTGGTTTTAATGCAAGAAAAAATTCCCATCTAAATGCTAATTTCTTTTCCCTTCTGAGCCCAGAGGTGACAAAGCCACCATCAAAAACTGAAAGGGAAAAAAAACCCTGAAAGATTAAGTGGAAAACATTATCTTTAAAAACAATAGCGGATGCTGAGCCTTTGTGGTTGTCTTCAGGGAATACATTTTCACTGGGACATTCTAGGCAGATTTACTTGGGATTCAGACCACTTACAGCTGGCAAAACCCATACTGTTGCTTTTTCTTCATATTTGCCAGTAGCATTGTCAGACAGCAAAATTTAAAAGTATATATTTATGCCATATATAATTATATGTAGATAGCTGTATAACATAGCTCTATTCTGACCTACAAGGCAGCAAACAAAACTGGACTAGGTTCAGTGAAGGCATTGAGGATGATGTGAGCTTCCAGCAAGATCAGAATCCAGCCCACTGTATTTTGTAGGTATGAGTCCACTGCTCGTAGCAGAGATAAGCTCTGTATTCCCTGGCTGCTGATTGAGCAAACACCCCACTGCTGTGAATTCACACTTTTCCTGAGTGTGTATTTTAGAGTGTGTTCAGCATGAAAGCAAAACCACTGCATATGAAATTTGGGTCTCACTGAAGCTCTGTTAAAAACCTTGAAGGGGCTTTGGTGGATCTTGGAAGCTCTGTTCTATATAGAATCTGTATTTCAAAACAAAATGAAAAGCTATCATGCCTAAGTGACTCATAACTTCTGGTTCAGTTTTACTGCCTCTTGCCTTGCTGTATTAAAGACTCCCAAGACTTTTGCCACTTTGGAGTCCCACACTTTTCACATTACACAGCCAAGGGGACATCTGAATGCTGTTAGAAATGTGTTGAGCCTTTTGGAAGAATGACTGCATCTTTCTTAGTGTCTATAAAGCACCTGTTCAGCTTTGTTTTTCAGCATTCAATCCTGGCACTTGAGGGCCCCTGACTAGCTTTTAACATCATGTTCATTCACAGTGAAGGGATGATTTGTTATACACAATTTTTCTTTCATTTTCACCCTTTCCCTCTTCCTCACCCCTGCAGACCAGGAGAGTCTTCTGTGTGATAGGGGCCAAAATGCTGGTTAGTTCCTCACAGTTGCTGATTTGCAGCTTGCTTGCACCCAGAGAAGTGCAATCAATGCAGGATCTGCTTTGAAATCTATATAATTATCTGTACTGCCTGTCCTCACTTGAGTTTTGAATTGTGCAACTGCTCTGGTACTTTTACAAGGACGTGTAGTAACAGCATGAGGGAGAATGGCTTCAAACTGAAAGAGGGTAGATTTAGATTAAATATTAGGAGGCAATTCTTTACTGTGGGGGTGGTGAGATACCAGAAGAGGTTGTCCAGAGAAGTTGTGGATGCTCCAGTCCCTGGAAGCGTTCAAGGCCAGGTTGGGTGGGGCTTTGGGCAATCTGGTCTAGTGGAAGGTGTCCCCCACAGCAGGGGGGTTGGAACTGGATGTTCTTTAAGGTCCCTTTGAACCCAAACCAGTCTACGATTCTGTGAATTGCCATGAGACATCTGTACAACCTCCATAGCTCACCCAGCGAGCAGGCCACAGAAATCACCCCACCAGCACCACTGACATCCATTAGCTGTGATGGAGCATCCTCAGTATGGATGCCCTCCACAGCTCTGTCACAATCTCTACACAGGTCTGGCACACTGCTTAGCTTTCCCTCTTCCCTCTGTGAAGCAAGCAGGACCCAGCCCAGCTATCCACCACTGTTGAGCAAGGCATTTGAGCACACCATTTGAACTCAGGCACTAGGCATCATAGCCAAGGCTTTCCCTTTTTTCCAGAAGAGAGAAAGTAGCTTTGCAAGGAAGGAAAGATAATGTGGCTGGAGCTCTTGAGCAGGAGTTTCTTGTTGGAAGCTGGCAGGGGACACAAGTCTTCCCACCACATGAGCTTACCCACGTCTCAAACATGTCCTCTGGGCGCAGCTTCCTCAAGGTGGCCCTGAAAGGAAGACAGAAGCACTCTTTGAGGACATGTCCAGCACTGCCTCGCATGACGCCGTCAGTATCACAGAAAAGGTCACCATGGCACATTTTGAATGCAGGCATGGGAGCACTGTAGGTCAACTCATGCTTTTATTTATGCTGATAAAACCCTGGCCCCACTGGAGTCATTGCAGCCACTCTTGCTGCTTGGGAAGACGAGACGCCTGTCTGTGCTGGGATGTGCTGGTGAATTAGTCCCACACAAGGCAGATTGTTCTGTCTGTGCTGAGAGCATGAGGTGACCCATTCACTTCTGTCTTGCAGGCCCTGGGACATCCCTGATGGGCTCTGTCCCCCATTTCTCCTGGTATCACCCCAACAAAATTTCAGCTCAGAAATTCTTCCCACCTCTGTTGAAACAAAGAAGACAGAATAAACTCTGGAAAGAAAATTTAGATCCTAACAACCACTGGCAAGAAAATTTAAACCATAAGACTGGTCAAAGCAAATTTTTTTGAGAAATTGTTCATAAAGGAAAAAAAAGATTAATAGTGAATATTTTCAGACACATCTGTAGCAGAAAGCCTGTCAGAGAGCTTGGCAGGCTGAGTTGACTGAGGTGTTAAAGGGACACCCAAGGAACACAAGGCCATAAAAGACAAGAACAAGACATCCTTTGCTCATCTGCTCACTGTGGCATCAGTTGTTCAGAGAGGATCCCCCAGCAGAGCAGGTCCCTCTGTCTGACCTGCCTCAGGTCCTGTCACAGGGAGAAGTGTCAGTCTAGGAAGTTTTAGAAGATATTGGTAAAAGGAGTGGCAGCACGTTGCCAGAACCAGGTGGCATAAGTGAGATGTGTAACCTGTCCTTTCAGTTTGCCTCACCACCAGAGTAGTGGGAACAAGGAGCAATTTTTAGAGGTTCCTAAACAACCTGAGCAGCCACAAAACTGAGCTGCAGTTAGATCAGAGGAGGGGATCCTCCTGTGGACTAATAACACTGAGGGGTGGAGGTGAATGGTCAGCTTTCATGACAGAGGGAATCAAACAATTAGGATTCATAGCATATTCTTCGGCATGATAACATGCATAACATATTCGCACATAATCTGCAAGAGACAGGAAATAGGAATATGTCAGCATTTGCTTATCATATCCATGTCTTTGGCAACCAGCAGAGGCCTGACTATGACTTGATACAGAGGGATCTCCTGAGACTTGAGAGTGCCCATGATAGACAGACATACAGGAAGTAACACACTTGGAGAAAACCAACCCTGATCGTACAGGTGCAACAATGGGTTGCAAATCATCTGTAATGAATTACTGCCTCTCAGGAAAGGGGCCCAGGTTCACAAATTGAGAAAGCACCAGCTCCAAAGGAAAAGGGCAAAAAGAAGGTTACAAACAGCTGGGAAATGGCCGAGGAGTAAAACATACCATTATGGGAATGGACAGCTACACTGTGCACCTCCACAGTGAATATGTGTAGTTGTGGTAATCCCACCACAGAAATGGTGGTGAAATGGACAACTGAAAAAGCATGTGGAAACATGGCAGTGGTGAGTGAAGCTATGGAATGATCTCTGTTTGATGAAAATTCAATAGTTAAGAATTCTTTATCTTGTAAAAGAGGTGACTGAAGAGGGATTTGGCATGGGTTCTGAAAAATTTGGAATGATAAAAAAAAATGTGAAGGCACTAATAACACCAAGGTTGTGGGTTTGATCCCCACACAGGCCATTCACTTAAGAGCTGGACTCGGTGAGCCTTGTGGATCCCTTCCAACTCAGAGTATTCTGTGATTATCTCCCTGCAGATTACCTTAAGTATTAATGATTGTTCCTCTTAAGACAGGAGCAAGTAGGTGTCCAGGGAAATTATTAGGTAGTAGGTATAAAGTGAACAAATAGGAATGGTCTTTTGATGCAATGCATAATTCAGCTGCTGAACTCATTATAATTGCTCACTTTCAGCATCAAAATAGAAACAAGGTAAAAATCATTATAGAAATTGAAGAAATAGCCACTAAACACAAGATCAGTGATACAATTTTTGACTCAGCAAGTTCTCTCACTGATGATGATTACATCAGGTAAAGACATATTACATATTTAGGCATACTTGTACTGGGCTTTCAAGAAACTATCTCTGGCTGTTCTCTGGGGGAAGTTTTTGGAGAAAGGAAACTCGGTGGGAAGGATCTGATCACACCCATGTGTACTGATTGCTGTGTTGTTACTCTGGATACTTCCCTGTGTTGGAGGTTGTGAGGTAAGTGGGGTTTAGGTAAGTAAGAGCGAGCAGAATTCAGCCCCCATGTTGCTACAACACAATTGCAGAGAAGTGGGGGTCCAACCCCAGCATTCTGCATGTGAAAGAGGCATCAGCCCAGAGGCCTCTTGCTGCAAGCACAGGAGCCACCATGCAATTTGTATTTGTGCAATTGAGAGCAAAATCTGGGCTGAGGCCTTGGAGTGGCAGTGCCTGGCCACCGTGCCCGAATGGCCACCCATCTGCTGTGCAGGCTTGGACAAGGCACCCCACAGTGCTGAACAGGGACTTCCTGACCTGCTTGGGAGAGGATGAACTTTCCCACCACAGCTTGGCACTGCCCAGGGAAGCCTCAGCTGGGAGGCTGTGCATGGGCTCCTCCTGAGCACCTGCTTCAGCTCCTGTCTCAAGGTTGCAAAGAAAGTTCAGCACATCCCAGTTTCTGTGCAGGGCTAGAGGAAGTGGTGGTGAAACCTGCCTGGCCTCAGTACTGGGGAGCTGGTTTTGAAAAGGCTGTTTAAGGTATCCAAAGAGACTGGATATGGCTGACCAGTGGTCGTTTTTCCAAGTGATATGACAAAGCTTCTTTAGAGGGATGGAGAGATGGGAGTGGGGCTTTGCATGTCAGAGAAGGAATAGTCCATGCCTTTGAAGTGAGAAAGCCTGCTGTGTGAGAGGCAGGAGGGCAGTGGTCCTCTATACCTCCCTCCAGGGAATATCCTGCCAAGGGAACCAACACATGGCATTTTAGTCTACAGATCATCTCCACGTCTGACTAATTCTAAGCCCATGGCTTTAGGTCCTTTACTGGTGGCAAGGCAGGATGAAGCAATTCTGCTCTGAGAAACTCAGCATTAACTGCTCGGAACACTGCTGTCACTCCAGGATTCTTCCCCTGCCACGGCAGCACCTTGACAGATTTGGGATTTCAGACAACTAATTTTATCAGACTCCTCTTAATTCTCTTCTGAGCCTTGGCACTTGCAGAATACATGGCCCACCCCCTTGCTTCTACCAAGCACCACATAGCATCTTGAAATATGTAAGACTTGCGGGCATTCCACTGCAACTTTGTGCTGGTGGAGAGTTTGCCTTATTAGGTTAGCATTTAGATGACTCTGTTTAATCAGTCTCCTGATGCTGCTGCTTGACAGAAAGAGCTTGGGAAAAAAAGATGGAAAGGACTGAGGTCAAGAAGCCCAGGAAGTCAGCAAAGTGAATTGTGAGTACATGGAAGATAGAGGAGCCCTTCATGCTACAGAAAAAGCAGAGTTCTCTTTCCAAGTCTGGTGAGTTGCAGATTCTGGAGATGTTCTCCTGTCTGCGTGAGCACAGACCTCCAGCTGAGCCTGAGCCTCCTCTATATAGATGGCCCTGCTTATTTCAAACTCATCTGGTCCCTTGAATGTCACCTGGGAAACGCAGTTGTAGGAGCATAGGTAGCCTGTGTCACTCTCCTGAGAGGTGTTTCTAAGGGTGTAAAAATACAGCACCTCCTGGGTAGTTGTGCCCTTATACTTAATCCTGTGCTTTTACAAAGGCTCAGCCTCTCTGGTGACTTCCAGACTATTTTGTAGCTGAGTCCCTAAACAACCGTGCAATAACCTGACTGCAAAAAGCACGAACATTCACAGCTCCTGCTGAGTTGATCAAACACTGTAGGTGCTCAGCACTGTTCCCACATGAGGCTTAACACAGCCACAACAGCTGTAGCTTCCTCTCTGTGCCCACAGTCAGCAGGAGCCTCTTAGTCCACAGTGGTTTCTCTGAGCTTGGTCTGAGCTCAGAGCCTGCCTCCAGACATATCTGACACCAGGACAGGGTTACACCCATTAGTAAAGATGTTTTCAGGAAGGAGGGGATTGGACAGAATTTGGATTTGGCTTGAGAGGCCTTGGAGAGGATCATCTTCTTTACAGACCTAAATTAAAAGCATGGGCACATAGGACAAGGTTTCCATTCTCCACTGCCTTCAAATCTCACTGCTTTTAGAGTGAGGACTAACCAGGGAAGAGGAGGAGGAAGAGGGAAGTTGTGTTATCACAGCTCTATTGTGGTGATTACTTGCATTGTGTGCAGATATTGTGGTGTGCAGATATTGTGGTGTGCAGATACTTGCATCTCTGAGAGTAGGAAAAAACCAGCCACAATTTCAAACCTGGGTCAGCAAATCATCAAAAGGTGGTGGCCCTCCTAATTTTTTTGAGGGTGATGCCCTACAGAGCCAAGGTCACCATGACAGATGCCTTTACCCACTTCCCTTGTCCAGGAGCATCCTGTATGCTACATACCTTCTGTGCTCTTTCACAAAATCAACCAGCTCCTCTTCTGTGTAAGGCTTGTCAGGGATGTGAACAGGCTCATCCATGAAGGGTTCATAGAAGTCCACCTCGTTCATCTTCAGGCCCAGCTTCTTGGCAACCTGTTGCAGTGCAGACAGTCAGAGGTGAGGGAGCCTGATGTGCCTCTTTACCCACCCAGAGTCTCTGCTGGTGGCAGAGCTGAGATCAAGGTGCTTGCTTGCTCTCTCTCTCTCTCTCAGAGCATGCACTCCTAGGGGTGGCCCACAAAATAGAATGGATCTTTCCTTGGTTAGAAACCCACTGATAATCCCTACACTACTGGTGTCAAGCACCGGGCTAGAGCAAAGCCCACAGACACAGTGGGGCTGGTTTCCAAACCTATATCAGGACCTGCCTCCATCTTACAGAAATGGCCTTATACCTTGTGACAGAGTCAAAATATCAGTGCAGACACTAATACCACAAATACAGGATCACTGAAAATAAGAAGCTGAAGCCAGATAATAAATCTGGGAGTGTCCTGTGCACTCAGAAAACAGGTGGTGGCATATGTAAGCTGCCATGGAGGTTTGTGAATGCTTACCCCTTTGTCAAAGGTGGCAAAAAACTTGATGTATGGTTGGAATTGTTCAGCAGCTTCTTCAAATGCCTTGAAATCTGGAAGGAGAAAAGAGGAATGAAGAAGATATTTCACAGACAGTTGGCCACAGTCTGCAGATCAGCACAGAAGGTATAGGGGAAGCACAAATATAAAATGCTGCAAACTCCATCAGATGAAAATGTTTCTTCTACCTTTCCAGAGTTTACAAAGAAGGGTGATTTCTTGTGGAGCAACATGCTGTGCAGCCCCACAGTGTTCAGGAAAGCTACACATCCCAGCATGCCACACTTAACTGGGACTGAAAGCAGCAGCCTTGTGAAGCAGGTCCAGGGGAGTTCAGCCTGGGAAATACAAGGAGTTGCTCCAGCATTAATGACTGCTGCCATTCCCTAAACAGTCACCAAGCGTGATTAAACATGCTTGTCCTGCTGCAGGAGGATGAGCCAGGAACAAGGTGTATTTTTACTGTAACTGCTATCAGGTCTCATGCTGGGTTCAGGAAAGATGCTCTCAGTCTGGCAGGAGATCTTTACAACAGGCATTTCCCACCTTTCTTCCAAGTAATTATTGCTGAACAGTGTTAGGTCAGAGCTCTGCCCAAGCAGCCCTGCAGCCCAATTTGAGAAAGCTGAAGGGACAGGTGGGTGGGCTGTTGCACTGCAGCAGACCTGGTGATGTGGTGTTGTTCAGATAAGAACTGTCTTTCTGCTAAAGGCAAGACATGCAAGGGTGGGGTGCACACTGCCAGCACTGCTGGGATAGCAGGGAAGGCACTTGGGGCTGGCAGAGGAGACTGCAGGGCTTGACAGGGAGAATCTCAGGGCATGGTTTCTCTAGACTGACGAAAGTTGGTTTTGCCCAGAATGGTCCCCAAGTTGCACATCCCTCAGGGCATGGGACCACCCTCTTCCCAGACTTGGGCATCACCAAGGACAAATAGGTCAGCGCCTCTGCCAGGCTGCCCCAAAGGGCCTGCTCACTGCTGCTGTGTGTTTCCCAAGCTAGTATCTAATGTGTGTCCCCCCTTCCCTTTGCTACCTCCTTCTTAGATCTTTTGGGCTTGCTGCCGATAAGAAGGGGTGCTTTGCTCCTTTTAGTTGCTCACCCAATGTAACTGTAACCACAGCTGATTTTTGGGTGAGGTAAAAGTACTTTACTACAGGAGCCCCTGGATCATGGCCCTCTTCCCTTACCAGCAGACAGGTCACCGCTCTTTGGTGTAGGAATGGGCTCATGCACAGCACCAGCAGAAACTTGCCTGCAAACCCCCTCACCCTCCAGCAATGTTCACACTGTCACAGCCTGCCATATACCACAACACCCTTCATGTTCATGCACAACAACCAGTGCCTGGTCCCCAGCGCCCCCAGCCAGGCTCCAGGCCCCATGAGGGACACGTTCATCTTACGTTCAGAGTCTTCTCCCTTGAAGTAGCCGATAAGTTTGATTTCGTCGTCGATCTGGTCAAAGGCCTGAAGCTCCAGCTTGCTGTTTATGATCTCCACGGGGTCTTCTAGCAACTGCCATGACAAATGCATGTGATAATGCAGTGATGTGCAGCACCAACCTATGCCTGGCAGAGTGTGTCACAAGCAGCCTAAGCGAGGAGAAAGAGGTCACCCAATTTCTCTGCTGTTGGAAACCCTACTTAGAGCTCTCTGCCTTAATGTGAGGAGCTGAGAGAAGCAGGTCACCTTCAAAGGGAGAGGTTAGTAGGTTCACTGAGTAGGTGGAAACATCGAGAGGGAGGCTGATGGAGGACTGGGTAACCCAAATAGATGCTGAGGGACCTACTGTGATGAGAGCTAGGGGGTAGCAATTGCAGCTGGCTTTAGGGAGGCTGAGAAGAAAGAAGAGCAGCTGAAAGGAGCTGGTATGAGCATTGTGAACTTCTGTGAATGATATATATACACCTATATCTCTATATATTTGTTTGCAAGTGTCCTTTGCTGGAAGAGGTCATTGCAAAGATCTTGCTTTTGAAAAACACTAAAACCAACATGCTAGAAGGTGGCCAAACAGTGGTTTGGAGCAGTAGAAAGTCTGGATCTGAATTTTCCTGGCTGATCGTCCTATGCAGAATAATTTAAACCGTATGCACATCACAGTGTTAATAAGGAAGTTGGAAGACTTATCTGGCACTTTATACTGTCATTGATCTAAACTTCATTTCTCTTTTCTTATCTAGTCACTACTAGTGGTGAAAATGTTGTCTGATTATTTTGCCCAGCAATATGGATGTAAATCAGGTGTGTTTCCACTAGAAAAATAAAGAAGCAGGCAGATCACTGCCTATAGGGGAGTAGAGAACCTCTGGGTTTCTTTTCTTTTCAGATCAGGCTGCTGAGGCACCACAGATGTTTTTGGTTTTATTTCCTTGCTTTGCCAGGTAGTTTCCCACTTGAGTGGAAAACACAAAAACAGAATTCCTTGCTTTTTCACATAACATGATTTTTTGGTGACACACCACAGGGCACAGCAAGCAAAACCTCATGAAGTGCCTTACAGCACTCCTTGAGAGTGATGCTCTGGCGTGAGGCTGTGCCTCTGCTGTGCCCACTGCAGCATGTGCAGATTCCTGCTGCCACAGTGGCCTGAGCCATGGGAACCTGGAATCCCACTGCTGCATGGTCATGGCAAAGCTCTGCCCTGTCTGTGGCCCTCCTGGGTGGGGCAGATGCCCATTTCTATCCCTGAAGCCACTTGCATGTGTTTTGGCCTCAATACCTGATGCACACAGCCCACGGACATTGTCATAAGGAGAGCTGAGGTTCTGGGGGTCTGATTTCCTTCCCTGGCCATGTATCTCCTCACCAGCAGTCCTGCACCACAGGTGACCATGTAGGCAATCTGCCACCCTGGGAAACAAACCCTGCCAGCTCCACTGCTCACCTTACCTCTCTTATCTGCATTACTGCATGGCCTATTATAAAGGGAGCCTCATTCCAAAGGAAAGCCAAGCCACTGCAAAATGTTTTCATTATAAAGCAAAGTACGTCATTGTGCCTGTGCACAAAATGACCCAAAAGCATTTAGTTCTAGGACCTTGATCTTCTCTCACTCCTGGCAGGGCAATTTGGGAAGTTCACTGAAGAGATCTATGTTGTTTGTGTCTAGAAATGGGCAAGTAGTTTGCAACATAAGCTTTTCTCAAAGCACTGAGCTCCTTTTAGTTGCTCTGTAAGAATCCTACTTCTTGGATATTCTTTTTTTGAAAATAATTCTTCTTTAAAAAAAAAGTGGCATTTTCGAAATGGTGAAGTATTTGCACAAAAACTTGCTGACTGAGGTGGGTGACCAGCAGTCAGCTATATGGATTGTTGCTTACTTCCATTCAAATACTCCAGAAACAGGATAGAGGGCAGTATGTCTCTAAGATTTAAGTGTTTGGTGGCATATAAAGTACCACCAGCTTTCCTGGGAATTCATGGTCAGACGAGTATTGGGGGAGATGTCAAATGCCATCCCTACCAGTGAACAGCAAACAGGAATGACATTTCAAACAAAGATACACTTGTGTGTTTACCAAACTAAGTACTTGCAGGGTCTTCTCTGAGAGGTTTTATCTAGCTCTGAGCTTATCTGTGCTTACATCCAAGAGAAATTCCACCAAGACATCCGTGGACAGCTCCCCATCAAATTCAATCAACCGCTCGTCCTTAAAGACATAGAGACTTCCCTCTTCCAGCAAGCCTGAAAGGAGGAGACAAGAAACATAATGTGGTTAACATGTCACTATAAGCATGTTTAGTGCACAGTATCTTGCTTTTTATCCTAGCAATGTCCCCTGGGAAAATGCAATTGCTGGTTCACTGTGTTGGTCTAGTCAGAAACAACCTGAGTAATGTCCTGACTGATGTTTCATGACATGAGGGGCAGACCTCAGCCAGAACTGGTGCTCATTTCTTTCCAAATGTTGAGCTTGTCACTCACGTCACAGTTTGGTCTCAACTGGAAAAATTCTGTACCAGAAACTTGTTTTAGCTTGTCTGTCTATCTTGCAGTAAATACTGGGCTCTAACTGGCAGCTCAAATTTTAACATCCTGTCATTATATGGAAAATGGATTTTGATTCAGGTTGTGCTCACTGTCCGGAGAAGGTTGAACTATGTGAGTGTCACCAGCAACCCGAAAGTGAGCTTCAAACTGTCTGAGGCTTAGCTGGCCTTGGCACAAGGGTTAGAAACCAATGACAGAGATGCCACAGACTGCAGGTTGACAGATTTCAATGCTATACCACTGGACAGAGGATGTAGTGCCACAACACCTCGTTGGAGGCTCCAAAATCAGCAACACTGGGCTCCTGCAATGCAGGATGTCAGGGTACAACAAGCCAAGGTGGTTGGTAGTTTGTTCCTTCTTAGAGAGGCAGAAGTTCTTGTCTTTAGTTTAGCTTCCACTAGCACACACAGTCTCTAATTTAGGAAAGAAAACTACAGTCCAGTGTGCCTAAAAAGCCTCTGACCTTATGTTTAGTGGTATATTTGTGTACTGTTGTATTAATATGGCACAGTGTTTGCATATTGCTTTGTCAGCTAAAATATGAAGGGACTGCCAGCCCTTGGAAGGCACCTGTGTCCAGGGGTGAGCAATGCAGCAGTCTTCCACCTTCAGAGCAGGTTCCCTCTTTTGGTCTGGGGAACAAGCCAGAAGAGTTGACACCTGTCTGCCAAACCACTGCAAGGCTGTGGCTGCCCCATTTGTTGACAAGAGCCATTCTGTCATGGGGCTGGTGACACTTGGAGGCCTATGTGATTTCCCTGTATGTTCTGGGTCTGCATCACTGTGTAGATTCTGTCTCTGTGCAGGAAGAGCATGAAGTTACTCCATGGCACCTATTTACTGTTTCTGCACAGCAAGCTATGCACTTACACCTTGCCATTGTAACAGCATGCATTGCCTTTCTTTTTCACCTGGTTTGGTTTGATTTTGGTACACAGATCCTTTTTTTGGAAGGATTTTGGTTCATCTCTCTCATCTTTGCCCCCAGCCCTCCACTTGATCCTGCCCCTGTTGGGGGGGGGAAGGTGGTCAGTGTGCAAGTGCCACCATCGTCCTTCCCATCCTGGAAACAAGGATTTGGCTGTCCTCTATGGGACTGGTTGTTGGGCATCACTCCCACAGTCTCTCCAAGCTCTTCCAGAGATATCAGGACTCACCCAACTTTTTGGCCAGTTTGGCATCCTTCTTGGAGTCCACCATCCCAAAGCCAATGCTCCTGGGTTCCAGGACCTGAGCTGCCAGCTGTAGGAGGAACCAGAGAGCCCAACATTAGCAGCATTAACACCACAGGGTAGCTAAAGGGCATCATGCCCTGCTAGCATGGCATGACAGACACAAGTGACCCATATTCTGCTTTTGAAGAGCACCAATGGGTGGGATGTGTCACATGCTGCCTCTGCTGAGATAACCCAGAGGTCACAAGAGTTGGGTTTCTTCCCACTGTGTTGCAGCAGGGAATTTGCTGGTACTACCATGTGCTGTGCCCTGCTGTTTGACACTGGCACTGGGAGAGGGCTCCTGACTGAACTGGGGACACCAAAGCAGTGGGCATGGCTGGTAGAAAGACCTGTGCCACCAACGCAAAGGAAAACCTGATTCATCTGTGGTGCCTCAGAGGCCTCCTGCAGGGGAATGTGACACGTGGTCACCATGGACATTTTAACTCTGGAAGTGCATGGTGCCAGGCAGCAGTGAGTGCAAACAGGATGGGTTGCAGGGCACTGCAGCATCATATTTTCTTCATGTATGTGATGGGGTGGCCAAAGCAGGCTACTTTTCCTGTGAAATGCTTGAAGTCATGCCTCCTGTCCAGACTTCAGTAACCTCCCAGATCCTCATCCCCTATTTTTACTAAAGGAATGCATCTAACCCCAGTCATAGTCAAGTTCACCTTCTCACAGCTTTGCAAAACCACTGCACCCTGTTCCCACCATTTTTGACGAAGGGGCCTCTTCAAGATATCGAGTTCCTGCCTGTTTTGTGAAAATAGATATGTGAGGAAAGGAGAGACGCTCTGCAAGGGCCCCGTGGTGGAAGCGACCCCGGGTGAGACCCTGTGAATTCCAAATGGGCTCCTAGAGATGCAGTGACTCTGGAAAATGGGTCCGCTTAAGCACTGGATGACTGACAGCCCCACCACAAGCATGTCAGAGACCCTACAAGGCAGTAATGGTGCTCTGAGACTACCAACCAGCTGTAAGAGCCTCCTCCTCCTCCCTCTCCCTTTCTGCTCCATGAATGCCTCTGATGCTGATGGTCTTCTTGAAGTTCCTCCTCCAACCCTGCTGGATGGCAGGGGATGATGGAGATGAGGGGTCAGGCGCCTCTGGGACAGGAATGTCCCTATTTGGGCACAGCTGTCAGTGCCTGGCAGCAGGAGGCTGGAGGGGGGCAGAAGAAAAGCCATGGCCAGAGAGATGGCAGGCTGATTTATGAGGAAGCTCCCCCCCCAGCCCGTTTTGGCTCCCTCCCCCAGACTCAAAGGCAGTTTGAATGTCACCCAGCGGCGCTGCCACCGTGGCCGCGTGGCCCCTTGGCTCCCCTGCTATAAATAGCTCCTGCCTGTGCCAGGCCCTGCGGGAGTGAGCAGTGATTAGAGCAAAAGTGGTGGGGCAGCCACCTCCTCTGTGCAATGAGGTGTCCTGGGGCCCTGTGCTGTCAGCCTGTCCCCAAAGTTCTGGGGTGTGGTGGCAGGCACTCTGGCAATCAGGGCTCAGGGACCTTGCTTGAGCAGAGGGGAGCAATGGAAAATGTGGTTGCTTTCTCCCTTCCACCAAACACGCATCCTCAGCCTTGTCCCAAAGCCCTCCAGAAGGACATAAACTCCACCAACCACCACAGCTGCCCTATTGTCTTTAGGGGGAAATCTCACTGTGGGAGGCCAAAGGGGTGCTCCTGTTACACAGGAAACAGGCATCTCAATGCTCTTTCCTTGCCTTTTGCCAGTGCTTTGAAATGAAGGAAAGGCTGCATGTCCAGGGCTTGTGCTTACAATGGACACTGCCTGAAGGGAACAGAGCACTGGTTTGTGTTTGCACATCCATTGATAAGGCTGACAAGGCACTGGTCTGGTCTGGCATCCCATCTGCTGGCTCAGGCCACTGCTGTACACCTGAGAGCAGCTGGTACCCCACATTGCAATGAGAGATGGGTACCTCTAGTGAGCCCTCTAGATATCTGCAAGAAGGTGGTGGTGAGAGAAGCCATATTCTGTTCCCTGTTATGGGGATCTGTCTTTACTGGACAAAGGGATGGAGTCTGTAGGATCATCAGTTTTTCAGGACATCATCAGCCTGTCCCTGCTCGGTGGTTGTGTGCACCTCAAGAGGTTCAACACTTGAGACTCTGGCTGCTCTGTGACCAGAGGAAAACACAGAAAGCCCAAGGGAAGAAGACTCGTTCAGTCATGTCCCGTCCAGTCCATACTTGATCTAGCTACCTACAGTTATGTCAGCCATGTGTCAGACAAAGTCAGGGCAGTTTAAGCCCAGCAGTTCTTGACTCCTGCACACAGGAGATGGTTAGGGTTTCCTGTGGGTGTCTGAAGGTCAGAAATGTGCAGAGAAGCTGCAACACCTGCCACAGACAAGTGGTTGGGTGTGAGCAGGATTGTTTGCAAGAGAGGAGGCATTGATTAGGAGTCATGTATGTCAGTGTGCAGCACACACAGGGTAGCTCTTCAGAGGGGTGTGGGTGCAGTCACTTAACTGTGAGCATGGAAGCTTGCTGGAAAAGAGTAAATGTTTTAAGAAAATGTGGGTGATGTGATGAAAGCCTCTCTGTGTGAGACTGTGGGAGTGCTCAGTAGTCAAAAGTGGTCTCAGTAATGCTGGAGGTGTGCCTGTTGTTGTGGCAGGGCTTGTGTGACTGTGTCTAACAAGACTGTCTCTTGGAGGAGTATGGATGGTGGGTACGAATGTTTGGAGATATTCGTGTGAAGAGGCTCATCCCGAGAGATGTCCAACAGTTTGTGCATATAGGAGCATTGTGTATGGTGGGTGTGTGTGTGCCTGAGGGGACTGAGCTGGCAGCTCGGTGGGCAGCCTGCCTGCTCTGCTGGGACCTACATGCCAATGAGACAATGAGGAGAGCAGTACAGCCCGTGCTCATCCCAGAGCAGGGTCTCACAACAGGGAACTCTTTGTGCAACATGAGACTCTCGGGAGCCCTTCCCACTGTGGCAGTGCCTGGAGGCAGGAGAATTTGCACGGTGTTTATGGTGGCTTTTTCAAAGGCAAGCTATGCAGGGGCTGGGCAATGCTCTTGGCCTTGCTTTCGCTGCTTTCCACTGCAGCAGGTGAGTCTGGCCTGTGCATAGGTGAAGATATATTCCCACACTTATATCTGAACTCCAAAAGGCAGCAAAATAAGGAGTATGCCAGAGGCACAGCAGTTTGGCTAGTTGCCCCCTACTCATTACAGTATCAAGCATTTATATATCCCCTTACAGTATTTTCTGAGTCCATAATGCTAGTGGGATTTGAATGCAGATAATGTTTCTAATCTTGACAATCCTCTTGGCTCAGGACCTTGGGACAGAGGCATCTGTAATCTAAGAGCACAGTCCGTCCTCCTCCTGCCTTTAAATTCATATTGCTCGAAGTCTTGGCCAGCCAGAGCCCTTGCCTTTGTGTCAGTCTCTATAGCGAGTAATTTAGCTTGAACAGCTGCATGGGGACATGGAGGGTAGAAACTGCCCAGGAAGATCTGGACCTAACCGACCATGCAGCCCCTATGGCAGAGCAGCAGTTTTGGGCAGGCAGAGTTGGCTGAGAGCATGAGCAAAGAGCCCAGTAGCTTGTGAGCTCACATCCCATGCACATTTTGTAGCCTTATTCTCATGTGCATGAAGGCTTTGCAATGCATACTTTCTACTCACAGGATCCCAGGCTGTGCCCTGTGCAGCACTGGGCAAAGGAGCTGTGAGTTTGGGAGCATTCCCCCTTTCTCCCATATCCCTCAGGTAATAACCATACTTGAATTTGGGTAAGCATGAGGGAGTGAATGACCCTCTGGGATGTGTGAGAGGTCCAGCCCAAAGTGAAGCTTGAGTACCACCAAGTAAGCAAGAACCCTCTCATCCTGGATGGCGTCAGCAGTTACAGGTACTGCTGAATAATGGGTATGGAAAGGCACAACTCCCTGCCCAACATCTCAGCTTCACACCCACTATACCTATCTGAGCCTAGGTGTGATGCTGGGAAGTTTTGGGGAGATTCAAGGAGTTCCACAGGGTCATTCTGAAATCCTAGGTTATACAGCAGCAGCAATGTCACTGTCTGCCTGACCAAGCTCCTATTCCAGCCACAGACAGCTCTGATTGTGCTAAGCCTTGCATTTGGTGCCAGCTTTGCTGTTAAATGGCAGACAAAATCCCCCAAAGAAGGTTAAAAATGGGGGTGTGAGGGGTGGCTGTCTCAGCATGGTCAGCTTTCATTGTGAAGTGACATTAAGGCATTCTGGCCTGGATTTTCTTCCCACTTCTCTAGCACCTGCCTGGAGCTCCCACAGACAGTAAAGCTCATCTTCCCCAGCTGCTCAGGCTGGGAGGCAGGGGCCTGAAGGCATTTGAGGATCGGTGAAAGCCATCATGAATAAACTTCTCTCTCCCATGGGGAGAAGTATTCTCTTTCCCTATCTAGCAGTGGAGGAAGAAAAAAACCCCAGCAATGCAAGGAGAAGAGCAACAGGAAATGATGAGAAAACATCCCTCAAGCAATCTACACTTCTCTGCTGTTTCTCTCCTACTCTCTTTAACACTGCAGTTGATGGTGATGGTCAGAACCTGGTTGATGAAATGGTGATGATTTTACATCCCAAAATGTTAGGGTTTTATTTTCAGAAACAGCAGGAGGAGATGGCAAGTGTTTAGGGTATTCCCCCAGAAGTTTTGAGCCCTTATGCAGGACTCATGCCTACAGCTATAGTTGGCTTTTCTGAGACGGTGGGCAGTTTCTTGGAGAACATAGTGCATTATTTCTCCTTCCTAATTCTGTGCTGTCTCCTCCAGCACCCCCTTGCATACCACACTAGTAATGTCTTCATTTCCTCCATAATTCAGGCTGTCCCGAAGCCCTGTGGTGGTCAAAGAGCAGGGCCAGAAGCCTGCTGAGCAGCTGCCACTAGGAGAGTCACTCTGCTGGAGGTGGGGGCTGAAGGAGAATGTGTTGGTCCCACCTTATCACACTTTTCCACCACCTGAGCTGCTTGGAGAGGCTGAACCTCCCCTCCTAGGGATCACTGCTTCTTGGACTAAAAGGCAAGTCCCCAAATACGGAACACCCAAAGGTCACTCCCTCAGAGCTGGCTTTCACAGGTAATGCTTCAAAAATGCTGCCCTGGAGCTGTAATTGTTGCGCAGCCGCTCAGTGGGGTCAGACATACGGCAACGTGCTCTTTGGCTGCCTCCCTAAAGGTTTCACATGGTCAGGGCTGTATTTTTATCTGCTCCTGGCATCCCTAATTTTAGCGAGCTGCAAGCCAAAGCACAGCCTCCCCAGCCATGAGCTAACTGAGGCTGGTGCTCGTGCCACCGAGCACCCATGGGCACAGGGGCCACCTGCCGCTGCTCCCGGCCAGTCCTTGCTGGCATTTCATCACAGATGTTTTGACAACTCAGCTGTGCAGCTTGTGTGCCGAGGGCAGATGGGGACCTGTGTGTGTCTGTGGGTGTGTGTGTGTGCTGCCCCAGGTTGTCAGGTCTGGGGCTGGGCAGGGGCCACCCTGCTAAGCTGCCCTTTCCAAAACAGAGACTGACTAATGTAGTTTGGGGCTGTACTTGACAAAAGAGAGGCCACTGCTGCCTCGTTGTCTTTCTGGCCTCAGAAAGGCTGCTTTGAAACTAAAGGCTGGATGTTGCTGTGAAGCCCATGCAGGGCAGAGAGCTGGGTGCTTTCAGTGGGTGCTGGAGAAGGGAGGCATGCTTGGTATACAGTCCCTTCACCTACACATGCCCATGTCATTCGTACGCCTCCAGCTTTCAGAAACAAGCCAGCTTTCTCCAGTTTCTGACCAAGTGGGTGTAAGCCAGCACCTCTGAAATCCCGAAGAGTCCAGGATGCTGCAGGATCCCAGAGAGTCCAGGATGCTGCAGGCAAGAGCTGGGAGCTCCCACCCTGCACCCACAGGAAGGATCAGTGAGGCAGGGCCCTGGGGCAACAGAGGGGCCCTTGAGACAAGAAAGACCTTTTCCCCAAGGAGTGAGCAGAGAGAAATAAGAACCGAGGAGAGCTTTAAATATACACAGCCCTCGTTGCTCAGGGTTCGAGGTGTCAGAGGTCTGCTTGCTGATGGCGGTGCCTCCTGCCAGGGCCGGACAGGGTTCCCAGAAAAAGAACATATCATGTACAGCAGCTGGCCTTCACCGGAGCTGTGTCAGGGAGCACGCAGGAATGAGCACCATCAGCACTGCTCAGCAGGAAGCGCTGACCCTCCGGGGGTGCTGGGGAGGGCAGGAGCCACTGCCTGGGAATTGAGTTCTTCATCGCTGCTCGCTCTATTTCCTTGGGCGAGGTTTTGTTTGTTTTTTT
>VZRZ01006181.1:559121-572069 GCA_013398175.1 Climacteris rufus | reverse complement strand
GGGGGGGTGCTACTTGGAGTTTTTCTGGACTTAACATTAATGAAGACCATTCCCTCCCATGTGCCCGCACACGTCCATGAGGCAATATGATGTAACAACCTTCAACCACCAGCTCAGAACTCTGCTTTGCTCCACACCTGCCTGTATGCTGGATGGAGGCTAACTATTATTCCTAAGGATGGAGAGCAATGCCACTGTATGGAAGGGGTGCTAAGGACATGTATGTTTTCCAGGCTGTGGAAGCAGCATGTCTCATTGTGAAACAGTTGGAAACAGCAGGAAAATTGTCAGTACAGTAAGATGGAAAAACATGAGGTGCTCCAGAAAGGAGCATCTTATCACAGGCAGCACCCTGTGCTGGGAACCTTCCAAGCCAGCTAGCAGGGAATAGTGAGGGCTGGAGTATTTACCTCTTGGATACCTCACTTCAGGTGTAAAGGACCTTCTGCACTCAAGGCCCCGTTCTCTCTACCGAAATTAGATATGTAAATAACTTCCTGAGTTAACTTTTCTCAGGTCTGGCTGGAAGACTGTCACTGCTGCTGTGCCTACAGAGCAGCTCACTACTCCAAGTACTTGCTCAAATTACCAGAGAGCTGGGTTCAGCTGCTGACTGCTTGCAGGGATACTGATCCCAGGCAGTTCATCTCACAGGCAAACAGCTCCACATCTCAGCCAAGGAGCCACAGCAGACATTTCTTTCCTTCTCCCAGTGCTGGTGAACATGCAGTGAAGTACGGCAGCTGGATGAGTTCTGGCAGGGAAAACTGAGTGACCCCCATGGCACAACACATCATGGTTTGAGGTGAGGGAGTTGAATGCTGCCACAAGAAGGAGGAGATTACAACAACTACAACCTGGCTTGCCTACTCCTTTCATGAGTGCTCCCATGGTTGAGTAAGTACAGAAATTGGGAACACTAGAACCGTGCTGGGCTGCATCCTGTGCAGAATAGGACATACCCTATCTTCTCTGTTGCTTTGTGAGACCCTCTCTCCATCTGATTGCTTTTGGGTGACAGAGGCAAAGAAGTGCTCAGTCTGCAGATTTGTCTTGTGCTCAGGTTGCTGCTGCTGCAGTTGCCAGTCCAGGGGAGGGACTGTGAAACTGTGAGACATGCACTGAATCAGCACTGCAAGTGCTTTGGAAATTTTGAGGTCAAAGCCACAAGTGCCAGTTGATGTGTGGCACAGTTAGCTGGTAGCTGAGCACTAGAGGACTGGAGCACTACAATTATGTAAAGTCTGCTACAGATTTAATCCTCAATCTCTTGCCCAAGGTCACATAAGAAGTCCACAGCAGAGAGCAATTGGAAACCAAATAAATCACCAGAATCCTAACCTAATGTACTCACTGCTGAATCCAATCCTGAAAAACAAAAGCTTTAAACCAGATAGTATTGCAGCTGTCACACCCTTGATATGGTTGATGTTAACATGGGTAAAGGTGTCATGGGGACTCAAACTGATGGTAGACAACAGACCATAGAATCATTGAAGCATAGAATGGCTTGGGTTGGAAGGGACCTTAGACAATCCGGTTCCAAGCCCCCAGCCATGGACAGGACACCTTCCACTAGGTCAGGTTGCTCGGTACTCCATTCAACCTGGCCTTGAACACTTCCAGGGATGGGGCATGCTTCTGTCAGGTTTCTATAAATATGTATCTAGTAACTGTTTGCCACCTATCAAGCACAAAATAGCCATCCTATTAAACAACAATGTGATTATACTACCAACAATACTCATTTCAGCTGGAGTTCAAGCATTATTTTTTTCCTTTTCTTTGCCAAATGTTATTTGAGCACTCACCTGCAGAAATTAACCATTGCCTGGCAGGTGAGTAAAATCTGGTTAGTTTTAGAATCTTTCTTTCTGGCAGTCACCAGGCTTTCTGAGGAGACCTTGAATTTGACACTGGACCTTTTTGGGTGCTAGCCCTCAGCAAGCATATTTTCTTATTCACATTTGCTATACTCTCAGGGGTGGAAGGCATTTTCTCTCTAGATCTGATAATAAAGCTTAAGCGTCTCTTCTGCAATTCTCACTTTCTTTATAGATGTGTCCTTTAGTTATGAGGGAATATTTGCAAGCCCCAGTAGGAAATGGGCACCTAACAATCCAGGCTTGCAGCTGTATGATTCCCTAGATGACACTACAAGAAAGAATGCTACGAATCTACATTGTCACTTTTACCATGATTTATTTTACTGAGGATTATTGAGTCATTCATTCACCAAAGAATTAACAACACTTTTTCCAGCATAGAAGTGAATGGTTGTATTAAGAAGCAGCTATAGACTGATTCCAAGCAGGCAACCAAGTGTCAGAAAAACAAAAAGGGATTTAATGCTGCACCAGCAGGGAGCTTTTGAGATGGGGAGCTAGGACGCCTGTTTGCTGTGCAGCTTGATAAGGTTTCTTGGCTGACTGCTCCTAGTGGGATAAAAAATGGGACTGAATCCAGAATACAAGTGGGATACTGGCTTGCACAGAATGAGAAAGGATCGAAAAACTTCAACGTATGGATTCAGGTGCTGAGATTTGGGAAAGCTCAGCTGAGCTGGGTTTGTGTTGCTGAGGCTCACAAGGTTACTCGCTATTGCCTGGGTTTCTGACAAACAATCCAGAAAACATATTTCCCAGCAATTTGAGAAGAGCACAAAAGAGACTTTTTCCTGCAGAGTTCAGGCAGGGGCTAGCTGAAATCCAACTAAACAAACTTTTGGATGCTCAACCTCCCCTGCACGAGACCATTTGACTGTCCTGTCCTGTGGCTTCTCTCCACTACTTCAACCAGTGCTTTGGTGTTGACCCCAACTGGGACATGCAGCAGCACTTACCTCCAGGACCATCTCTGTCATCTGGAACTGCTTCTGGGAGACCTTGTCAGAGCTCACAGGCTCATGGAAGAGCAGGCAGAGCATGTCATACTTCTTCAGTGCCTGCTTGTAGTTCTTCTCGTTCAGGTCGATCACTCGGTCTTTCCCATCATAAGTGGGGAAGTTCAGTCCCTCTTCTGCCTTGCAGCAGAAAAGCAGGTAAAAACCTGCCAGGATCCAGCAAGTCGCCTTCATAGGGGCACCCTTGGAGTGCAGCAAAGGGTGGGTCAATGTCCCCCTCTTTCTTAATTTGAGAAGAGGGGGAGACCAAAGCCTCCAGGTGAAGTTTGAACTGAGTTTCTCTTTCTGCTGCTTTCCCAGTGTTCAGCACAAAAACTGCAAGGCTGGTGGGGAGCAGCAAACTTTGCTGTCCTGTACTCACAACAAAGAGAGAGACAGACAGGAGAAGCTGTCAGGCCAAGCCTTGGATACCTTACATAGCTGTGTCCAGCTCCCGTGTCATTAGGAACTCCATTTTTAGGAAGCAGTTGTTTCAGGCTAAAAATAAACCCTGCAATGAATAAAAAGGACAGATATGACACCATTGAGGGACTTGCTGGCACTCTGCATCATCTGAGAGAGAGGGAGTGAGCAAGAGGGAGGGAGTGGAAGATGTCAGTCCTGGGAATACACAGAGGCAGGGTTTGTGAAGGGACAGACTTCACTTGTACAGGGAACCAAGGCACAGACTGTCCTACTAGGAATTGACAAAAATAGAAGGTATTTGCTGCAATTTATAATAAGGGTATCTCTCTTTACATCCCTTTGGGCATCACAGTGATTAGGTTTCCGTAACAGATCTCAGGTTAAACAGTTTCAGAGCCTCATCTGCACCACCAGAGGAAAAATCCTGTTTCCTCAGCAGCAAAGGAGGTGAGCACTCCTGGGACTTATTTCTCCTGCCTGGAGCACCGTTCAGGGTTCCTGGCTGACATTCAAGGTGCTTTCTAAAGCACATTCTCTGCTTGCAGGGCAGCAGGAGAATTGCCTTGGACCTGTAATCTGAATGAGTGGGAAGCTTATGCTGCAACCTCCCATGCCCACAGCAGTTACCAAGCTCCACACATTGCTGGCCAATGGTTAAACCTTACTGTGCTAAAGGGGCTGAAGGGTGGGAGGCACGTGCCCAGGCTGGTGTCTTGTGGCAGGAGGCAGGGCTGTCCTCAAGAAGATAGTCAGGTGCCACCATCACCGCCAGCCTCTCTTTCTGAGGCCAGCTCCCCATTCTGTGGGGGCTCAGCACCAGGTGCTGCTTTCCTGTATCACCTGCACAGAGTTGTTGGGGGAGAGCGGTGTGGAGGCACAGTCCCTCAGCTCTTCCCCTCCTCCTCTGACCACAGTGTCACCTCTGACCCATGACTGGCAGCAACAGGCAGGTGGAGACAGGCCAGCTGGCCACCAGCCAGCCCCAGGGTTGGCGTGGATCCACTGGAAAAGGCTTGCTGAGGGGCTGGCAGAGAAGAGCTTGACAGGGGGCACGGCTCCCTCCCCCCTGCCAAAGTGATGTGCAGACAAGTGGCCTTATCAGGTCTTCTCCTTGCATGCTGCTCCATCACAGCTTTGCTGCATCCACACTGGGGGAGAGATGACATCCCTTCTTGGTGCATCTGTTGCCATTTAGTTGTATATCTGGGATTATTTCAATATTTGGGACAAAAGGCAAGCGTTACTTAGCAATTACAGAATCACAAAATGATTTAGATTGTAAAAGACTACAAAGATAATTGAGTCCAATCATTAATAAAACATGGCCAAGTCCACCACTAAACCATGTCCCTAAGTACCACATCTCTTCTAAATACCTCCAGGGATGGGGACTCCACCACTTCCCTGGCAGATTATATCCATCTCCTCGGTGGTTTAGGAGTACACATCCCTTCACTTCCATGTCAGCTTTCACTTCCAACCTGAACAGCCCACAACATACTGACTGAAGCTCTGTGGGCAACAGTTTTCAAATCTGTCTTATTTCCAAAGTCTTTTCAGAAGTTCAACATTCGCTGGCTAATTAAAGTCCTAATGACAAAGCCTGAGGAATCTGGGTAAAAACCAAAGCAAGACAGCCTCCAAAACACACTTCTTACAGAGGCAGCCTTCAGGGGTAGTAATTTTTAGAGGAAGAGGTAAGTCTGGATAAGTCTGATTGCTTTTAGTGGGAGACACAAGACTTGTGTCACAGTGGGTGGCAATGGCTGCTTAGGCTTAGGCTGAGTATTTATGATGTAAAACACAGAACCAAGCCTGTGGGATGATAGGCACACATTAGGCTGCTTGGTTGCCTTTGAAGTACCCCGTGGATTTGGGGTGCAGGGGCAGGCTTCCCCTGGAATCACAATGTGTTTTAAAACAGGCACACATTAGACAGGGCTGTAAAATTGAAACATTTGCAGCTACTTCAAAAGTTGGCTTATGAGGCTCCTGACCTCCTTTATTCTTGCAGATCTTCAGGAATTGCTCCACTTTCATATTGCTGAAGCTATTTTTGAGGCGCTTTTTCTCTGGTCTGAATAGATTTTTAATCTGCCTAAAAATAGATAGAATCTAATTCTCATTTTCTCTTCATTTTTCTGTGAAAAAAAAGGAGCAAAAATGCTTGTTATTCACAATAATTGTTGCTTTGTTAGCCCCAGATGAACCTAGTTTAACTTGTGGCATGAGTAGCAAAAATTTGTGATTGTTAGGCTTCTCCTCTGTGTCAAAGGGAATTCCTCCAGCAGACTGACACTGGGTGTCATGTTCATCAGAGAGTCCATCTCTTTGTGTTTTCACTCAGAACCTCAGTGGGACTTCTAGGACTGAGTCTAGGGGACATTTTCAGTGGTCTTGTAGCGCTAGCTGCATCTATATGAAATTGAAGACATCTTGTTCACCAAGTCAGAAGATGAATTCCTCAAAATCTGAACTGCCTCAGTCGCCTAGAATTCTTAATTCCAATAAAGTTTAGCCAAAGCAGGTGTTCTCTTTGCAACCCTGTCGATGCAGATCTGAAATTCTGGATTCGTGTGCTTTAGGATGTTCAGAACAGCAGTTGAATACTTGAATCTGAACAGAGCCACTTGGTTGTTTTTCCCTGGGGAATAGTAGAGCTAGGTCTGAAGCAGATGTTCCCACACCCTGACAAAGGCCCTAAGTATTGTGTCGTTCTCTTCATCATCTCCCTGGGTCCTGATAAAAGCACACTGAAATGTGCCCGTCTCAGCCCCAGATGCAAAACTCCTTGGAATTTCCAAAGCTTGTCCATCCACTCTCAGATATAATGTTATAAATTTGGAATTTTGGGCCAGGATCACTGCCAAGAAAAGTACAGTATGCAGACCTCATGGATTTGAGGAACCTGAGTTTTGTCAAAGGCCCATTTCTACAAGACCCTGTAGACTGGCATAAGTTTTCTCTGGGTGTCAGATCCTCTCTCATAGCATAGGAGCAATAGCAGTTCCCCATGGGAGGGAAGGGTGAGGGGAACAAAGAAATTTCACAGACTTCTCAGTGACATTTTGGATTTTGCACTCATCTGTTCACTGCAAATACTTTGTGCTATGTTTCTACATAGACTGGTGTCTTCCTGATCCCATTTAACTGCCTGTGGTTTCAACATGTGTTTCTGTGGGCAGCGTCACACATGGGAATGGTGTGGTCTGAACTAAATCCTGGGACACTTGCCTTTCAGCTCAGATATCTCATTTGCTGGCAAAGCTGGCATCTGTTAGTCTTTGATATAAGCTGACTGCGAGGTTCAACCTCCCAGCTCTGATTAATTAACCATTGAATCCTTCATCCATTCTGTTACTGCATCCCTTAGTCCTGCCTCAAGAAACCAGTACAATGCTTTTCCCCAGCTAACCATTCCAGAGACCTTTTCCTGAAAGCTGTCTGAGAAAAGAACTGGTAGGGCTCACTGTCCAGCCTGACAAGTGCCCATGTTGTTCAAACAGCCTTCAGAACCAGCCCTAAAACGTGAGGTGAAGAAAGAGATATCAAGATGAAAATATTACTGGTGGTTCATCCACTATTGTAGGCTCTCTGGGTTCATTCATCAAACAAAATCCTAGCTCAGGGGATTTAGGTTGCAAAACCACTCCCAACATTCATTGAATTAGAATTTTACTCTGTTTCTTCCAATTTTGTGAGGATAGGTAGTCAATAACAGTGCTCAAAACAGTACAATCTCAGCCCTTCAATTTGAGCTTGTAGAAATACTGGATGGGGACATAGGATAAACAAAAATCTCCTTCTTGTTAACTTTTTTCCTACTTGTATTATAAATTAGGGATATACACTTGCTGTGCCTCCCTTTTGGCCACTGCAGCTGCACTCCATGCTGCTGTTCTCACCTTCACTGTCCTTTCTATCTCAAACAGTAAAAGAGGTCCCCTGCCACCGTTGATCCAAATGCTTCAGTGAGCCTTTTTTTCCAGGGCTTCAGGATTTAGGGTTCTGCTTTAGCTAATCTCTTTTCAAGCTTCTAAGACCTTGCATGTTATGCAAAATAGGAGTGTTCAGAAAATATACCTTTTGCCACCAGCTAACCAAGCAAGGTCACAGCGGGTAACAACTTGCAGTGTACTGCTGTCATCAGGGTGGGAGCCTGAGAGACACACTGAACCTTCCCAAAGAGACCAAGGGGAACATCAGCATCCTCAGGAAAGCTCTGCAGTATAAGAAACCCCAGTCCTCTCTCCCTTCCCTTCAGCCTTGAAAGGTGACAAGTCCATCATGGTGCTTTACATCGCCTGTACTCCAATGCAGTCATGCCAGTGATGGAAAGTAGAAGGCAGAGACACTGTATCACTGGCACTCCCTCCCCCTTTTTCCTGTTACAAACTGCCAGAGATCTTTGTAGCACCTGACAACACTTTGTATACTTTGACTGAGGTGTCCTGAGACCTGCTGTATGATAAGATGCTACAAACCCTTCTGTTTTCCCAGACACCAACACTGGTTTGGATGAGGAAAATCAAATACAGGACAGAAAAAAGCACTTCTATGAAATTATGTAGAAGTTGTAAAGGGAAGCTCAACAAGATGACTCAGGTGGCCTAACTCACTCTCAGCCACACAGACATTTCAAAAAAATCTTGCCTTTTTTAGACATCATGTCCCCCAGAGCAAAGCTGCTCTGTGCCTCCTTAGGGATATCCTTGCATCTCTCTGCATTTGGGAGCTGGTCTGGCACCTGGGACTTATACAGCTCAAAAAGTACTTTAGAAGGTCAAAACCGGGATGGTCCCAGAAGGATTGGGGTTGTTACCTCCCAATGAGTTAATAATCCCTATACAGCAAGAAAGGATTTAACTAAGACATCACTGTGGCCAAATGGAAATGGGCCCATTGGCATGTATGGAAATGGGAGGGAAAAAGAAAGAAATAAGTTGAAAATGAAAAGCACAAAGAGAAATTCTGGAAGGAGACAAGGCTGCTGCTTTACGCAGAGGGGACGTCTGAGGGCAACCTGTTGTGGTGGTGGGGGGACCCATCAGGTGGACGGGAAAAGGTGGCAGGTATTTTGCAGCAGAGGCAGTGGCCTCCGTACCCCTCCCAGCTGGGCTGGGAGCTCTGTCAGCCTGTGGGAGCAGGGCAGCACTTGTCCTCATGAAATGCACTCTGGAAAGAGTCCCCTGGGGTACTTTCTGCAGGTAGCACTGGGATGGGAGGATCTTGTGCATGTGACAGCCATAGGCTGGTTAGTAAAATCTTTGCTTTGCTGGTAATCACAATGAGTCAGGGCCCTCCACTCAGAACTATTCCAGTCACACTGCACAAAGCAGCTCACATTGAGCCCTGGCCATGCTGCTGCCAGCAGTGGGGTCCTGCCCACCTTCTCTTCTGCAGGACCTGAGAGCAAGAAGGGGTCTGACATACATCTGGCATTGGGAGCTTCAGCCTTTTTTTGATGTGTAAAATCCTAAAATATGCTGGTGTCAGTGCAGATTCCCACAGAGCAATTTTAAGCTGACTGATGAGAGCTCTTTTTTTTTTCCCCCAGATACTTCTAACGCACCCTACTTCAGAAAAACTACCACAACATTTCACTGACACTCTTCCCTGTTTTATGCCACTTTCTTCTGCTGAGATATCACAACTGATGAGTTAAAGCAGTCGCTCCTGAGACAGAAGCACAATCTCCCCTCGGGGGGAAAGGTGCAGTCGGGTGCTTCAGGAGGGACAGGAGCTGGCTGTGGGTAGGACATGGATGTTCAAGTTTTCCACAGTCACAGACTTCCCATGGGGCTTTGGGAAAATCTTTCCATGTCTCAATTCTCCATGTGAACTGTGCCAGTGGAGTTCAGGGATGATACAATGCTGCAAGGTGCTTAGACACCAGACTGATAGGGATTAGTGGTTTAGGCAGGCAGGGAGCCTGGGCCAGGTCCGGGCTCCTGAAGGTTTTGGCATGATGAAGAGCAGGAGAAGGCGATGCAACTGCTGCTGACCATGTTTTCAGGACAGCTGGTTCAGAGACCAGGCAAGGCACGTTCCTGTGAGCGGTGCTGAGATCTCTGTGAAAGCCCAGTGATCCACTGCCAAGCCCTGAGCCGGTGTGAAAGTGTGGCCCAAAGATGGTCCTCCAAGAACTGGGGTGTGAATGGTGCAGACTGAGCTCTGGCCCAGGGACCTCAGCAATTAAAAATAGTATCATAATATTATAATTATTATTAATAAAGTAAAAGAAATAAAACACATGATCTGATGCAGTATGTTCCCTTCTGGAAAATCTTAGGACACATACAATCTGGCCATTTCCATCAGCCCCTGCCTTTTTCTTGGAGGAGATGGGATCACTGGACTCTTGCCCAGCCCTGGCCACGATCGGTATGTCCGAGCATGTATCCATGTGTCTGTCTGCACGCACCCATGCACGCATTAACCACCCGTGCTGCTTCCACCCAGCCCCCGGGGACAGGTCTAAAAGAAGGATCCCACACCGGGCAGGGTTGGAGTGGACAGGTCTGGGGTGACACTTGCACCTCATGTTTCTCTCAGCCATGAAAACATCAGCATATTTAATAACATCTTGATGATTGGAGGGGTGTTTAATTTAGTGGCGTGGCGCCTGCTGTTGCTGACGGAGCTGTTCCCAGCAGATTTACACCTGTTGCAATGGAGTGGCTGCTCAGCTCTCCTTTGCTCCCAGCCTCTTGTGCTGCCCCTCAAAACCTTCACCCTCCCCTGTCTGCAGCATGACGCCTGTTGGGGTGCAGCTGACAGGCTGGGAAGTGCAGGCGTGAGCTCACTGTGCCACCAGGAACCTCATTCCTTTTGGATGATGAGCCAGACAAGCTTAGTGCGCTCCTCAATTTTGTAAGGAGGCAGAGAAGATTTGCTGCTCTTGAATTTCTGCTCCATTTTTACCTTCTCTAATTGGGTTTTGTGCAGGCTGGGATGGCCCTGAGTCTCTCTTAAAAAGTTAATTCACCAGAAACCTTGCATTTCTGGGATGAATAGCTTTCCAGGCAGTTCAGATGTCTCCCAGGCAGTCCAGATGTCTTCCAGGCAGTTCTTTATGCATGCTCCGGGCATGCTTTTTTTTTTTTTTTAATGCCAGGCAAATGTTGCAAATTTTAAAAATTCCTCTATGTGAATAAGCCCTACTGGCAGCAAACTCACGATGGGCATCGGTATGTAGCTGGGGTACAGTTACACAGTCTGCCCAACAATTCAGAAGTAATGACTCAAGTATCCCCTTCCTTTGGATCATTAAGTCAGCCTAGAAATATGGAGACCTGAAAAGGGTCTTGCTTATGACATCTTTCTCTGGCAGCTTCAGGGTGCCTATGCTCAACTTTTACCTGCAGGCACAAAAGAGAGAAAACCTTCTCTATTAAGGCATCTCTGTCTGAAAATGGAAGTGGAAATATTTGGGTAATAGCATGAAACCTGCCTTGAAGAGCCACAGAAGGATGTGACAATAACAAACTATATGATGATACAGTGGAAGTTTAGCAAAAAAGGTGGAGACTTCACCTCTCTCCTTACAGATGGCTGAAAACTGCTGTTGAAGCTGCCATTGGGGAGAAGCATGTCATAGAAACACAGAGTTATAGAGTAGTTTGGGTTGCAAGAGACCTCACAAATCATCTAGTTCCCACCCCTCTGCCATGGGCAGGGACACCTTCCACTAGACCAGTTGCTCAAAACCCCATTCAGCCTTGCCTTGAACAATTCCAAGGAACGGAGCATCCACAGTTTCTCTGGGCAACCTGTGCCAGCGCCTCACCACCTTCAGAATAAAGAATTTCTTTCTAATATCTAATCTAAACCTACTCCCTTTCAATTTAAAGCTATTATCCCTTGTCCTATCCCTACACGCCCCTGTAAAAAATCTCTGTCTTATTGAAAAAACGTCTCTGCCTGACTGAAAATGAGCCACTACCCACAATTCATGTGGTTAGTAGAAACATTTGGGCAGCTGAAACATTTTGCAGCTTCTTCTGAATCGTTTTGCCCGTCTCCTTAGAAATGGACACCC
This sequence comes from Climacteris rufus, assembly GCA_013398175.1. Lineage (NCBI taxonomy): Eukaryota > Metazoa > Chordata > Aves > Passeriformes > Climacteridae > Climacteris > Climacteris rufus. Next base: position 560,721 of record VZRZ01006181.1, on the reverse strand, counting down.
ACTCTTGAAGAAATATTGGCTTGCCTTGGTGAAGAGTCTCGTCATCCTGGGCCAGAGCACTGCCCCATTGGTTGTGTGTGTTGTGAGAGGCTGGGAAGCAGAGGCTGAGGCTCCACCTGGGTACGCTGGATGCTCAGAGGGGCCCTGGTAGAAGGAGCCTCTCAGCAGCAGCCTCCTCAGTTCTGTCCTGAGATAGAAAAAAAAAAGCCCAACACACCCAAACATACAGCCAATGGATTCCCAGAGGAAAAAGCAGTAGCTGTGTCTCTCCAAGCCTGGGGCCAGCAGGGTGTTTTGCCAGAGTATGTTCGGCTTTTCTTTCTAACCCGAGCTTTCTAGCTAAGTACCACCTGGCAGCACCCCTGAGCTTCAGCCTGGGCCATGGCTTCCATAAAGGGCTGCTGGGTTCACTCATATTTATAACACTTTTCTCTGGTGTGGCGTGCCAGCTTGCAGAGGTCAGCTCTCCCCTGAGAGCAGGGACTCATTCCAAAGGCTGTGCTCCTGTTTCCATCCCTGCCTGCCAAGGGGCCTCCCCCCCCCGGCAGGTGGGACCTGGGGGTGGCTGTGTGGGGGGCACAGCAGAATGGTCTGAGGGGTAAAGGGCACAAAGGAGAGAGGGAGCACAGGAGATACAGTGCCTGGTTTCTAACGTAAACTCCAGGAACTAGGTGTGTGGCTTTCTCTAGTGCTGCAGGGAAAGTGTGAGTCACTACAGCCCTATATGGGAGACAGGCTGTCTGCAGGCAGGTGAAGAATTTTCTTCTTCAGGTGCCTTTTAGTTGGCACTGTGGGTAAGGAAATGAAGGCATGGCTCCAGCTTGGACCCTTCTCCTCTGAGTTCATCAAAGATGACTTTGGACTGACTTGTACAGCTGCACAGTATGGTGCACTCCAAATGGAGTTGTACCAAAGAGAAGATTGGACCACCAGATGTCAGCCTGTGGCCAACATTCACATGCTCCTCATGGCTTGGCAACAAGATGACATTGCTCTCAATAGGTCCCTTACTGAGTGTGGTGGTCCTAGCGAATGAGGGGTATTTTGGTGGGCAGGAGACAAAAGCCACCTTGGAGGAGGTGACAGCTTTTAGGTTAGAAGTCAGGCTGTACACTGATGGTGTTCTTCATCCTCTGGTGTCTCAGAGCATGTGCGTGGTGTCAGGAACCAACACTGCCAACGTGGCTCTTCCGCCTCTCAGGAGCTGCACGTCAAGTCCTGGGCAGCACCCGCATGTTGATGGCTGCAACTAAGCTCCTACAAAGCTCCCTGGATTAGCAGGTGTGCATACACAGGGCAGGGATGCAGTCATTTGAGCTGGAGTAGTTAGTGCAGTCAGGCAAATGTCATATGTAAAAACAGGATCTAAAATGGTCTAGCACAGCAGTTTGTGCTCAGTTCTTACTGGGCAGTAGCAGGAAACTAAGGTAGCTTTATTTTAGTAAATATAACTGATCCCCATTTGTCCTTGGTCAATGTATTTTTCTCTTCTTTTTTTTTTTCCTTTTTTTCCTATGTGTTTTTTTTTTTTTTTTTTTTTTTTTTCTCCATTTCAACCTAGTACAGGGGGAAAGATTCCCAGGGGGATTACAGAACTTTC
>VZRZ01006181.1:534598-556136 GCA_013398175.1 Climacteris rufus | reverse complement strand
GACAGCCCGAGTGATCAGGGACAGCCCTCCATGGACAGGGACAGCAGGGAAACCCGCGTCTGATGCCCCATGTGCCATGCCTCACCCTTCCTGACCCCTACACAGTCCTGTTCACGAGGGGCTCCGGTTCTAGAAGGATCTCTGCCTTGTTTCACTGGATGGTGCCAACAGTGTGCGCCTGTGGCCGAGAAGCCCAGTGGTATCCTGGGGTGCATTAGGAAGAGCAATACCAGCAGGTCGAGGGAAGTGATCCTGCCGCTCTACTCAGCTCCAGTGAGGTTGCATCTGGAGTGCTGCGTTCAGCTCTGGGCTCCTCTCCACAAGAGCTCCTGGAGCAGGTCCAGTGGAGGGCAACAAAGATGATCAGGGGACTGGAGTATCTCTCATATGAGGAGATTAGGGACCTGGGCCTGTTCAGCCTCAAGAAGACAGAGAACCTTATCAATGTATTCAAATAACTGAAGGGAGGATGTCAAGATGATGGAGCTAAAATCTTCTCAGTAGCGTGCAGCAACAGGACAAAGTCTCCTTCCATGTAAATATTCAAGGACTGTCTGGACTCTAACCCTGTCCAATGTGCTCTAGCATGACCCTCCTTGAGCAAGGAAGTTGCACCAGATGATCTCCAGAGCTGCCTTCCAGCCTAACACATTCCGTGTTTTAACCAGGACCTGTACAGAGGTCTGGGCTCCACAGTGGCCCCCATGAACAGCTGACAGTGGCTGCATCATGAGAAGGAGTGGCAGGGAGTCAGAGAAATTTCGAGGTAACTTCTAGGGTGAAATTCAGGTCTTGGCTTCCCATTTTTAAAATCTAAGGCTCCCCTCAGCCCAGAAAGTTGCAAAGGGCAGCTTCAAGCCATGATCCATGGCAGGATTTTAAAGGGTCAGAAACCAAAATGTAAAAAAGATCACTCCTTACCAACCGAATACACACATAAAAGTCTATTTATGTAAATTAAATCTTATGATTTAAAAATGGCCACGTAACTTTGACAGCTGCAATTTCTGAACAGGTAGAGATGGGTCTGCTCGTTTTAAAGGTGTGATACACCCTTCTCCCAAGGTTGCATCCAGCAGCAAGGCACACCCCCACCTTTACCGCGGTGGGATGTTTTTTGTACGCTCTTCCAGCTCTGACAGAAACATGGCCATTTGGACTCAGGTTTTGCTCAGTCTGCTGGGCCCCCTTTTCACACCCGTTCAGACAGCCTGGCATCACTCCCCCTCTTTGTAGAGCGGAGAGAGGGGCAGGTCGGGGCGCACCGCACAGCGAGGAGCGGCGGGGTCTCCAGGCAGCGCTCGGCGAGCGCTGGCGGGCACAGATGGTGTTATTTCCCCCCGAGGGCCGCAGGGTGCCCGCAGCGATGCTGGTGTGCGGCTGAGCAGGGCGCTGGGATTTGCATGTGCCCTTTGCACGCCAGGCGCCGGCTATTTGAATGACAATGGGGCGGGCGAGGGGCAGGTTAGGTGGAGAGATATTTCTCTGTCTGCATGGGCTGCTGCTGGCAGCTGCAGTCCAGCAGCCATCCTCGTCTCCCCTATCAATATCCTTTCCCCTGAGCTGGAAGGACTAAGGGATAATTTAGTCTTTATGCTAGTTTGGACTTTGTCTGATTACCAGCTGAGCCTGATTACACAGGCCTTGCTGTCCCTTCTGGGAAATAGTCCAGACAGCACAGAGGGGCTGCTGCTCCTCCTGCCAGTACTGCCACTGCCAAGCCCTCTGATTTTATTTTGGATTGAAGGATGGGTGGCTTGTTCTCTCTGCTGCCATCCCTGTGCACCCACCGTCTGGGACCAAAGGACCTAGTTTTTCTTGAGGGCCATAAATCACATTACGCAGAAGGCTTGAATACAAACATGTAGAGCCAGCTGCTGGGGAGCTGAGCTCTTGTGACTACTGATGACACGGAGCTGGGTCCTGCAGCTAGAAGCAAAGTGGAGCCCATCTTCAAGTGGGCCTCCTTACCCACCCCAGTTTCCCTTTTCTTTCACAGTTTGGCACCTCAGCCTCAGTATGGGTGCCTTGGGTAAGTGTGTAACTGGGAGCAAGAGTGAGCTGTCAGGTAGAAACCAGTCCAAGCAGCAAAGCAGAAGATCTGTTCCAGCTGAGCATCCCAGCTTCAGCTATTTCAGTGAGAACAGAGCGAGTGGCAGGCCGGGCAGAGTTGGAGTACTGGGAACTGGCAGCAGCCAGCAGCTGCAGTCCAGCAGCCAGCCCATCCTCCCACACCAGTTGCCACTTAGGAGCACTTGGATAAGCCAGACCCAAGATTCAGATCTCCATCCATATCTGCAGTTCTGCAGAGTTCAGAGGAAGTGAAGTTTTGGCTTCGGGCTTGTGCAATTTTCAAAGCTAATGAACATATGGTGCTTTACTTGCTGTCTCCAGCCCCTTTGTATTAGCTGTGATCCAAGTCTAAACACCATAGATTAATGAGGATGGTCATGGTCCCACATTCACTTGCAGGCGAATTATGCGGGGAGATGGAGGGACATAATGCAAAACTGGAGCCAGGACCAGTTTAAAAACACCTCTGCACAGCTGGAGCAGCCTGTGTTGCACAGAGGAGTTACCACAACTTCTGAAGCTCAATGAAAACACTTGACCCTTGACTTGAACCGAGACCTCTGGTTATTGATCCTAGGAAAACTTTAGAGAGAGGGCAGTTGCATTCTGCCTGCAGCAGCTCTGGCTCCTGAATGGCTCCTCCTGTTTTTAGGAACTGTCACATTGAAGTCTCTCTTCAGCCTGCCTGCATTGTCTCCACACCTTGTGAGTGACTAGGACTGTATGAGAGTTTGGCTCCATCATCTTTGGGGCTCCCTTTGAAATAAGTGTAGGCTGCTCTGATATTGCCCAGTAGCCCCTCTTCACCGGAGTACGAGCCCAGCTCCTAAACCTTTTTCTCATAGGTTATGCACTCCAGGCCCCTCACCATCTCAGCCAATGCTTCCAGGTTTTTCAGCATCCCTCTGGAACTTTGAGGGGTGCAAACAGAATGGAATATCTAGGCACAGTGTCACCAGCACTTAGGAGCAGATTAGAATAATTTCTCTTCATCTGCTTGCCACCTTCCTCCTGACGTAGTCCAGAATGTGGGTGCCATTATTTGCAGTGAGGGCACTCTGTTTGGCTTCCACTTGTAATCCCTTGGTCCTTTTTAATTGGGTATAAACAGGTATATCTACATTGACAAATCATATAGACTCAAGGAGTGCTCCTGGTGGCATTGGTGGCCCCCCCACTTCTAGCTGGCATTTGGGATTTGACCCCCTGAGCCCCACCAGTGGTGGCACCATGGGCATTTTTTTTTTTTGTGTTCTGTTCCATGAATCTGAAATGACACAAGAGCTTAGAGTACAGCAGGGTGCATCCAGCTGCTGAGAGCTGAGGAAAGCAAGTGTCAGAGGATGGAGCTCAAGCAGTGGTTTGTCTGGTAGCACCAGGACACAGCCTGGCAGAGGCTGATCTCTCCCAGGGCACTGCAGGCTCAGGTAGCACAGTGCTATCCTGTAACCGCAAATTCCAGGCTGGTTTTCCGGTATGGGTTGAACACAAGAGTTGAATTTTTAGATATGCCTCTGCTGAAAAGACAAAGGAAACTAAGGAACCTCAATACTCCTAGAGTACTGTGTGACTGTTAAGTTTTGAATTTTTTAAAATTGTTTCTTACTGCTGTTGTAATGGTCTGGCTAAAAGCATTGCCATTCCTTGCTCAGAACAGTGAAAGCTGCTGAGCCGTGTCCTGTTTGCCAATCCCAAACTTCAAGTGATTTGCTTTGAAGAGCTTGGGGGCCTGTGTTCCTTGGTTGGCTAACTGGGATTTTAAGAATAGAATCTATTTTCTGTAAATGATGCCATGCAGACCTGCTAATGGGCAAAGCATCAGCCTCCAGATAACAATGTTGTTCTTGCAGGCTGCTGAAAATGGTGGTTGGTGGTTTGGTCTCTCCTGCTAGCCATTGCTTGCCTAAAGTGCAATTAAAGCTGATGTGAAGTCCAGTCCTGGGCTGGGAGCACTGGGAGGTGTGTTACAGAGATATAGGGGTTTCTCCTGGACATTGCTTTGTACCAAGTGTTGTGTCCTGGCCCTGGCTCCTTTTGCCATGCTGCTTGTGCTGCCATCACTGATGGGGATCTGAGGAGGGCTGTGCTGCACCTGCTTGCTGCTGGTTTGGGCCCCTCCAGGTGCATTAGCTGTGCTCTGCACCCTGCTGAAGTGGTGCTGCTGCAGGACACGAGCTGTGCTTCAGCTCCTGAGGCAGTTGTGCCTGAGATGCTGCATCACGGGGCTCAGTACGGGGCCTCCACCTTTGTGGTGCAGCTCATGTGCAACCTGGACCCACACCCTGCAAGCCTCTAAACCCTCTGTGCCAGGCCATGGTTGGGTAGCAGGGGGCCTGCATTTGGGCTCTGCCCCCACTGCTCTTATTTACGGAAACTGGGCAACCATGCATGGAAAAAAGCTGGCAGAGGGTGCCTTGCCAACCGCTGGCAGTGACCTGCAGGGCACGTGTGTGTGTGCTGATGTTCAGAGGTGTGTGGCTGTGGAAACCTGCCTCTGCATGCCCAGAGAGCGTGTGGGAGCCTGCGAACAGAGCTGCTAATGCTTCTCTGCCTCGGCTCCCCTGTGATCTTCTGCAAACAGCCCTGCGGGGAGAACCACTTCATTTTCTGGCCTGCATTCCCTGTGCTCATAATACCTGGGGAAAAAATGACAGCTCTCTTTTCTTGAGACTACATGTCAAATGCCCGGGGCTGTAATGAAATATAGATCTACCTGATGCTGGACATAATACACGGATGTTTCCTTCTACACTTGAGGGAAGAGCCTGCCATGTCTCCAGCCCACTGCAGCCTACTGCAGCTGGAGGACAGCCACTCTGGCTTCACTCACTTTGCTACCAGACAGATAAATAATGATACAATGTTCTTTAGGGTATAGCTTGGGATATACGATCAACTACAAAGATCAGTCGGGGGCTGTAACCAAGGATCCTATTTGGGGAATTGGCACCTGACTACTTATTTCACCAGTGCATGTTTCAGAGCCATCTTGGTGTCTGTTGTCCTTCTCATCTGGGGGATCCTTCTTAAGCAGCTGCAGATGTCTGGCACATCTTCCTTTCAGGCCTGACCCATTTAATTCTGGGTAGGGCAGGTGAGCACAAGTGGAGCCAGAGCTGACCTGGAGAGAAAGGAAGAGGCAGGGAGCCCTGAGTTGCCCAAAACCACTTTCTGCACTGTATTGATGGTCACCACCCAGGAAGGGGAGCAAGGGAAACTCTGTCTCTGGATGAGCTTGCCATGCTCAGACAGGGACCCACTCTGCTGCAGCTCCAAGCATGGTTTGAGCCCAGTATGTGGCTGCAGTACAGCAGCTTAATGAGTTGCCACATGTCAGCCACACAGCGGTCGCCATCTGTGTGTGCCCCGCGCTTGTGATGGATGTGTGGCGTGCAGTGGGGTGCTGAGGAAGCTGCCTCACCTCCTATCTTCACTATTTCAAGTGGCTTTGAGTTTGGCACAGGCTGCAGGCATTGATCTCTGCTCAGCTGCCATGGGGTGGTGAGCCACCAGGCTGCAGAGCTTAGAGCTACTTGCCCTTCTCCAAAGTGAGGAGTCAAGCTTTGCTGGAGGGAGATGTTTCCTCACATACTGCCCATGAAGGCATTCACTGTGACAGGAGATCACTGAGGCCAATGACTATGCCTGATTCAAAAAGAACATCAAATATTTAATGCTTAAGTGGTCCTTCCAAGCGGTCTATCACTAAATATGCAAAATATGCAAGAGCCATGATGGAAATTGAAGAACTCAGCTTTGAAGTGTTACAGCCTCCCCAGGCCACAGAGTTCATGAGAATGGACAGGTAGTGCATCATGGACAACAGCAGGTTTTTGAACACCATTTCCAGAAGAGGCAGCCTTGGCCTGTGCCAGGAGACTGAGCTAGATGAACCTTCTCCTTAATCTGGCAGTTCAGCCTGAAACCTCTTCACATAGCTCACAACAGACCAAGACAAAACAAATGCTCCCAGCTCAGGTGTTGTTAGGCTGATTTGATGACAATCCTTCTTTTAAAACAGCCTCAGCACCACATCGGTGAAGGTTATTTTTCAAATTGGGCAGCTGAAAAAAAAAAACGAATGACCTATGAGGACTTTCATTAAAAAAAATGTAATAGTTGGTGAGGAGTCATCTTTGGTAAATGCCTAGTAGCTGGCTCGATGTGGGTCTTCTGTCTGCCTTTGTGTGCGGGTACATATGGTCTCAGTGGATGTGTGTGGAGTGGAAGCAGTCCTGTTCTGTAGGTCCCCTGTGCTCAGGTTTGTGTTTGTGTACTGGGAGCGTTAATGAGAACAGACTGCCTTTCTTTCCCTTCGTTCCCCAATCCCATCTGTTCAAACAAAAGGCTGAAAGGGAGAGAGAGCCGAGACCCTGCTGGTCAAGAGGGGATGGATAATAACACATATCCTTGGGCTACATTTCAGCACATGCAACCCTTTCAAGCTGTGCTAAAGCTTTTATTCAGGCAAGAGAAAGAACAACCAATATAAAATAAGGCTTTTTTTCTTCTTTTTAAAAAAAACTGCATCAGGCCTGAAGGATGCTACATTCCGTTCTTTCCCTCTAACGTTTTATAGCACTGGATTATCAAAAAAAAGAGTCTAAACCATCACTGATTTTATATTTGTGTGTGTACAGACAGAGCATGATATTGGGCTAGAGCGAGTGACATATGCAGAGGGGCCAGGGATGGCTTAGAAAGTCAATTTTCACTCTGTTTGCACATGGTAACAGTTCCAGATTCGTGTAATTAACTATACATCAAAAGGGTGTGAAGGAAGATATATTCCTCTCCACCTTGGGGATTTGATGGGTACTTTGCAATTCATGGTTAACCCCCCATTCACGTATTTGTCATTATGGTCGTGCCAAACAACTCATCTGAAGATCAAAACAGCTTTCTTGGGGACTGTTACAGCGAGAGCAGCACGAGAGATGGCACCTGGAATCCCCGAGCGGGTACCGAGTGGCAGAGAGGGATGCGGCCCTGGCTGGCGGCGCTGGTGCTCAGCCCTCTGCCAGCCGTTCCAGGGGCGTCATAATGGTTTACGGGAGAAAAATGGTCTCAAATGCCATTAGTTTAATGCTTCATAATGTCGTTGTGTCTGCTTTAAATGCAATCACCGAGCTCAGGGGACACCCAGGACTCAAATAAAAAAAAAAGAGGAAAAGAGCTTCCAGAAATGTAACGATGGAAAAGGAGGCAGGGAAATCTTTGGTGAGTGAAGAAATGAGATTCACTGGTTCTTTTCCACTGAGCAGGTAGCACATGAGTAATCGGTGTAGGACTGCTAAAGGGATATTCATCATGAGAACTGATTGCACCCAGGCTGTAATAAATACACCAAAGTAACATAATCAGTCTGGAGGCAGAGGAGAGTTTTGCAAAACAGGAGACCTGATCCTGGCAAAGATTTTCAGTGAGAGTAATTTCAAGTGAGATTCCTAGTGCTCTGTTACTGGCTCTGCCTTGCTTTCAGAAGTGGCACTGAATCCCACTGAATGCGTCCATCATCCCCTCCCCATCCAGCAAGTTTATTGATCTGTGTGTGGGTGCCTAGCTCTGGGGTGCATGACTCCCACTGTCTCAAAGAGAGGGAGCCAGAAAAATTAAACATATCAAAACCAATGAACAAGCTGAATCTGTCCTATTCACACCAATAGAAATGCAAATAAATAAATTGGAAAAGCAATGAGTGGTTATGCTCATGCAAGCTTTAGAAATCTTTCTAAGTGTCTCATGCCTTATTTCGATGACACAGGTGGAGCTGTTTCCTTATGGATGAAATCCTCCCTTGGTTGACATCTCACATCCCGGATGAGGTAGGTACATGCTCCTTTCAGACAGGAGCTGCTCAGTTTCAGCAGTCATCAGTTACTCTTCTCCAGGGAGGGTTTAAACAAGGTGTAGGGATCGTAGGACCATCCAGCACTGCTCCTTTGTGTCTCTTTCCTTCTGAACCTGCTTCTGTGCCTTGATGCTGGCAGCTAATCTAATGTAGAAAATTTGCATGAGCAGCACATCCCCTCTCCTCTCTACACCTCTTCTCACAGGGCATCCATCTCACCTGTAGGTTGCATGCTGTGGCCACCCTCGTGTCTGTCATTAGAAAGCAAACCCTTGAGCCTGGCCTAACTGCACACCATTGATGTATTAGCAGGACAGGCCTCTGCTGAATTCATCCATCAAGCAACCACAAGAAGTGATTTCCACGGATTAATGTGCTGGTGGGTCCATGCAGAGGTTGAAAGGAGAAAGGTTCATGGTAGTAGCTGCCTTTCTGAAAAGACAGAGAAATTAAGGTGGCAGAAATAGGATCCTTAGCATTGCAGATAGGTGCAGATCAATAGGTTGTTGCTTTCAGCTCTTATATTTGCTTGCTGCTACAGCTGTTTGTAGAAAACATGAAAAAGTAGTGACAAAGCTTTCTACAAGGCTGTTTATAAGAATCTGTTCCCAATGTCTTACAACCCAGCCTGATCTAACTCTTGAGGCTGAGATTTGCCATGGTGGATGTCTCTGGTGGTTTGGGTTGAGGGAGCTGAGTTTAATCTAAAGCAGTTTCTAAGAAGGAGGTTAGAGAAAAAGAAACAGATGTATCTGTAGTTTAAAATTGACTAGCAGTGCCTTTCTTTGAGAAGATCTAAAGCTTCTGTGGAGCAGAGATTAGAAATTTGGCTTGAAAGGAACTCCACTGCAGGGGATAAGACTTCTGTCATACCCTGAAAAACTGCCCCAGTTTGGCCAGATTGTGAGTCTCCAAAGAAAACCAGAGTAAATCTCATTGGTGTGTGGCAATAGAGTTTTGTCAGTGTTTAACAGCCTAACTGCCTGTCCATCCTTGGCATGTATGACCACAGTGCCTGACCCATCCCTATGGAGCACAGCCCTGAGCAGCGTTTTTGTGGGAATGGGCTTAACTATGTGGGGCTGCTTTGGTGATGGGTAGCACAAGTCCAGATTGTGGGAATACAGCTGAGAGGTGTACGCAGGAAAGTTTGTTTTGCATTTCACCAATGGCCAAAAGTGTAGCCAGATGGACTTACAGCATCAGGAGTCACTGAGTAAGGAGAAAAGTCAATTAAGTAGGTACTTGCTGTCATAGGTGAAACAGTAAAATGCTTCTATTCGTTCCTGATGTGAAACAAATAAACTAAAGGGAATGTTTTTCACTGCAGGCCATCAGAGACATTTTTTGTTATCCTCAAATATATTACCTGGATGTGATATATCAGCAGGCTTCTGGAACAAGGCTTTAAAACCAGAGTGCTTGTTGGCAATGTGTTCAACACCCTTTCTAGGAAACATCCCTTCCTTCTACTGACATTCAGGTTATGTTTCATATCTTACCCCCCCTTCCCAGGAAAATAGCAGCAAAATTAGTGATATTAAGATACTTAAGTCTGCAGAGGTAGTGTTTGGATATGGGAAAGAACAGATGAACATCATGACTGGTAGCTTGAAATAACTTTGGAAAAAGGTGGAGTTTCCACTTGAACAAGCAAAACTGTCCATTTCTTATGATGGAAATTATGTGCCTGAAAGAGAAGTTAACACAGCCAGGTAAGCAAGAAAAATATGTTCAAAGGATTACATCAAAGGTATTCAGGAACTGAAAAAATCAAAGAGAGGAGCCAAAGAAGTTTCATGCTGGCATCAGAAGGTCAGTGGCATCAAGGAAGCTGATGAAGCTTGTCAAATATCTAGGGATAAGTAACAGAAATAGTAGAAAATACTAAAAAACAGAAATAGTAGAAAATAGAAAATAGTAGAAATAGTAGAAATAGTAATATTGCAGTGAATGAAACATGAACAGAAACACAGGTCTGTGCAAAACCACAAGAAGCAAAAAATAGAGCAAGGATTGTAAGGCTGGTATGTATTGAGCATTGAGGATATGATTACAGCAATCAAACTTGTAGACATTGAGGAAGGTGGTTTTTATGTCAGGCCTGGACTTCAACAGGGCCCCAGCACAGACAACTCCTCAGCAGATATGGGCTCTGATAAACAGGATGGCAGCAAGGTTGCAGTACATTGAATGTGGCCTTGTTCTTTCCATTATCCCCAAAGGAAGGCAGGCAAATAACCATGAGATGCCCAAAATTAGAAATCGGAAGTGTTGTGTGCCAACTGTGCCTAGGGTTTATGGAGGCTGAAGTGAACAAGACTCTGAAGCAAAAACTGTTCCCTGATTCTGCTGACTCTGAAAGTGTATAAAGGCCCTATTCCAAAAGCAGTTGTCAGCCATCAGGAGGATTCCATATGCATGGAAGCAACTTTTCCTGGTTACAATATACCTGACACAAAAATATCTGTACTCCACAATCTATTGGACTGAGTACTGAAGTACTTGCTGAGGAAGGACACAGACCCAGATTCAGACAGGTGATTAGCACTGTTACAGTTCAGAGTGGTACCACAACAGTGTGGGTTGTTACATGGTCAATAGGAAACTGAAGAATAAGAAAAATCCTGACAAGAACACTGTGAATCAGAGTCCCTGGTGACTCTCACATAGAAAAAGTCAAAATAAAACAAGTAATATGTGATTCATGGACCCCGGAGTTGCTATTCTACATCCTTATGATAGGAGGCAAAGCTGCAAACGGTGAGATTAGCCCTGCCACCATGGAAGATGGGTAGATACATCCAGTGAAGAAATAAGGAGCACCTTCTCACAACACGAGTGAAAATGAAGCTGGAATGAGGCATTCTCTCTTTTGGAAGGGCCCCAGACAAAGACAGCAGGATCATGATGAGACAGCTGATGTTACATGACCACAACAAGCAGACTCACTGCTGCTTACCAACCATGCCATTGCTTTCTCAAAGGAGACACTAAGACACAATAGATTCAGCCTTGTTGAATCAGCAATCCAGAGGCTCACTGGATATTTCTGCTTTTTGTAGGTATTTTTTCAAAGTTCTGTGCTGCAGGGATGCCAAGCAGGGATCCCATTATATGGTGAAGCACATCAGTAACTGGCTTTTGTGACAAGCAGGCAAGAACAGCTGTGGTACAGCACATATGGAGACTAAGGTCAGGCTGTACCATCTCCCTCCAGGAGAGAATGATGGCAACCTCCTTGCTTCTGAGTGCTTGCTGAAGGGTGCAACCTTTTACTCACACTCCATAATTAGAGACAGCTTCTGCTCTCATAAAGCAGTGGCCAGCAATAAAGCAAGGCTAACTTACAGCTCTGGATCAAAACAGCCTGGGATGTTGATCTGTTTGAAAGCTGGTCCTAGTCTGGTGCATGAATCTAACAATGCCATAACAAACTGGTTGACTGCAGATGGGCATACACAGACTGCTCAGCTCCCTTTTTCATCTTTTTCAGATGTCACTGCTAGGAACAGTGATTAAATCCCCATGTGACTACTCTCAAACAGTAAGTGCAGGTCTTGTTTCTCCAGAGGCAAGTACCAGAGTGGCTCAGTCACCTCATGGCACTGAGTGAGCACCTGTGTTAACCAAGAGTTTATATGCTTCTCGTGGTGGGATGAAGCTACATGGGACTGGTCAGCTTCACAGGCAGGGTGGGACTGGGCAGGTTGCAAATTCTCCTGCTGTGTGGGTCAGGTCCTTATACTGCTGACAGAGCATTTGCAGTCTAAACACGTAAAGGGTGGAACAGGGAAGCATATGTTGTCTCCCAGGAGGATGTGAGACACAGAGAAATACCAGACTGGCTGTGAGATGCAGAGATTTAGAGAAATGGCTTTGCCGGTGTCAGTCAAGCCAGAAGCTGCAACTCTTAAAGAAACTCGAGGAGCCACCATGCACAGGAAGAAGGAGCCAATCTGGTGTGGACACTTCTCTGAGTGTGACAGTAGTAAAACTTTCTCATGACAGAAATTCCCCCGCTGAAGATGCTATTGTTTTGAAGGCAATTATCTTTTACAAGGTTCTTCCAATCCACCTAATCATCTTTATCTTAATGTGCTTTTCCTTTCTACATTGTAACGTGAAATCCATTTCCTTTCAATTTGCTTCAGATCTATCTGCATCCAGATTACTGTAACTTGGACGCACGGTAATTAAATGCGGTTTCTCTGACTAGACAGGCAGTGAATGCTATTTCAGCTTGTTTATGCTAGCAAGCAAAGCAAGTTTCTCTGTGCCATCCCACCAGCATGGCTTAACCCTACCCTAGAGAGGCTGTGTGTTAGGCCATGTGCAGGCTCCACCATGCTTTTAGTCCTTGGTTCATCCAGTGACATCAGTGATTGATGCTCCTTGGGTTTCAGATTCCGAGATTTTGAAATATTCATCCCACTAGGATCTGCCTCAACAGTTCACACTGTGTCAGCTCTCACCTGAACCTCTATTTCTAGTGGAAATATTTGAGAGACTACTGACAACATCTGCATGTTTAAGGAAGGACACAAGTGGGTTCTACTCTTTGGCTACAATGCAGCCTTGTGCTAGAATCCCTGTGCGACTGGCAGGATTTGACCCTGGCCTTGGCCCCTTATAACACTATGGGCTCTGAGAGCTTGTTAAGTATGTACTCTGAATCCTGGTTTGTGTAGTACTTTCACCTTTTGGTGAAAGAAGAGAAGCAAATTGTGTGGTAGCAAGAGTCCTGGATGTCTGAAAATGATACAGAGGAGACATTATGAGTGTCTAGTTCAAGCATGCACCATTGAGAGCTGCTTTAAGAATGATTCAAGAAAAGGTCAAGTGAGGTAAATTCACCTTTACAGAGTAAGGTTCAAATCGGTTAAAATCTTGGATACTGTTACAGGGCAAATGGAATAGAAAAGTCTTGCACTAATTTACTTTGCACATTGTCTGAAGATACTTCATGGGTCAAGAAATCTGGGAGGTCTCCTTTAGAAATTCTTTGCCACTGATGAGCCTTGTGTGGGGCACTGAACTGAGACAAAGGGGCTGCTCTGCAGTTTTGTAAGAGTCTTTGAAAACAATGTTTTCTCTGATAGATCCTGAACTAGAAAGTGTAGCCTTTGAGACAGTCATATGACTGTGTACAGCAAAGTGAGTTTTGCATTTAAAGGTGATTTCTGAATCTCTGGATCCTTTTTGTGTTCTGTGTCCCTATCAAGATAACAGGGCTGAGTGCCCCCCAACCACTTTTGAAGACTCCACACCTAGCTGATCAGCAAGACCTGGCTCATGCTATAGGTGGCCTCTGGCCACAAGATTTAGGCTGGCCTGTACTGGGATTGTCTGAATAACTCCATACAGTGTCTGAGACCGCTTGTTTGTCTGAGACACCTTTGATCACCTAAAAAGTCCCAATGGGATAAGCTTAGCAGATGATAGTCCATTCCCCCCATAGTTCATGTACACCACTGTTTTCACTCCTCCTCTCTTTATTCCCATTTTAACTTCCCCTTCCTTTTCCTTGTTTCTTTCTCATTTTTGAAGTTTGAATCTAAACTATGTCAAAATCTGCTAGGGTTTGGTGACCACAGTGGATGAATCTAAACTCTTAGGTCCCTCAGCAGTCCTTTCTTCTTTTAAACTCTTCTCTAGATCCTTTTTATTTAAGGTCTCCTGGGCTTATGTCTTCTTGGGGCAATTCAAGCAAGATAAGAACTTGTGACCCTGACTTAAGAGGACCTACCAGTTCAGAAGGCAGCCCTGTCAAAATGAAGTCTGAAAAACATGTCAGAACAAGGAGACTGGGGCCAAATTCAAGGCCCCTGCATTTGACCATCCTACCATACCATGATTATCTTTAGGATCCTTCTTAAGATTTTACTCTGGTGACAATTACAAGTAACTCCTTTGAGATCATGAAACTGCTGTAGGTTTACCTTTATGTGTTTGACATCAAACTCCAACCCCTTGACTTTCAGGAAAACCACATTTGTTATGCTTATTGCCCCAGGGAACAAGTCCTCCTCCCTCCCTATCTGAAAGATCAATCTTGTCACCTTGGCCCACTGAGGACTCACCATACAGACAGCTTTTGTGTTCAGGTCCAAAGAGACCAGGCCTAGAAACATGTTGGCATCTGTCAAAGATCTGTTTCCTTCAGATCATGAAGATGTACACTGAGCCAGACTGAACAGCCATCTATCTCAGCATCCCAGTTCAAATGGGAGCCAAAAGAAGATGCCTGGGGAATATCACAATAGCAGAGGTGCATATGATACTTCCTGCTAGAAGTCTGCTGCCCTTCAGCCATTTATGGCTTGAGGAGAGCCTGAGCTGGAAGGAACTTTTACACATTTCAAAATCCTCAGCAGATTTCTGTTTTGTGAGCTTCTGTCCTTGAACTTGTATAACATTTTTGCTTTCACAACATCCCGAGGAAGGAGCTCCACAGCTTTACTGCACATGGTGTGATGAGACACCTCGTTTTGTTTGTTTTGAACCTGGCATCCAACAGTTTCATTTGATGCCTCCTGGTATCAGATTATATTGGAAAAGACAGAGAACAACTGATCCTTTTTCACCATCGCCTTGTTAACTGGGATATGATGGCTTTCTGTAAAATCACTGCTGGCTCAATCCTTTTCACTGAGTCATTGGCTGTATGGAAGCTATTCCACGCTTTGGATTCCTCTTCCTGCCACTCTCAGATGCTTCTGGACTTTTACTCTGTGGTTACTGAGACTGAACCAGAGCTGCACATGGAATTCAGGACACAGTTACTTTGGTTTTATGCAATGGCATAGTGATGCTCTCTGCCTTGCTCTCTATCTGTTCTATTCTTTCAACAGTGATAATAATATCTTACATTTCATTTTCTTTTTCCATGACACGAAGACCCAAGCTGATGTTATCATGAAGCAATATATCATAGCTACAAGATCTTGCTTCTGTGCTTGGCTCAGGACCTATCAGTTATAAGTGAAGCTAGAAATGTTCTTCCCTGCATGCATCACCTTATCACTTTATTTAGATTGAATTTCTTGTGCTATTTTATCAGTCTTGCACAGTCCGTCTGCAATTTTTCATGGTCAGTCCTTGTCTTTATTATCTCAAATAATACAAGTCCAATACAGGTTTGTGGCTCTATCCTATAGGGATCATTTCTGGGATCGCTTTGAAGTTTGTCTTAAATCTTGAAATTGCTTGAATGGTCAGAAGACCCTTGATATTGGGAATATTGAGTCTGACGTGGGAAAGTGTTGTCTTTGAATGTTGTGACTGCACACGGTGGAATTTTGCTGTCTCCTACTCTGCTCTGTTCTGTATTTCTTTTCTTTCTTTCTTTGTGTTTACCTTGTCTGTGAGCCCTTGCTAAGCTCTAGCCCTGGGGTTTGCAAATCTTTCTGCCACTTCTATGCACAGAATCGTTTTGAGCAAGCAGACAGAGAATTTCTCTGGAGGATAGATGTTATATGACAAACCCCTTGTCTTTTGGTCCTTGGAAAAATGTTACTGTGCCAGTCCATCCCTCTGGCCATGATTAAAGTTGTGGTGATCTCTCCTGAGTAGTCTTGAATGTCGAGTTAACAACTCCTTCCAGTTCCCTTCCTGCCTGGTGCCTGTCTGTTCCTCCACTGAACTCACTTTTAAGCCCCGAGTGAGCTGCTTCTTTTGACTTGCCAGAGCGTCTTCTCCTCATCCACCCATACCAGCAGCTCTACCCAGCTGCTCATGTCCTTCTTCTTCCTCACACTTCCTGCTGCCATCTTTTCCCATGTTTGCTGCCTGCCTTTTCGTAATGCCCTGGTGTACACCCTCCCACCCTTATGCAAAATTCTTCATGTTATGCCCAGTCTCTGACTGATGAGGCCCCTGTGACCTGGCTTCTTCTGCCTTTCTTTCACTCCAAGCTGCTTTTGCTTTGATTTAAGCACTTCTAGTGGCACCTTTTTTTCATTCCTTCTTCCAAATCTCCTCTGAATTCTCCACAGAGTAGTTTTTTCTTCTCTAATCATCTTTCTTGTTTCAGTCAGGAACAGCAGAACAACTGTCACCTGTTGCTTTCCAAGTGACTCTGTGCCCAACCACTCTGAGAGCAATCATTGCATACGCCACTGTGTGTCCGTGCACTTGTGTCCAGGAAAATTTGGGAGGAAAAAACATCAAAAACAAGGCAGAGGGTGGCGTGGGGTGGGGTGGGTAGGGGTCTTGTGTTAATTTGCTAAGAATGCCTTAAGCAGATGGGTGGGTGTGAGAGGTGTAGCTTCTGTACCATCACCTGCTCTCTCAGATCAGTTGGGTAGGAGTCTGCACGATGAGATGTGAGACACCAGCCCTGAGCTGAAGCACCAAGCAGCTCCCCGTGGGAGCAAGGGCTGCTGGTGGTGGCAGAGGAGCAGAACCACGTCTGCACAGTCGTGCCACTCTCAGGGACCTCGAAGGGCAGGGTGGCTGTGGGAAGGCCACAAGGAGCAGCTGAAGGGAGGGGAGCAGGAGCTGCTGTCACAGCTGGGCTGTGAGGACTTGGTGGAGAGCAGTGGTGGCCAGAGGAGCCTGCTCTGAAGGGACAGAAGAGGTGACATCAAAGAGCTGTAAGCTGAGAAAAATCAGCAACTTTGTGCCTGTGCTTGTGTGTCTGAGAGTGGACGGGGTCTGAGCTCTCTTTCATTTTAAGCCTGAGTTATTCCAGCCCAGTGACTCAATTTATTTCTGTCTCTGCTCCTGATATTTCTCTTTCAGGTGGCTGCTGCATGGTTTTGGGTGGGGCTGTGGGCTGGGGCGACTCATGTTTTCAAGCTCTTATCGGCATCAGTACGATGTTCTGCTTTTCTTTTCTGTCATACGGCATCGCGCTCCCCTCCCCTTCCTCCCCTCCCTCTGCCGGCTCCCAGAGGAGGCGACAGACGGTCCTGTAATTTGGTTCCATTCGCTCGACTGGAGCAACACCTGCCCCCCTCTCTGGGGACAGGAGGGTCTCATCCCAAACCGTGCAAGGAGCCAAAGATGAATCTGAAGCTCACATGCAAATAGAGCCCAGGATAAAACAACACGGCCATTCTGGGCAGGAAAGGCAAAATCCGTCACCAGGGGAAGAGGCAGGAAAAACGAAATCGGCTCTGAAGAAATAAATAAGAAGTGCCAGGAGATTGCCTTTTCCTTTTGGGTCGGTTGCTATTGTGGTTATTGATCTGTCCCACCCTGGAGAATAAACTGAGAGTACTGAAAAATAATGGCTGATATTAGAACACATTTATTCACCCTAAAAGAACTGGGTTAATTGGGTTACAGGATAGCTAGATGGATAGATATGTGAATAGATAGATAGAATGTCTCTGCTATTTCTTCACGGCTAAATAATGGAAAAGATCCATTTCTTTGTGGAGTTTCATATGCAACATACTCTTCAGCTCCCCCTCTTCCCCCCTCCCCCCCCAATTTCTCTCTCAAACACACACACACTCTCTTTGCTAGAAATACAGCAAAGATATCAAATCACATCCAAGACCCTCAGAATTGATCTGATGTAAATATCAGTGGGAATATCCTACCTGGCTCACCCACTGTTTAACACAAGCAAGAAGACACTACTTTGTGTCTGGGGAGTAGTGATCCTGAGTGCACAGGTACCACGCACTTTGCTGGCAGGTGACAGTCTATGCCTAGAAATCCTTCCTTTTCTATGTGCATATATAATAGCACCATAAATCCAAGCCTATATTTTGGAATATTTTGTGCTCTAGATCTTTTAATCTCTTAGGAATCTGTATGATACTCAGATACAGTTCTCCCTTAGCTGTACAGTCCTGTCAAAATCATTATGTTTATTTGTAGGAGTTACTTTTGGCTTGCTGTCTGTCCTCGTTTGCTGTATCAGGGTCAGGATCTGTTTCCGGGGTTCAGATGAATGCATTAGCTGCCCTGCTTCCTAACAATACCAATGTGAATGTGTATCCATGTGAGTCCATATAGGCCTGAAAATGTGTCTTGATAGGTGTTATCATCCAGTGTTAAGCATGCATTGCATATCCCTTGTACTGGGATATTCTAGGTCTATCCATTAGAAGTATTTACTCTCTGCGAATGCTAGAGGTTTCCATGCAATGTTTTGTATGTTCTATATAATGTTTTAAAGGTTTTATGTATTGTATTGAGTCAGGCCTAAAGTCCCTCTTTTAGAGTGAGCTAAAGGTCCAGAGGTAATGCTCTGCCTTCTCTGTCCCTGAGTGCACTATTTTTCATGATTTGTAGGATGAGCTCCTCCTCAGTTGTGAAAGAAAGGTATCTGAATGTAGCTAAAATACCAGGAAATATTAACTGTGTCTCTTCCCTGCCAATTGTTGTATTGGCTGAGCATAATATAAACTTTCATTGAGCAGTTCCACCCCATTCCTTCTATAGTATTGTCATTCAAGGTCATTCATTCCTTTATTGCTAAGGGAACATAGACATAGGCAAAGTAACTTTGATTATATAATTAGACTTTATTGCTGTCTAACCCAGACTTGCAATGAGGTGGAGTTAAATTTGTTTATCCATTCTTCGTAAATCCAGACTTTTGAGCACTTAGGCCTGCAGCCCTTTTTTTCTTTTTTTTTTTTTCTTTGCATTGGCCTTATAGCTTGTGCATAATACTCAGCTCCTTAAGAATAAAAATAAATGTCTGGAATGGGGAAGCAAAACCTGCATTCAGTTTTCAACAGCCATCAATTGCTAGATGACAATGAGTTTCTTTCTTTACTCCAGCAGGAAAAATAGAAGTATTTGGGGTGATATTATGGTGGGGACAGGATTTAAACATGGTGGTGAGTGTATGGAAGTGAGACAGGACTTATAAGAAGCATCAATTTCTTCTATCAGACAAAACTTGGGAAGAAAAGGACATCTCTTCAGGTCAATTGCCCTGTCCCTTCTGCAGGTTAAACTTGAAATTTGACCCTGTGGATACCACCAAAAGCAAAGCCCTTCCTGCCCTGTCTCTGAATGCAAGCAGGCTCTCTGTTGTCTCAGGGGGTGTAGGAATGGAATGACCCACAAGATTTGCTGACTTCCAAACCTGAGCTCTTCCCACACATCTCCACACTTTGTCCTTCTTTGCTTACAGCACAGGGGCCTCACTGGCTTATTACTTGGGCACAGGATCATGTGGCTGGGAACTTGAGACTCGAGCATCGCCTCAGCCTGTGCCTCTGACACGTGTGCAAGACCCCCAGAGGGAGAAGTGAGGCCAGGGAGGATGTGGGGTTCTCACCTACTTATCCCACAGCCTGTGTGCTTGAATCAAGTGCCAGTGACTGCAGCTGCCATACTTTACAGTCGGGTGTCGCAGAGCACTCTCTTCCCTAAAACAGGCATTCCCAATGGTTTAGAAGGAAATAATATGTTTGCATTTTTATTAACTAAGTCCTCCCAAATGCTGCTAGCATGAAGGCTTGCTGGATGGCAGGATTTATAATACCACTCAGGCAATTACCATCAAACTCCACACAGCATCCTGATATTGAACCTAAGAAACAAGCTTGTCCCAAATGAAGCCAGCTCCAAAGTTGGAGGAGTTATTTCAGCCCTGAAAGATGCAGGATTTGAAAACTGTGCATTGAACTGCCAAACCAGAGTGTGCTCCCTTGGGATGTGGCAAGTGTGTATTTGTAGAAAGTGGAATTAACAGCCTCTCTGACAGGTTTTCTGCGTGGAGCTTTTCAGTTGGTCAAGATCACGCTTAATTAAATCGCTGTGCAAAGTGTCAGCCATAAAAATGGGGAGGAGGGGAGGGTTTTGTCTCCCCAGCAGGTAAGAATGAATGCCACAGCCACCAGAGTCAATGGAAGTATTCAAATTATAGGTAAAATTAACCCCTTGTGATAAACAAGAAAAGGATTTAATAAATGAGATAGCGTAGAGGTCTCACATTTCTCAGGTAATAATCTGTTTGCCATTGAGTCTGTATCTGTTCCATGTTCCAAATGACAAGATTTGGAAGTGAAGCCTTATATAAGGGAGTATGGTAGAGGTTTTCTAAAGGGCACAAGATTTTTCTTCCGTTTCAGTAGAATTGGACCTGGCCAGAAAGGGATCAGAGCTGAATTTAAACAAGAGACAGAAAATCCAGTGCAGTCAGGCAGGACAAAACACGTACATCTGGGTGGCAAAGCCAGACATACCAAGGAGCGAGGTGGCAAAGCAGGTGCTTGCCAGCCTCAGATTGGATTGTACAGCTTGAACTTTGAAACATTTGATCAGCTGCCAGTTGTGATGAGACTGGGAGAAGGTGACAGCAAGGGTCCTGTGTCTCCTCCACATTTGGGCAGGGCAGCTGTGGTGGAGGGACTGCAGTCGAGTCTCCCTAGGAAGAGGCAGGTAACCTGTTGAAGCTTCCCGTGCACGACTTGAGAAGCCTTTGCAATCCTTATTCATAAAGGCATCACATGTCTGTCTTACAGAAAGACCAACAGGGAAAAATAATTAGGAAAAAACAGCTTTTATTTGATACTTTTATTTATATGCAAAACAGCTCACCATTCATGAGAGATATGAAAAACGCATCAGATAGAAACCAGATTTATCTATTTTCACTACAAAATATTGCATTATATAAAGCAACATAGACACACAAAAAAACCCTGAAAAAGACTAAAATCTTTGGATAGCAGATGTGGTTTTTTTTCTTTTTCTCTTTTGTCCCTAAAATGCGCTTCTTGTTTTAAGAGATTCACAGCAAAGAACATGAAACATTTTCAGGTTATAGAATTTTTTTGGTTGTCACAAAGGAAAGCAGTCCTGGATTTACTTTTCTTTCTTTTTTTTTTCTTTTTTTCTTTAGGAAAAAAATGTCCTTTCCTAAAAATATACCACACACATACACGCCCACGCTCACTCCCACACACAAGCATGTATACACACACGCACATATACACCCACAAAGAAACTACTTCCCTTATAAACGATTTGCAAAGTACTTTTCAGACGTAACTATAGATCAGAATAACAACAAGTTTAAAAAAAAAAAAACCTCTCCTAGTTAAGTGCTAGTGGTTGTTGGTCCCACACAAGAAAAGAAGGAAAAAAGGTCAAGAACGAATGCCTTGATATATATAAAATATACTTATAAACAGGGAGGGAGGGGAGGTTTGTGGTACACAAGTGCAATATAATTGGAGGGAAATAATAAATTAAAAAGAGAAGGAAATGAACACTGTATTGATCCCAACAAACACTCATAAAGTCAAACATAATATTCCACAGGAGAAAGTGTAAACACCCGACTATAGAAACCAATTGGCACGAAGTATCCAAAGTAAAATTGCCACCACTCTGAAAAATAAATAAATCTTGAAAAAAATAAATTGTCAACTCCTTCTACCATAAATAAAAAATAGTTATTTTTAACTGCACCCATGGGTCACACGTTTAAGGTCACAAGTAGATGTTTTTGGATATATATAAAGGGGCACTTGACAGCCTGAAGAGACAATCCTGTTCTACACCTCCCTTCCAAAAGCGGGCTCTGGGCCGGGCGGGAGCCCCCGGGGGGCGAACGCACCTGCGGGACCCCCCCGCCCGCCCCGAGGAAGGCGCTGCCCGCCGCGGCCGCACCAGGGCGGCGGGACTGGG
>VZRZ01006181.1:493193-531481 GCA_013398175.1 Climacteris rufus | reverse complement strand
TTTTGGTTGGGGGTGTAACGTGCGGTTTTGTTAATTCACCGGTCCGGCGGAGAGGGGCAGGAGCGGGAGGGAGACGCCGTCGGAAAATGAATGTTTGGTTTAGTTTTTCTTCTGGTCCTTCAAGAACTGGCGAGGGGAGGAAAAAAGAGGATAAACGAAACCCCCATCTGTCCCTGAGCTTCCTAACTCCTCCTGCATCTTTCGAGTGAAAAATAAAGGAAAATATGCGAACGCTGAAGAAGAAAAACAAAACAAAATAAACGAAAATCTCGGTGCGGGTTCGGAGCGGCTGCGAGAGATAACGGCGGTGCAGGAAAAGGTACGCTCACATGCACAAAAAGAAAGTGCAGTTCCTCCTCCCACCCCTCCCGGAGCGGCAAAGAAGCCAAGGAGGGGTGCGGAAGGTGGCAAGGGCGAGACAGATAGACAGACAGAGCAGAGATGCGTGTGGATCCACTTCTGGTACCAAAGGGTTTCGCCTAGAGATGGTCGGAAAAGATAAAGGCTCGGAGAAAAGGGGGCGGCATTTTTTCCCTCTTAAATTGATATTTAATGGGAAAGCCTATTGGACAGAAACCTGGACGCGAGTCACTTAATTGGACTTGACATCTGTCACAGTGTGGGAGTTTTCACAGCCCAAATATTTTCAGCAGATCAGATTCTCACTGAATCTGTGCCACAAATTATAACAGTCGAGAGCAGCCCATGATATAAACCCTAGCCTCTGGATATACAGTCTCTAGCCGTGCTCGCTCCCACTGCCGTCGTCTCCCCCCGCCCAAATATTGGATACCCACTGATCTAGAAAAACACCGCTGGCATTTCGCATGTAAGCTAATAAATAAGCTTTAAACATCAATTTGCATCATGTGTACCAAGCTTGTGCAGAATCACCAGACTGGCTTTTTTTAGTTCATTTATTTTGGCGGTCCCCATGCCCCGTCTCTCACCCACCCCCAGTCCCGGTGCGTGGCAGGCATGGACCTGTCAGAGCCAGGGGAGCAGAAAGGCTCCCCCACTCCCTTTGCCTCCTGCCCTCCCTGCTCCAGTGCACAGACAATGAGGCGAGGGAGTCAGCCATGAGTCCGTGGCTTTTCTGCTCACAAGAGACTGGATGGAGCCCCTTCGTGCCAGAGTCAGGGGATGCCTGTGACCAAAGTCACTCCTCTTGCTGCCACCTTGCTCCAGCCCCTTCCAGATGGCAGCCCTTTCTCTGATCTGATCCCCATCACTCTCCCTGCAGATCCCTTCAAATAGGGGCTGTAGCCACTTTTCTGGGTGTAATAGTCTTCTTCCATGGGGACTTTTCTGTGCCAGGAACCTGTACTGGTAGGTTCCCTTCGGAGCCCCCAAAAAGGGGCAGCTGGAGAGGTGGATGAGATAGAGCAGAACTGGTTCTGCTGCTCTCCAGCAGCTCGGTGGGTGGTTCTGGGTCCCATCAGCAAGGTGGGTGTGGGAGGGATGTCAGGAAGACACTTGCAGGGATCCCTTCATGTCACCAATATGCAACAGGCTGGGAGATGTCTGAATGGGGAGAGATTCTGCACTTGATATAATTTACAGGACCTTAACAAGAATGAGTAGCATGCCTGAATAATTTTGGGGTTTAGCTATTTTTTTGAAAACGGTAGACACTAGCAAAAAATATAATCTCCCTGCATGTCTCCTGGCCCACTAACAAAAGAAATGCCCGAAAACAGATCCTGATGAACATTTCTCCCAGGGAAATTTGGGGATTTATCTCCTTTCCCCTGCCCATAACAAATCTCCAAGGCAGCAGGAGTCTGTCACTTGTGTAGGTGCTCTGACCCCACATACTGGCACTGGTTCCATGGATATCCAGCATGACCCCAGCAGGGCTTCTGGAGCTGCTTGGCTAAGCTATCCTTGTCTCCAAAGGGATACGCCATGAAGATTCAGATGCAAATCACTGAGGCTATGGCATATCCCCATTCAGCTCAGCTTTCTGGTAACCTTCACAGGTACTCTCTGGAGATTGGGATCTGAGCAGTTCAAGGTCACTGTTCCACATTCCAAGACCCAAGGTCCCATCCATGAAATGGCCACAATCCCACACTTCAATGAGAAAGCTGTGGAGGAGACCTTCTCCAGCTCTTATTTGACTGTTGCTCAGTGCTGGGGGCTTTGGCTTGCAGTGCTCCCCAAGTTGTAAGTCTGAGGCCTCAGCCTCCAGAAGCTGCAGGTGATGGAATAAGTAGCTGGCTAAGGCTGCCATAGATAACAGCCAGGAAGCTGCTAATTCATGCAAGCCACCCTGCTCTCTGCTGCAGATGCTGTCATCATATGGCTTGATTTCTAGTTTTAATTTTCAGGAAAAGACCAAACAGTTGCTTCTCAATGCTGTTCAATTATGATGGACATTTCTGACACCTCATAAAGCCCTGGTTACAGCCCCTGAGCTTTGATTACACTCCTGCTATCAGATGTGTTAAATCTAGAGGATCCCACTTTGCCCTGGGCATGCCAGGCTTGGGGTGTCTACCCAAACCTCCTTGCTGGGATCCTCCAAATCTTCTCATATCAGCTCCAAGACCCAGGGTATAGTCTCTGGGTCTTTAGCCTTAAAAAGCCAGTCATAAATGCTGGAGCTGACAGCCTGGCTCTTCTCTGAGCAGACAAAGCCCCAAAGCCCAGAAGCAGGGCCAAATTCTCCCAACAGAGAGCTGTCCTGCCTCTCACCACTCACATCTGGAGGAAGAGGCTGGTTTCCAAGACCTCAACATTCACGGGCCCAACTGGCCCAGGCGTGGAGGTCACCAGAAACAATTAGAAAATAAGGGACAAAAGTGCAATCAATGGAAACTAGGAAGTTCCCCTTTGACAAAGGAAGGATGACTGAAGGTCTCCCTCAAGTTCTTTTTGTCTTTTCCTTAGGAAATAGCACACAAGTGGAGACCTGCACGCTGGCAATCAGTATGGTCCCAGACGAAGCTGCATAGATGCAAAGCCACCCTATTATTTATACCCCCAAATACACACCCAGCCAGCCATAAGTCTATGGTTGGTCTCTTCACTGACCAAGAACCTCACTGGCATCAAGGCAAGCTGAGATTCCCACACAGTATCAAAGATGCCTTCAATGGCATGAATAGCACTGGTTTGGCATCTCTGCAAATGGTGAAACTGCAATCTACAAGCTGCACCTGATGAACAGAAAGTGAATAGGAAAAACAGAGGCACAACAAGGGTCTCCAGTCTGTACAATAGGCATCCAGGGATATCGTATGGCTGTGGCCTTACTGCAGACTAAATCCATGATAGTGAGCCTTGCAGCACAGGTGGATATAAATCTCCTGGAGGAGAATTTGGGATTTCATTTTGCCATGCTGGAGGGCTGTAAGGGAGTCATGAACATCTCTTCTTCTTTACCTGGCTTGAGATGATGCTTCCAGGGCTGGAGGTACAGGAGAAGGGGAGGTGGTTTCTTGCAGACAGCATTGCAGCTCACGCTCCTCCTTTCCAGCAACCTTTTAAGTTTACTGAGAATGAAAGGGATCCAGAGAAAGGTTCAGTATGAATAAAGCCACATCCCACCTTTGTTGGGACAAGAAAGGCAAGAAGAAAACCATTCTGTTTTGACTTCCAGGGCTTGATGACAAGGCAATAAAACCTTATGAACCAGACTGCTCACTAGATAAGATCTAACATAGAACTAAAATTAGTTAATTCATTAATGATAGCAAATAAAAGTTGCCCACTGCTATGAGACTTACAGAAAAGCATCTCAGGCCACCAACCAATATGGAGTCATAGGTGGTGATGAATTTGTGACAGAGATTCACAACTCAGGGTTCTTCAGGGGCCAGTGGGATTGGACTTTGGAAAGGCAAAATTCAGAAAAGGATCGTGTTCAGGATGTAGTAGGAAGAGACAAGACTGAAAGAAGTGCTGCCACATAATGGTGTTTTATAGAAAGAGGGCACTTTCTAGTGTGAGCATCTTATATTAACATCACACAATGATTTGAAGGTGATGTCATTGTGAGAATAGTAGGGGTTGGTGTGTAGCCCCTAAAAGTCTAAAAGAGTGAAGAACTAACACCCTGAAGTGGCCATTTGTCCCAAGGACATGTCCTTCTGTCCTGAGAAAGTAGAATAATGAAAGAATCCAACTGTTTTCTCCAGTGCTGGGCCAGGTATTAGGAAAATAATTTTTCACTTGCAGCTTGAGCAAATCTCGCAGGTCTGCCATGGGGAGACATCAAACATGAGAAGCCACAGCACTGCTTTTATGGTGTTGCTTGTCAGAGCAGAGCTGCACTTCCATTACCTACACGTCCTCTGTCTGTGGAAAGGACAGCTTCCTGGGATGCTTGAGAACATCCATTCTCTTTTATAGCATACGCCATTCACGGTGCTGGCATATGCTGCCCATTGAAATAAATGGAGCTTGTCACTCTTGGATGTGTTCCTTGGAAATAAACGGTCAAACAAATTAGAACACTGAGCCATGAAAATCCTTGTCCTTTTGAAAAATCTGTGCTGGATGCAGCTCAGTGCCTCTGCTCATGGTTTCCTTAGACATTTGGGTGATATTTTTGTGTTTTTCCATTGGTCATATTTACTTTCTCTGAGGCTGTTTTAATAACGGGTCAGGAGCTTTGAGGCTGTTGGCAGAAACAGTCTGCAATTGGGCAAGGCCAAAAAAATAGTTTCCCATTAACAGAGGTACCAGAGCCAGCAGGTCTGGGTGTGAGTTCACCCTGCCTGAGGTCTGCCAGTGTTTGTGGGACAGGCAGGACCCCTCAGCTTCTCCTTTGCAAATATGAGGGAGACTTCTCTAGGACTGGCTGCTACATTTAAACCAGTAGTCTCCAGTCGAAATATATAGCTTTTGGACAAAATCCTGATCCTTTTTGTCCAGTTGCAGCCTTTGGCTCATGTCCCTTGGTCTCCATTTCAGTTCTAGTCCTTTCCTTTGCTTGTTGGCCTGGAGGAGCCATGACATTAAGATTAAGCTCCAGCTGCTTCTGTAAAGAGCCAGGTGTGCTCACGAGAGTGCTCATGACCCTTCACTGCCATATTGTCCTGATGTCTCCAAAGATCATCCTTGCCACATCAGTTAATATTCACAGCTCTCATGAGAGCAAGTTATCTTGAGAAATGAAGGAATTTTTAAAGGCAGAAGGGACCACTGTGAACAACTCTCTGCAGGTTGAAGGCCACAGGACTTCCCTCTTCTCTTCCTTTATGAGTGAGTGTGTATTTTTCAGAAATAATACCCATTCTTGGTCTAAACATTGACAGTGGTGGAGGATTCCCTACAATCCCTGGCAAGTTACTCCACCAGCTGTTTCTCCCCACTGTTGAAAACACTGGTGTGAAAAATGAGCATGCACATCTTCAGCATCCAGCTGTGGGATTTTGTTATATCTTGGCCCCTGGATTAAGAGTTGGCTATTTTATGTTACCAAGTTTAGGCAGGGATTTTGTAAGCAGGTTTATGCATGTGTGCTGTACAGCTGATGTGCCTGCATGCACCAGTTATTAGCTTGGACTTTCTGGTTGTGCAGAGCTCAGCTACAGCTACTGCTGCTGCTCTGGTCAAATGTCTAGAAATTTTGGACAAATGAGAAAATTCCACCTGGGCAAACATTTCAGACAGAAAGAGAAGACATGCCTGAGTAAACCCAGACATCTGTTGGTCCTTCCTAGGTCAGTATTCATTAGTAGTGGCCATATCAATTCTGCAGCCTTCTCTTTGTTAAACTGAACAGGATTGAATGCCCTGTCGTTATGCAGAAGAGACCAAGTCTGCTTTATTTTAAAAGTGGTTCTGATCATGGGATATTCTTCCTCTCCATAATCTTAGACCAGAAATGTGATTCTTAGCATGCCAAGCTCTGAATGTAGAACAAGAAATATTTCTCATGTTTTACAGTGTGTCTGTAAGACCCTAATGCAGCCTGGCTTCTGCTGGGGCAGGTGTATTGGAAATCATATCACACTAAAATTACAGAAAACACATATAAAAACCTAAGAATGGCCACAGTGGCTTAGAGCAAAGGCATCTTGTTTTCAGCAGTATCAAAAGAGGAAAACCTGTGAGAATAACATCAATCTACAGTGATACTGCCCTCAAATATGCTCCTGACATCCAGTTAATTAAAGTTTAATGCACTGGGTGAATTTTCCTTTTCTGAATTTGTCAAGTTGCTCTTTGAATTCGTGTGACTTTTCAGCATCCATAATTTCTCATGGAAAGGACTTGTCTGTGAGCCATGTGATTTAGGTAAATGCATGAGGAGATGCTTGTAAACATGTTTGCAATAACTTAGCCAAGTTTTCTGAATTACTGTGGCTTCTACTGCTGATGAGCACATGAAGAGTAGTGCTGAGTATGTGGGCAGTAGTGCCTTATGTTTTCAATGAATGCATTTGGTTGGAAGAATAAACGGTGGGTGGATTACAGCCAGTTAGGGAAAAGAGGAGGAATCTCCTGCAGCCTGGGAAGGAGGAAGGAAGCCAGACCAAGACCTGGTCCCCAGAAACTGATCATCTTAAACTGACCTGGACCAGGTTCTCAAAATAAGACCTGTCATGCACGAGCACACACATTTGTTATACAGGTTGGAGGCATGGAAAGTGTCCATGTGGAGCAGGCACTAAAGGAGTTAAAACAAGCCAGAAACAGAGATGTGTTAACCTTTGCAATGAACTTGATAACAATCCCCACACATAAATAACTAGTGAGGAGTTTGCTAATTAAGCAGGACAAATAGGAGGAACTTGGTGCTTTTTATACATGCCTGATGTGGCTTATGTGGTCCCCCAGACACACATGGCTGGGAGGCAGCAGTCAGTGAATTGAGGGGGAGGCAGACACCGTGTGGACCTTACCTGTGCACATGTGTGGAACTGCTGGCTGCCAGGGTGAGGAAAGAAAAAGTGGATGTCAAGTCTAGCTGGCAGCCAATGCATCTGTCTTCTGTCTTTCACTCACCCACAGTCGAGGTGGAACTTGGCTATTTTTAAATCTGATGTCTGTGTGTGTAGCCATGGGGAATGCTCTTTCTTGTGAAAAAGAAAAAAAATTAGAAAAAGAAAAAAATTAAGATCTTGAAGCCACCTGCATTCCATAAGCAGATATTTCTCCCTCTGTCGATGCCAAGCACCCCAGCCCATACGTTTCCTTTCTTAACTTGGAAGTAGAACTTGTAAAACAAAACACAGTGATCATTCCTGGATCACTTAGGCCACTTGACCAAGGAGGAAAAACTCGGCCATGCAATACATGCAGGGTAAGAATGGCCTCACTGGAGGTACCAGTGCTCTGCCTAGTTCAATGTCTTCCCCAGCCATGGGCAGTATCAGCACCTCCTGGAATGAGCAGCAAGGGTTTCACCAGCATGTGGAGTGTTTATGACTGACCATTTTATTTCCACTTGTATAGCTCAGGCAGCTTTACCTGGCTTTATGCTGACTTCTGTGAGTTGTATGGTCATTCCTAGCAAAGGAGGCAATTTGATTTATTCCAAAAAGTCATTTAGGCCTAACAAATTGTTTTTCCTAACAAGGTGTTTCCAGGGTATCTGAAAAGCCATTCCTTTCCCACAGAGGCTTACACCATATCCTAGGCTCCATCCCTGTGCAGGCTTTAACATCCTCCAATAGCTTGCTTCTCCCTCAACTTCCACATCTCTGGTTCTCTGCTCCTGAGCATGTGGAAGGTGGTGTTGAGTCTTCTGTGTCTTCAGTCATTTCTATTGACCACCTTCTCCATTCCACTGAGGCTATGTAACCCCGATGTCCTGATTTTTGAGATTCTCTTTGAACTTCAACCAGCTAGGTCACTAACTGCTGGATGTTCTTCTCCTTCTATTCCCATAATTTTGAACTCTGTCTTCTGGTGTGGACTCCAGAGTTGGTTTTGCATCCTCTTCTTGAACATGCCTCCTCATATATTTCTTAATATGAAATTTGTCTATTGACCACAGTTATCTTTCCTGCCTGCACCTCCTATTTTCCCTTTTGTTTCCCCACGCTGTTATTTGTTACTATGCATCAAGAATTATTCTCAAATGACCTAGTTGGATGGTCCCTTGTTTGAAGGGAAGAAGTCTTAACAAGAAGACTGGTTGGTCAGGACTCAGTCCAAGCCAAGGACAGAGCCTCCCAAAAGGATAAAATAACTTCTGTAATCTTTTCAGAATTTCCTCACAAACTCAGGCCATTTCTATTTGTATCTGGGATAATGCTTGATGCTCATAGGAACTCTGCTGAAACATCCTAGGGCAGTAACTCCTTAAATATACGTATACATATGAATTCAGATAGGCATGTTTTTGAGGCAGCTTCTTTAGATTCCTCTCAGGCTCCAGATTTTCTGCTTGTCTTCTCAAGAAAACTCCACTTTAGGGCTACAATTAAAGACGAAATAAAAAAGCAAAGCAATTGCATGTCTGTGAAATTTCATGTTATAATTCACATTCTAATTCACTCCTTCTTCTGTGGCCTCTGTGTTCATTTCTGCAGGGTTAGTGTAAGACATATCTGGTTAGGGAGTCTGAATTTTTTCTGGAATCATGATTATGTAAAATTACAGCATCCCTTTAGAGAAGTGCTTCTAGCCCTCATGGTGTGCAGATGAATTTGAATCTATGCCTGGAGAGTGTTAGATGCAGAGAAGTATGAATGTGTATGTAGTGTACTGAGTTCAAAACTCTATGACATATGAACTATCTTGCATCAGTTTGATGGGGTACAATTTCATCGTTCACAGTTACTGACAAGATTTTTAATAAGACTAGAGTTGTAGTAGGATGCTGTAAAGCACTTGAAAGCCCATATGGCTTAGCAAATGTATGCATTTCCAGGAGGTGTAGAGTGCCTGATGTTGAAGGCTGTGGGGTAGAAGATGTTCCCATTTCTGCATATTGTAGTTCAATGTTCAGCTCTGTGTAGCTCCACTTCAGCAGCGTTTCTTATCCCTGTCAGGGCTGTGCCCATTGCCCCAAGAAACTCTTGTGGAATGACTGGAGAGGGACTTTTAACGAGGGCATGTAGTGATAGGGCAAGGGGGAATGGATTCAAACTGAAAGGTTGCAGTTATATATAGAAATTCTTTACTGTGAGGGTGGTGAGACACTTCCACAGATTGTCCAGAGAAAGTTTGGATGCCCCATCCCTGGAAGTGTTTGAGACCAGGTCAGAAAAAGCTTTGAGCAACCTGGTCTGGTGGAATGTGTCCCTGCCCATGGTGGGGGCATTGGAACTAGGTGATCTGTAAGATGCCTCCCAACCCAAACAATTCCACCATTCTATGAGCCAATTCAAACCTTTCTCCACCAAGACTCGATGTCAAGAGCTTTTATGCAGGAAACAGTCCCCTGCCTACCTCCATGAGGTGGATTAGGATAGAGCAGTAACTAATGGTGCTCTGCTAAACCAAATAAGCTCATACTACCATGACTGCTGATGCTGTCATTCACTAACCCCAGTGTTTGGAGAACACTCCCAAGGGAATTATTTCACAGACTCATAGTCTCCAGAGAGTCATTTACAAAGCATAGCATTTCTGAGTCCTTGGCTCCAGAAAAAAATGAAACCTCTGGACTGGATTTAGACTGTAAGGACTCTTACTTGCTATTGACCATAGTTTGCTTGTATTCAGGGTCCAGGTTTAAAGAAATAAAGGTGAATGTTAGGTTGTCTTGAAGTCCTCTTCTGCTTTTCTCAGGTAAGGCCTCTCCACTGCTCGCTTTCTCCATAGTCTGTCAGGCTGGGGACGGAGTTGTGAGTTGTCCCCTGTGTGTAGTGGGTATGAACTTCCTGACAACTGCTGCTCTGCAGTCCCGAGCAGAAGCTAATGCAGTTTGATTCACCACTCACTTAGGGTTGACAGATGAACTGGCCAGTCTTTTTGTGGCAGTTTAGGCTATGTTCATATCCAGCTGTCTGCCTCCCCCATCAGCCACAGTTATTGCCCCTGTGACAGAAAGTCTCAGCAGCTCCAGTTCATCATCTGGTGTCTCGTTGCTTTTAAGCTAATGCACCAGACTCCGCCATGGCAGAGCCACAGGAGGATGCACATTCCCATCTGCTGATTCTGCAAAGGGAGTAATGGGAGGAGGGTCACCAGGAAGTTCTTAAACTACTACTGTGGGGCTCATCAAAGCTCATCTGTCAGAGCACTTGAGTGAATCAAGTTACTGGTAATTGAGATCAGTATCATTGCTCTGTGCCTGAGTAGGCTCCAGTTTGCAGGGTATGGAGGCTCCAGCCCAGCCCTGGGTCCTTAGAGCCTTAGGTCCTTAGAGGAAAAGTCTCTGCTTTTTTGATGGATTCAAGATTTCATGACCATATCCATATTTTATATGCTATAGCTGGAAAATGAGTATGCTTTTCATTCAGAGCTTGTCAGCCCAAAGAAAATTACAGGATGGGTCACAGGAGGAAGCAAATTATGGACTGCAGCTAATAAATGGCCATTTACTGGGGCTGCAAAGACTCAGGAGATGGAGGGTGTTCCAAGGCTGCAGTTTCACAAGCAGAATTAACATGGCTGCGAGGAGCTTGACAAGTATATTCAGGCTTTTTATGCAAGTCCCTCAAGAGAAAAGACATCTCCCTTTTTGTGAAATGAGGGAACATGGGGATATAACTGAGAAAATTAAAGGCTACAGTTTGAGTCAGGCAAGGCTTGGTTTTGTGCCTTCTCAGAAAGTTTGTAGGGTGAATGCTTTCAGGAATGTAGCCTGGCTCTGGAAACATGCATTACCAAAAAGCTCAGCCTGGCCCATTTCCTTTGCAGGAAAGCAGGAGGTGGGCATGCACCTGTCCCTCTTATGGCTGCTGGGGCATTTCCCTGTGGCATTTCCCTGCAAAACCCAGAAACATCCCAGAGCCTAAGCAGAGGCTGAGACCTTGCCATGGTGCAGACATTGGTGCTGGGCTCCCCCTCACCAGCTGGACTGCTCTTTCAGAAGCCAGGAAAAGCAATCATTGGCAAAGGTAATGAGATGGAATCAGGCACGCTATGTAAATACTGTTTGGGCTACGTTCATAATCCCACACTATGAGCCACGTTTCCATGAGAGAGGCAGTCTGGCCCCCTTGGATAATCTTAATCATTTGTGACATGAAGGCTTCTTCTCCTATTTCATGACTTATTTCCCCAGTATCATTTAAATGTATTAAAACACTGTTAGCGTAGAAAGTAGGCATCATGTTAGCATAATATCTAATCAGAACTAGTCTGCCTGTCCCCGCAGGGTTTATTTATTTATTTATTTAGTGTCTGTTTGTGCTGTTTTCTTGTTAGATTGGAAAGCCCTTCCTTGACATACTCATTTGTTCTGCTGTGTAATAGAATAGGATCCTTCAGAGCTGCTGACATCTGCTTTATTTTTGAGATCTGCAACTCTCAGCCCACAAAGCAACAATGATAATAATAATAGTGATGATAATAATAATCATAGCGGTAGGAAGCTGGAGAAGTGAAGTTAAGCATGAAGAGGAGAAGACAGAAAATGCATGAGGAAAAAAAGGGGCTGGCAAAGAGTGTTTGGATCACAGGGAGTGTGTTTTTATCGGCCCCGATTCTCCACTCATTTACTTGTGCTTTATGATTGCACTGCCCTGTGGACTGCAATTAATTTCTTCATGACTTGCAATATTGCAAGGGAGAGGGGATCAGGCACCGTGGTGTGTGTGATCAGGACACTTGTTCATGGGCTTATTCAGCTCTGCTCTCACTCCAGTACATTGCTTTGATTTCTCAATGGCATTGCAGTATTGATTTTGAAGGGAATTAGTTTCTTCAGAGCTCCTGAAGATCTGACCACTGTGATTTCTCAGGGACTTATTCAGCCTCCTCCCCCACAACTTTATCCTCACATGTCACAGCTGAAATAATTGGCATTGCACTACATCAAAGTGGCAGGATGCAGTCCTGAAGGCTGGGGGGAATCAAATCCAGAGCAAGCCTTGGCAAAAAGCTGCATGAGGAGGAGAGTTGTTGGGCTAAGCACTGTCTGAAATAGGCCTGGTAGCTGTGACTGCCCACTCCAGGTCATCTTGTCTGAATCCTGCTCTCTACAGGGCTTTCTACTAAGGAGAAGAGACTGTACTGCAAGGAGGAAAGGAGGTAAATGGTAAGAAAAGGTAGAAAAAGGAAGGAAAAAAGAAAGAAGTAGGAAAAGAGAAAGGGAAGTTATTAAAAAAAAGGAAAAAATGAAAAAAGAAAAATGGTTCCTAGCAGTAAGATCAGGTCATGTTGAGTGTCAAGCATCCTTCAGGGTGGTGAACTTACCTGAGTGTTAATCTAAGCGGCTGTCACATAATCCATAATGTAAATTATTCACACTTATGAATTCTGCATGATTTTTGACTTGAGATTCAAACAAAACTTAGGACTCATGGTATTGAAAAGTTTGGTTCTAAAGACGAGAGTCATGGCTGAGCTCAATATCTGTGGCCAATCAATAGGAAACAAACCTAGAAGGGCTTGAAATTAGCGAATTTAGCTCATCCTGAGTGTCTGGAAGTGAGTGGCTCCTTTGCTCTTTAGCCTACGGCCCTCAGCAGTAAAAACTGGACAAGTAGAGAGACCTGGAAAAACTCTAAACAGCTTCATTAACAAAAGCACAAAACCAGCCAGATCCAGAAGCCAAACTCAGGGCTCCAGCATTTGTTGTCCTCCCCCTTTCTAAAGGACAGCCTGGGCTGAAGACTCTTGTTCATAATGGGTTTCCTAAGTCCAGCTACTTCTATCCCAGAGCTTGGGTCTCCTCAGAGCCCCCAGTACACACTATCACTATTACTGCTGTCATTATTGTTTTGACCAGACATAGGTGTAAGTGTCATTTTGCAATATTGGTAGGGTCACCCTTCTGCTGAGTTCCTTATGTACATGGCACACAGGCACAGGGCAATACAATATAGAAAAGAGGCTCATGAAAACCAGAGATGGAAAAGATTTAAGAGGTCCCATCTGCTCCCTCTTTCTCCTGTCATATGCTTATAAAGTAAAATACCTTTATTACTGTTTTGCCTGGTTTAAAATACCATAGCCAGCAAGACTTCTGTGTCCCATGGAAGGCTTTTCCATCTACCAGCAGCTCTCACATGCTCCAAAGGTGCTTCATGAGACCTTTTCCAGCATCTTCTCTTCACCTATGTCAGACCTGCAGAGAATGTGCACATTCCAAAGCTTGTCTGATTTGCTCCTACTTGATCTGCATCAACCCATGGCATCACTCAGACACTTAGAAGCATTTTAATACCATTCTGTTCCATTTCAGGTGACTATTCTCTTTCAGAGTGCTAGCAGGAGTGGTTTTCCCAGGAAGCTAATGGATTCCTACACCTCACCTAAGTGACATTGTGCCACCACGGTTTGAGGGCCACCAGAGTCCTTCACTGGCATCAAACTGTGCTCACCACTCTTTCATTGACACATTGTGATCCAGGTCTCTGTGACTGACCCCAGTATCACTGGTAACCTCTGTTTTTATGGGTACAGATCACATTTTCCTTCTGTTGTGTCCTGTACACTTTCTTGTTCTGCTCCTTTCTGCAGCCCCACAATACTTTCCTTGCTCTTATGAATAATTGCTGTCTGTGCTCTCCACTGGTTGCTGCCTAGCCAAGTCAGCTACTTTTCCCATGCATACTCCTTCCTCAAAATAAAAGCCTCTTGCCCAAATTTAGGATTATTTCTATTGTTCTTCTGTTTCTCCTTGTAGTTTATTCTTGTGTCTGCGGAAATCAGGCATTTACAATTAGCTCACTAAGCAAAAAAGCCATTTTGGAGATATTTAAATTGAATTTGTCGTTGTCCTGTTTGGTGAGCTAGTGCTGTTGAGTTTGAGAGCCTGAGGATGAAGTAGTAATACTTTTCTTGCCTTGTTGGTTAAATAAGACTTAGAAAAGCTCTGAGAAATTATCTGAATATGCCACTGGCTCTCAGCACCGGAGAGGTTGCAATGGGCTACAGTGTTTTGAGGTGGGCCAAGTGTGCAGGTAGAAAGTGAGATGCAAGATGAGGAGGCAAAGATATGGGAAAACATTGAGTTTGGCTAAAAATAAAAATAAATAAATAGCGGGGGGGAAAGGTGGAAGGTACATTACTTCCACTGAAGGGAGGAGAAGCCTTATGGCTTATGGACTGGCTGATAGGACTCTTGGAAATGAGGGCAGGTGATAACAGGGTGTAGGGAAATACTTTCTTGGGAAAGTAATCTGCTACCTCTCCCACTTTAGCCATTGGGAAAAGAAACATTATCTAAAGAGCAAGAACAGTGAGCTCTGTTTGATGAGAGCCGTGATGGGTGTCATTTCAAGAAGAAACCTCACAAGCACTGTTAATTACCTATGCAAGCAAAATGGCTTATATTTTTATACCTGAGTGAATAAAATTAATCTCCTAGATAGTAACATCTAAATAAAATTGTCATTTATCTCCCACAGCAGCTAAGGTTAGAGAATTTATGGATGTACAGGAGCTCTGAAAATAAGGCCATATTTGTTTCAGTGTCTCTTCATTTTTGGGAAGTTAACTATGGTCACCCAAACCAAAATGTCCTGTGCTGTGTTCCTAAGGCTATGAGCATGTAATCCACAGCAATTAAGCCAAAACAGAGAAATCATCTACTCAGAAATTCTCTCAGACACCAAACATGGCAGTGTTCTTGTACTCCTGCGTCGCATCATTATGGGATATTGATTTCCATTATTGTGCATTTCAGAAGATTCCCTGGGTAGCGCTCTGGTGATTTGCTCCAAACTGGGCACCTCAGTAATCTTTTGGCAAGCCGGAAAAAGAAACACAGCTTGCCTGTCAAGCAAAAACCCATCAACCCAACAGACTTAATTCAGCTCACTGCCCAGTTCCTGTTCCTCTTGCAGCATATCTGAGGTGGAATTAAGCTGGTATTCATATTTGTTCACGAATCAAGTGAGATTCAGGATTATTTGCTTAAAAATATCATGTCACATGCTGCCACCTCTCGATGTGGTAGCTGGTGACAAAACACTGCAGTAATAATGTTGCCCTCCAGCCCTGAGGATAATGAATAGGCACTTCTTGAACATGCTGCCACTCTGCCAACCTATACCCAACCTGATGCTATGCTCCTCACTAGGACATACACCTATCCTCACTGCTGGTGAGGTGCCCTTAAGCCTCTCTTACTGTATGATCAATGTCAGTAAAGCCATGGTACTTCTCTTAAGCTACATCAGTTCATACAATATGGGAAAGGTGGTGGAGAGCTAACGAGTTTGGTATGAGCCCCTGGTGGACTCAACAGAACCAGAACCATCAATTCTGTCATAGGTTTTGGGCCTGTTATCCTATAAAAAAAAATTCAAGGGAGCTGGCCATGAGTACCAAAGTTGTTTAAACACCAAATACTGCTCAAACTCTTGCAAGAGAACAGGAAGACTGAAAAGTAGACTGAAAGAAACACTGATGTTTAGCGGATTTTCATCACAAGCCATAGAACATTCCTTGGGTCTTTCTACTTTTAATATAGTAAGTAGAACAAATTTTATCTGCAACAATACTTGCCTTTAGACAGGACACTGCTCTAACAGTCCTGGAACTCAGCTCTTTCTGCATGCCTGATCCAGTTCCCATTCATTTCAACAATCCCATACATGATAGCTGGACTTTTAGCCTTCTTAGAGCAATTTCGTACCTCAGCTAGAGACACTATTCTGATGAATGATTACGGTTCAGAGGAATAACCAGCATGGTCAGGGGGATTACATTATACCTCATCAGACTGCTGTGATGTTATGTTGCCTTTTCAGTTTCTTCATTGAAAATCAAGAGTAACTTTATAATTGCAGAAATATTCCATGTGACTTTTTACAGAGGTGGCTGAGAATAGAAAATGACTGTCTGCCTTCCTTGAAAGTATCTAGAAAAAAATGCTTTCAGAGCTGCAGTTCACCATTTCCAACATCTTCTTGGCTTCCTGTTTTGCTTCCTTTCAATGCTTACTTGAGGACAGGTAAATAAAGCTTCCTTTTAAAAGGACTTACTGAGAGAAGAAACCAGGAAATCTGAGAATTCTGAAAGTAAGGATTTGGACTGTAGGCCATCCTTGGGATCTGCAGAACCATTATCTGAATTTGCTAATGTTCATCATTCTTTTTCTTTGCTCAAGTTTGGATTGTTCTGTCAACTAAGTAAGGGTCAATCTATGAAGCAATCTTAGATATCAGTGGGGTCAATATCCTGTTTTGAACATTTCAGGAAGCCCCAGGAAAGGAAGAACATGCAAATGACTTATTTCTGCGGAGCATGAATACAGATCTGGTCCTCTCTACCCACTCCTTAAAGTAGAGGCAGATTAACACCTTCTTGAGAGCGAGTCCCAAAAAGCCCCACTTCAGACAACCATCAGTCCCCTACCCTTTCCCACCTCCCCCCAACATCAGACATGTTCAGGAAAGGATGATCATCACTTCACTATTTAAACTAGATATGGTTAACTTTAGGTGTTGGCAGTTACTGAATTTTCAAGTTGTCCAAGTTCCTGAGAGCAATTTTCAAACTCACCCGAGTCAGTGTGTTTTGAACATGAGCCATCTTCCTCACCTGACAATGTCCTCACGGTGAAGGTATCATCCACACAATGCTCACCATTCTTGTCAGCATCCTGGGAAGGGATCCCTAGGGACCAACTCCTGTTTGCTGAGATGTGATTGTGTGTGTGTCTGTAAAAGTACAATAGTGGGGATAAAGAACAGCAATTTAGCAGGAGTCTTGGTGTCATTGCCACACCTGGAGTGGGATTGATCTCTGTTAACTTCTTATGTCCCCGTTTCATCTGAGATAGTTCCTCCTGGCTCCCCTTACACTCCCTGGAAAAAAGGAGACACGATGATGATGTGACTCACCTTGCCTGTTTTAGATGTTTGTGGTAGAATGAGGTGAAATACCCACCAGAAGGACCTGTTTCTCCCCAGTAAGGGGAGCCCAGACCCATGCCTGCAGATGGAAATGCTCAGCACTGATCACATAAATCCCAACCCCAGCTTCCAGAAAAGGCCCATGCAAGCCACAAATGCAAGTCTGGCCTTCTCCTTAGCTGAGATTCCGTACCTTGCACCCTTACTTCTCCATACTAGCCCTATTCATTTTCAAATCAGTTCATATGGAAAAAGAATTTCCACTCCTTCTCCAACTGACAGCAGCAGAAAAACTGGACACCCAGGACCCTTGCTGTGAAATTTCAGAGAGGCTCTAGCCTGTCTCATTTTGGTTTCTCTCTACAGAGTGATGGTCCAAACACCAATTTTTTTTTCTGAGACACTCTTGGGATCTCAGTTCAACCATTTGTCCTACAATTCCAAGATCCCTTTATGATTTGTTTGGTTGTTTGGCATTTCCCCTGGGGCCTTCAGCAGATGGAGAGACCCGGTTGTTGTAGGTGTTGTACAGACACAGGAGTTCCTGCTGTGAAGGATTTCAGGCAGTTTTACTCCTGCCAGTCACCTCCAGGCTAGGGAGAATGTCCAGACAAAGCACAGGTCCTCAGAGTAAACTGCAGGTGAGGCAGCTCCTCCGGCTCTGTCTCTCACCCCGCCATAGGATGCCCAAGTTGGCTGCAGCCCTCTTCATGGCACGGAGCTAGTGCTGGAGTTCTCAGATTGTACCTGCTCTGGCCTGGGAGGGGTGAGGAGTTCTGATTTCTGTTTGGACCCCTTCTCACATCCTTACAGAGACACCTTGTTTGGCCTGGCCGACTGAAAGGGGGGATTGGCTGTTGCAGTGGCAGGAGTGCGCAAAGGTGCATTTACTGCACTTCCATGGGCCTTCCCTTGCATTTCCCTTGCATTTTTATAATTTTCTCCTCTTCCCTGATCTCTCATCCTCATTCTCCACCCTCAGAGCAAGACAGACTTGCAGGCAGTGTAAATAATCACTGCTCCATACAAGAAGGTCCCCCAGAAATCACAGCAGCTGCAGACCCTCTTCTCACCTCTCCCTTTCCTTTCCCTCTCCTGATCTCTTCACTTCTTTGTCTCCCTCCTCCCCACTTTTTCTGCCTTTGTTTTTTATACCCCGTTCCCTCATGATCTGCCTCCGCCTGTGTCTCTCAGTCCCTCTCCCCAGCTCGCTCTCTCTGGAGACAGGTCTAGTGGCCTGGTTGCCATCTGCTGCCTGGGTTGCTTTTTGTGTGAGTGCGTGCGCCTATGCGCGCGCGCGGGTGCACGTGGGGCTTTTTTTTATGAGGTTGAGATCAGATGGCATCTAATCGATCGTCATGGTCTCCATGGTTACCTGGGTGACAGAGTAGTTGGGAGAGACACATACTCCAGCCTGGGGCTGTCAGACCATTCCTGAGNAAAAAAAAAAAAAGAAAGAAAGAAAGAAAGAAAGAAAGAAAAAGAAGGGGGGAAAAAAAAAATCAAAGCTCTTCCATCACATTTTACACATTTACATCTTCCTCGGATCCAGGAAAACGTAGCCTGCTCTTCTGTTTTACATTGTCACCCTTTGACTTGGCTCGAGGAGGAACAAAGCAGACTTGTTTTTCTTTCTGCATGGCACAGGCACAGAAGTGAACCATATCTTTGGGAAAAGCTCCCCTTTCCCCTTCTGCTTCTCGGAAAGGTTTGATTTTTTACTTTTTTTTTTAATTCCCCCCAGGTGACTGTTGTAACCATAATGATTATTTTTATTCTTCTAAATTGGATGGTTAGTCTCTTGAATTGACTAAAGGCAATGGTATTCTTCAGGGAAAGAATTGCAATCTATTAGTATGAGCAGTATCTTTTTCTCCCTGGCCTCAGTCCCCAACACTAGACCATCTTCAGGTCTTGTTGTGAGAGATCAATCAATCTGTCTATGATTCCTGTTTGGAAGCAAGCCAAGTGTGACGTTAAGGATGAATTATGGAATTAGGTGAATTTCTTGTCTTTAAAAGCAGATTGAGTTGGGCATAGCAGCATCTCTGACCATGGCAATTAGTGTGTCAGGAGCATGGGAACTAAAACCACACAGTGCAGAATATGAACCTGCATGAATCAGAGGAGGATGATGATGCTGCATTTCAAACAATATCTTTGTGGCAGGCGCTCCTCAGCAATCCAAAAATTTCCCAAAGTTTGCCTACAGTGCCCCACTCAGGTACACCCTGCCTGGTTCCCTGCCAGCCATATGCTGCCTGGACAGACACAAATTTGTGTTTGATTTGACCTCAACATGGCCCCCAAAAAGCAATCAGCTTCCATCTTCTGTTGTCTGGCTGCAGCCACAACATCAGTGCTCACCAAAGCTCACCCATTGCGGTGCTGGGGCTGTTGCTGCCCTGCTCATGATAGCACGCAGGGCTTTGGAAATGGCAAATGCAAACGCAGGCAAAGGGAGATGACAGCACTGATGAGCATGGCTGCAATGGGCTGAGAGGCTGGTGACCCAGCAGAGCTCTCCAGAGAGCCAGAAGTGCCAACTTACTTCTGCTAACTATGAAATGCATCAGATCAGAGCACCTTTGGACAAGCAAAGAACTCACAGAGCTATACATGGTTTGGGAGCTGGATATGCCTGTACTTTCTCTTCCCCAGTTCAGCATTAAAATAATTTTTAGTTGGGGCCTCTGGTCTTGCTTTGCTTCTTTGCCTTCCTAGTAGAAGCAGAAGGTGCCCGAGTTGGGTTGCTCAGTTCAGGCTGCAGACAGGGACTAAGGGTGTTATTAAGTTGTCCAAAGGGTGTCATTGCAGGTGACATCCTATCCAGTGTACATGCACAGGTCTTAAACTATGCCTATGTATGATCTGCCAAACTCCTTTGTTTAAAAAAAAATCCATGATCACGCCTATTTGAATTCTGATTCTGCTCCCTCCCAGCAGCGTAACATCCCTGCTTATAACCAGCAAGGTGGGAAATCCTCTGCTCTTCAATATTCCCTAAGGTTAAATATCATGGGCCTTCTAGATTTTCATACTGTACAAACACAAACTAATTAAAGTCGTACAAATACATCCCAGGCAGAGAATGAGAATCTGTTCACTTGAGGGAACACTGCTGGCTTCCGTGTCCCAGGGAAAGCTCCCTCGCAGTTTACATTGTTCTTTTTGCAAG
This sequence comes from Climacteris rufus, assembly GCA_013398175.1. Lineage (NCBI taxonomy): Eukaryota > Metazoa > Chordata > Aves > Passeriformes > Climacteridae > Climacteris > Climacteris rufus. Next base: position 511,417 of record VZRZ01006181.1, on the reverse strand, counting down.
GGATAATTTATGGTAAAGCCAGTTTCCACTGAAACAGCAGACGTGTGCACAGAGAGGGGAAAAAAAATGTAAACACAGAAGCATCTTTGTGAATGCAGCAAGGTGCTGGTGCCTGCCTCTGCATGCTCCATAATATATTAATACACACTGGCTGGCCAATCCCACTGGAGCATTCAATCATGCCACATTATAATAGAATTTAATGGAGTTGACAGCTAAGACCTAGTTGCTGGAGACATGTGGAAGACCTTTGCAATGAGGATAACAATTAATAAAGGAAAGTGCCATAGATTTTTGGAGAACCTCATAAAAAAGTAAAATATCGACATTGATCACGGCATGCAAGGATATTAGACACGTAAATCTAGCTATTGCCTTTATTTATTTATTTGCACATCTTCAATATTATAGGCACAGGTTTCCCCAAGGCCAAAATGCAATTTCTCTCTCCATTTCTCAGCAGGAGCTTTTCATCTCCCTATTCACCAGGTTTTGAATTGCACATTTAATAAGCGATAAAGAATTCCTGTCTCTTTTCCGTGGGCTTTCAGCCCACAGTTTTTCCCTCCCTTCTGTCTTGTGATGGAAACAACAATCCCCTTTACCTGGCAGTGGGTTCCTTGGGGATGTGGGGGTGGTGTAAAAGGGGACCTGGAGCCCACAGAGGGTGTCTGGACTTCAGTGTCTGCTGATGTGTCTGCTTTGTATGCCAGGATGCTCTGAGACAGGCAAAGAGTGCATGAGATCAACATAAAAACAGGAAGAAAGGGTCTACAACACTGTAAACCATAATTTCCCCATCTGCCTCAACAGAAATTTTTGGCAAGAGGAACAGTTTATGTCTTCACTGCCTTCATCCCCCTGTCTGGGGAGAGAAGTCTTCACCCTTCGTGAAATATTTGCAGTCATTTTAAAAAATCGATCTTGTGGGCAAACTGCACCTACCTCCATCCTGTGCCCTGTTGGAGGTGGCAAAAAACTCATCAGCCTGCAGCTGGGAGCATTGCTGGGCTCCCACAGGCTCAAATCTCTCTGGATTTCCCTGGCTGTGAACAGTTAACACACTCCTGAATCAGGGTTGGCTCCTCACCTCAGAGAAGTTCTGAACAGCATTTCCAAAAGTATTTGGTTATGAATTGGTACCTGGTGGGATATTTAGAAACATGTAGGGTCCTTCCTGCCCACGGGGGCTGCAGTGCTGAAGCCCCTGATGCTTGCACACCCTGCATCTGTGAATGCCCATGTGGCACTGGAGAGCTGCCCTCACAGACAGGCTTGTGACAGGCTTGAGCTCCTTCTGACTTCAGCTTTACACCACTACAAGCCCACTCATCTCACTGGGCTTCCTCTTCACTTATACTGATGGAGCCCAAGGACAGGATCAGCCCCCAGTGAGCCCAAGCCTCTGGTAATGTCCAGGTCAAGCTTCCAGAAGTTGGACTCAATGATCCTTGTGGGACCCTTCCCACTCAGGATTGCTTCATATGATTCCACGATTCTACAATTCCAGCTGTGCAGCCTCAGGAGCTGGAACTTGGGGCATTGAGATGACATCAAAGCCATGTGGAACATGGAAAAAAATGGAGGGATCAAATTCATCCCTGGTTTAGGACTGTAAAGACTGATGGGGTTATAAGAGGATGAGTTTAGCATCATGCTTAGAAGTGAAAAACAGCTGAATGGGTACTTGAATGGGCATGGTACAACAGTAAAAACGGGACTGAATAATTACATACTTCAGTTTTATGACCAGCTGCAGTAGGTTACTTTCTTGTCAGGTAAATCAACCTTGTTTTTCTTTCACTTACCCATGCACAGATGCACTTCCTCAGGACAGGTGATGTCTTGCTTGGAACAAAAGAGGCCATTTGTCCACATCACAGCAGCAGCGCCTGCACCGTGTCATCTCACGTTCTCCTCCGGCAAATTGAGTTTGTCAGTGCTCAGCCACACAGCTGAGTGGAGAGGCTGCGTGATGCCTCACCTCTCCTGGGAGAGGGAAGTTGGCATGAGCCATATCGTAATGGGATCCAGAAACAAAGAAGCGTGAATGAAGTGCTAATTGCATTCATAAAGACATTAACAAAGGAATTAAAATGGCAGAAGCTTCCTTTCCCCCTCAAGATTCATATAAACAGCCAAAAATATATTAATAATCATTGAGGTTTACACTATTTTGAAGGGATTATGCAGAGATAGGGCATCAGGGCTTGGAAAGATCATTTCAATGGTCTTTTTTATTGGATTCTGTAACAGAGATGAGACACTTCACTCCTTCTTTTTATCCAAATTTGTTCTTTTCTTTTTGTCTTTTCTCTTGCCCTGGTGCTTCCTGCAAAGAACAGGAAAATTGCTCCTCATTTTCCCCTGAAACTTTCAATATGTTGTAAAAGTAACGACACCATATTAAAATCTGTACATTTTCCTAGAAAAATCACCAAAACAAAATTACCTCAGAAGTTTGGCCAATGGCACAATGGAAATTTCCTGTATAAAATAGCCTGCAACATCCTGCCTGGGTTTTTAATCTCATTCTGTTCTGCTTACCTTTGCATGGGAAAAAAGGGGAAAAAAAAGACATGCTTTCTGCTTTTTCCTCAGTCAGTTTCTACATTATTTCATCCTTCCATTACCAAACTCCAGCACTCTGTTCTTATTTGCATTGCCACTACTGAGAGAAAACATTTCCTTGTTAAAATTCTCTCCAGTCAACAGGGTCTTCTTCCCCTCATGAGAATAGTACTATTAGTCTTAAACTTGGAAAGAGCTCATTTCACAGATCCTAAATTTTGAGGCTTTAAATCGCTTGCATCAGCAAAATGATGGCTCTTTGCTTTTTCATCTACTTGGCTGTATTTGTCACACCTCTCCAACTCTTGCACTCACCTCTTTTCCACCTGCTGATGTGGGTGTTGTGCTAGTGGCAGCTACAGCTAAAGCCAGCTAAACATTCTTGTTCCATTCACTAATCTTCAGTCACTCATGACTTTCTAAAATGTTCATTCTGGAGGCTGCAATCTGCCAGTTCCTCATGAGCACTCAAAGGTGGATTTATCTTGGAAAGATGAGCCCAGACCATTCAGCAGTTCTGTAGAAAGAGCCATTTTTATCACTTCTCATGACTAAGGGGACAAGGACTGCACAGAGAAAAGGACTCTGAACTGATGCAGGGAGGTTGCCAGCCCTGTGTCTCTGTGTTTGCTCCATCCCTCAGGACTTGTGAGTGCCAGGATTGGTGTTCCTAGCTCTGGAGGGCAGAAGGTAGGGAGAAGTAGGGAGCACATCCAGGAAGATGAGGTGGGATGTGCCACAAACACCTGAAGGAATGAAGCTCAGACCTTCATGAACGTGGAAGATGTGTGGGAGCAGGGGGATGGGGTCCAGGATGAGGTTTCTGACCAGAGAGGAGGAAAGGCAGGAACCAAGGGGGAAGGGTTGTGTAAGGTGGGACTGAGGATAGGCTGAGAAAGCAGAGGGGCACAATCCCTCCAGCATTCTCTGCCTTCAGGAAGAGGATCTTGTCCAAACAATGTTGGAACATGAGCAAACAAGGGAAGACTTACCAGAAACATTTTGAAAGATGAAAGAGAAGAAAACAAAGCCCTTTGTGTTACATGGAGTATAGAGGGAGAGGTTATGCACCTGGCTAATACCCCAGCCCCTTTAAAAGAGCTGAACCATTCAGGGAGGTGTCCTTGTTTCAAGAGCACACCTCAGTTCTTTCCATGAAAGCAGATTTGGGATTGTTAGGACAATGAGGAATATTGGAGCTCAAGCACTCACAATGGTGGAGTAGTTGGTATCAATCCTGAGGTGGATTTAAAGCCTGTAGGTCCTCCCACACTAACATGACATCTCCCACTCCTCACTTCCCCATCTTTGCTTCCCTTCTTTACTCCTGGACACACCAAAATCCCTCAGAAATATCCTCACATCCCATCCTTCCTCCTTTGCCCCTGTCCTGTCCCCAACAAAGTCCTGACAACACCTCAGTGGAACCCCCATCTGCGGTGCTCTCCTGGCACCACTGCACTGCCTCAAGAGCTCCTGAGGTCAGGAGCCAAAAGCATCGTGGAAGGAGGTGTTTCTAGGAAGAACAATGAGCAATGTTCCCTCATTAAATGCAGAAACTGGAATGAAAGCAATTTTCCATGTTACAGACAGCTACAGGAAAACTGGTTACCAGTTAGAAGCAGCAGGATTTTTCAGGAGGTGCTGGGAGTCAGGATGGGGCTCAGCTATTCTCATCTCAGTATCCCCAGCTCAGGAAGGAAACATACCCCTGACTGTGACTTCAGTGCAGGTGAATGGAGAGCAAGGGCAGCCTCAGCCCAGGTCTTGTTTCTGAATAAATGAAATGTGTATCTTCCACGTTTTCAGCTGGGAGGGAGAAGCATGTCTCAGGAGTGATGGCAGGTGCTGCTGAGCTATTTCCATTTTCCAGCTCTGCAACCTCAGGAACCTCTTTAATCCAAACCACCCGCCAAGCTCCATTCACCGGCCCTGAAGATCAGCCAGTGGGCTTGGATTCATTTTTAAGGCTGTCTTTAATTTTTTTGAAGTATCTTGCTGGCAGATTTTTGGTCTCACCTGTGACTCAAGAAGAGATTTGTAAATCTCATTCTCAGATTTTTCAGTCATTTAAAGGGGTACATCACACCAAGAATTTAGGTTCTGCTTTTAATAGAGGGAACACGGGGGTATAGGGATATGAAAAGAAAACCAGGAGGTACAGAAATGCTTTGACAGATTTGTTAGAGATGAAAACATTCTTTATTTGATTTCTGCATTCCCTGGGGCAGTGAGGGGAACCCATATGCAATTGCATTGAAGTAAAGTATGAAAATCAGAGAGCAAATTTGACAAGAAGCTCCACTAAACCCACCTAGAAGCTCAGTGGAGTGCAAAATGTAAAGCTAGCAGAGTAAAGAGTGGCGTAGCTCAGGGGCAGGATTTTGGTTACGGCGTTCTAAGGCACTGGTAAGAGGAATGGAGGTAGGAAAATACACAGAAGGTACATCCCAGTGTGATTTTACTTGGGGGTTATGTCCCACAGTGTTGACAGCTATGGAGGGATATCAAAGGTAGACAGCAATTCTTTAGTCCATTCTTACAAGGAAATATGCAAACACGGACATGCATGTGCTGCTACTGTCCAAGTGCCTTTTAGTGTCTAGCTTGCTGAAATGCTTTCAATTAGGGTTTGGAAAGGGTTGACTCAGTCAGCCTATGTGACACTTGCCAAAGACAAAATTAGTTTCAGTCATTGATGTTTTCCTTCCAAAAAAACAAAGCCTCACTCTCCCTTTCTCTCTTTCCCTTTTATTGTCGGAGACTATTTCTCAGGTAGGTGTTTAGCTGATTTTTAATGTCATGGAAACTTCATCTGCAAATTCGTTAGAAACTCTTTAGTAAAGCAGCCTAGTAAAACAGATGATTAATATTGGTAAGCTCCTCATTTGCATATTAATTAGTCTCTGTACTCAACTAATTAAAACAGGTCTGCCTGTTTGTAGACTTTCTGAATTCCAGATTGTTGCTATTGCTCCCATGTAAGTGCATTTAGCACAGCTAAGGCAGGCCATTGATATTACAAACCAGGCACCCCAAGCAGCAGTAGCAATATTTTAAGGCATTTAAGTCTATGAGGGAAGTACTTTCAGTGTTTTCCTAAAAAAAAAAAAAAAAAACAAGACTGATGCCTGAAATGGCAGGATGTAATGACTAAGCAGTGCTTCCACTCCCCTGTTCTGCTCTCAGAAAGCAGGACAACTCCACAAAGCAGACAAATCCAAGGCCAGAGGGAGAACAACACTGCAGGGCACAAAGAAGCCCAGGCTGAGCTGTCCTTAAGCCTTGCAATATTCACTTTTCTCCAGAGATGCAGCCTAAAATTAAGCTCAGGCTGATGACTCAAGACATGAAAATTCAAGGTTAATTCTGACCTGTGTTGCTCTGGCAGAACTCTGTTGAGCCTTCCCAGGGTGGGGGTGGAACTGGGACTTGGAGTCCTTGCATATCAGCTGGAGCTGCCCTTGCAAGCCCACCCCATGGCCCCACGTGCTCTGCAGAGATGCGCTGGGGGCCAGGCACCGGCTGAACTTTCATAGGTAAAGAGCTGCATTTTCCTCATCCCCCATTTCCCTGCTTACACTGGCTGTGTGGATGGGTTACAAAGAAATTGCTCTGTGGATTCCTTGCCTTCAAGCTTTAGCACACAAAATGCAGCCCTCCCATCACCCACAAAGCCCTCCTCCATCCCAGAGCCAGAGACTGCTGCCCTCTCCAACAGGATCTGGTCTCCTCCTCCCTTTGCCTGCCTTGAGTACACACCATTGCCTCCTCTGCCATCTGGGCCACCAGGCAGCCCCCTCATGTGTTTCTCAGCCAACACACCTGCTGGTGGCCGTGACACTCCTCTGTCTTCCTAGTACCCCTTCTAACTCCTCCTGCTGTTCTTGCTTCTGGACCTGATTCTTGGCTCTTTATCTTCTTCACCTTCTCATGCACCTGTTTTTTGTTCCCCCCAGCTGTTAGCATTCCCCACTTTGCTATCCCCACAGTTGTGCTGGACTCCTGTAGAAATCCAGGGACTAAGGATAAAACACCCAAGGCTGAGAGGCACTTTATGATGTATATTTACTGCCATAAAATATTTTGCATGGCAGTGACAAGTAGGTTTTCTCAAACTGTCTGTGCACAGAGACTTTTCCTCACCCTAGCTGCCAATAGCAGTTTGACAGGTTTTATTATACTCCATTATTCACAACAAGCCAGGTCGCTGTGCCATATGCTGTCCAGTCCTGCTAAAGCTAACCATGTGCCCATGTTGGCTGCAAACCAAGGCTGGTTAAAACCTGCTCCTTTTTTGCATGCTATTTGTTTTGAAAGAATTGGAGACGGGCTTCATGTCAGATGTTCCAGTGTGTCTTATCACAACGCTTTGCTCACCCTCAGCAGCCTAAACACCAAAACAATTGGAAAATCAGAGGTCCTGGTATGGTTTGGATGTAGGGTTCTTCTAGAAACGTGCCCTGTCCTGGAGCTGATGAAGTATGAGGCAGGAGATTTAAATCTCACTGGGGCCACTGGCAGTGTGTTCAGCTTGGAGTGTAGCTTTAGATATGGCTTCATGCACTGCTTAGTAGGACCCACAGCACAGAAAAGTGCAATGTTTCTAAGTCTAAACCTTCACTGGCAACAGCTGTTTTAGAGACATTGCAGCTACAGCAGTCATTGTGTCTGCCTGTGGCTGGACAGACCTCCTAGTGCATTGTCCAAACCCTGGCCTCCTCCAAGCCTGCACTCACTGCTCCACGGCACACACAACTTGCTGTTTCTTGCTTTTTAGCTGTTTCTGTAGCTCTGTTTTGTTTGGATGCTTGCTGACTTGCCAAACCCTGCAGCTACCAACCCACAGCCCCATCTAGAATGAACGTTTATTGCTGCCTTTCAAGTTTGCCAGACTTTGGATCCTTCTCCTACTCATTGTTTGCACTGTTGCTGTTCTCAGATGGATGTTTTCCTTCCTCTTGATGCATCCATTTAGCTTCTCCTTCTTGCTGTTCCCACAGCTTTTTCCTCCCAACTCTCCTCCATCAAGCAAGCTGACGGCAGAGGCTGCTCATGAGTGAGCCCATTTCTGGACAGGCTCTTGTTTGTTCGGGTGTGTTGTCTTCTGGTTGTCTTGCATTGTCTTTTGTGGTGTCTGCCCTTCTGGGAACAGAGCAAAAACTGGTGCATTCCCTGCACCCTGCTCCATGCGTGTACATCACCAGCCTGTGATTTCTCTGGGACCCTTGTGGTGGGTGGCAGCATAAGGACCAGAGGTCTCATCTGCCCAACACTGCCTGTGTGGTGTCACTGAGATGGTACATGTGATTCATGGTGGCTGCCTCAGGCTGGAAACTGTGTGTCTTCCATTGTTCACAGTGAAGACAGACATGAGGTATGTTTGACTTTAGTTATTATATCCAGATTTGCACTTGAAACACAGTGTGTGGCCTGATTCTTGCATCTTCTCACAAGGTGCTTGATTTCCATCACATCCTTAATGCATCTCAGTTTCTAAGGGTCCAGTCATTTCCAGAAAATATCATTTTAATGCTGTGTATGATCATAAATGTCTGTAGCATGCTGCATACTTCATTTTTTTTATACAACCAGGGCTCTTCTTGCCACTGACATTTTCTCTTCATGTTACCATAGAAAGGCTATAGATGTTCTTCACCGTTTTTTGGCCTGACAGTCTAGGCCAGCAGAACTCTACTTCATTAGTCTCAGAGATGGCACAAAGAGTTTACTACCTAACTTTATCTTAGTCTTGAAGGACTTTCACCTTCTTGAAATATTTTGGTACAGTACTGGATAAGATTTACCTCTTCATCCTCTTATATGATGAGGATGTTCTGGCATTCCACCATGATCCTATACAATGAATTGAGCAACAGCATCTTGCCCAGCCTTTTTTAGGCTGTCCACCATAGGCCCAAGGGCTGTAGGTAAGCTCAGGGCACAGGTGCCCAGACCTAGACTGAGCTATACCTCTGCCTCATCCTGCCTTACTTGCTGGTTTTCAAGGCTGGACACCAGGCCCATGTTGTAACCAGCTTCGTCCTAGCTCTGACTCCATCTCCTACTGCTTCTGGTTGAGCTCTCTGAGCTCATTTCACCTTGTCTAGGACAGTCAGTGGACTGTCATTGCTCTGCCCTACTCAGGTACTCTGAGACTGTGTTGGTGAAGGTTCTATTCTGCCCATGTCAAGGTCACCTTCAGCCCCCTGCCTGCCCTCCTTACCAGAGTAACCCTTATCATGCTGCTCCTGGACAGGTATTGTATTGGTGCTGTCAGGCATGTCCTCTTTGGTCAACCCCATAGCAATAAAAAGCAGTCAGCTTCCCAGATGTTATCAGGAGAAATGGCCCAGTATTGTTCTGGTAGATCCAGAGAGAGAATTAAGTCATCAGGTCTATAACCTTCAGGGAGATGTTGGCACCCAGGTAACCTTGCTTTAGTACACTGCACACATCAATACTGAAATTCTGCCTGTTATTGTGGGTCTGCTCCTGACTCTTCTGAAGCATGTTTGTGGCTTCCTTTGAATCTTTTCTGAGATCAGGATGTTTTTAGCTGTTTCAAGCACAAAACAGGTTGGTGTTTCTTGTACAGAATAATGCATTTCTACTATGAATTGCATTTACCTTCCACTGGCCAATGCATATAATCAGCACACGGATGTAGTTCTCCCAGCTCATTTTCCTGCTTATCATTTTTGCTAGTATTGCATGGCAGCTGGGTCAGCAGTCCAGCAGAAATCAAATTGGTCATTGATCTTAGAGCAGAGTTACTACAATGGTAGTTGAATGGCAGCCTTCAGAGATGTGCCTTGCATATGTGAAACTCCCTGGCTCTGTTATCCCACCAGAGAAATCCTCTGCACGGGAAGTCTGTGTCATGTACCTTACCATCCATTACACAGCTGTGCTTTCCTTCTGCAGAAGAGATCCCACTGGGAGGTGAAATGGTGCTGTTTCTCCAGCATCTTCCACACCTGCTCATGACCTGTATGTTATCCACCTTGTCTCTTGAATTGTTTCTGTGGGATAAGTCCTGGATTATGATTTATTACTTCACTTTCCTACTTCATGAAAACTGTTAGCTCTGGCAAATACACTTGTTCTTCTGCATCAGCCATTGTTTTGATGCTGCCTCTGGTTCAGTTCAGCAGCCCTTTGTACTCTTTCCCTAAGCCTGGGTTTGTATCTCTGGGCAAGCTGGAGTTTTCTCAGTGCACAAGTAGGATCACTTGCAGGGATCCTTAGTGAGCATCAATTTTGTTGTTATTGATGTGGTTGTTGTTGTGGTGGTGGTATGCTTCTTCCCTTGCATATTTTTATTCTGCATTGTATGTTTGTATAAGCACCAATACATTGTAACTTCCCCAAAAGCAGCTCTCTCAGTTCTAATTGCCCTGGGGTCACTGTACTCACCAAATAGATTGCAGGTTTCCCTATATCATAGGAGTATGGCTGTGTCTGCCATACACAGAAAGGGTATCTCACTCACCACTAACCTTTTACTCCACTGAGATGTGAAAGGGATAGCTTTGACTTCTGTGTCCATGACCAATGATGTTAAAAAAATCAAAGCAGGAACGCTGCCTTGCCAGCTCGGGCACACACTTTTGAGACATGAAGCAGAGTACCCCTGCACTCTTTCTGCAAGCTACTTTCTTTCCATGTAGCCTCATTCTTGCTGTAGATGTCATAGGACTGCAGGCAGTTATCCTCTTCTATATTGCCACATGCTCACTGGGTAAGAACCAGAAAAGTTCCATCTATAAAAGAGAAGAATTCTCCTTAGGGATGAAGATGTCTTTTTACAAGCAGCATTAAAATACATGTGTAAATTGGCTTACCAGTTCCTCCAGTATTTCCTTCCCATTTTGACACAGACTGCTACATAAGAAAAGATGTCTTTTGCTGGATCCTCAAAATCACTCCAAATGCTGCCCAAGGAACTGTGAGCCCTCAGCCCCAAACAACAGATGGATAGGTTTCAAAGGCTGGAGTCTCCACTTTGTCTAGTAGCTATTTTATTAGTGCCAAACAGATGTGTGTGCAAATGCCTCCTGCTGGAAGCAATGTCTTTGATCCCTGATATCTAAACTATTCACTGGTGGAAGGAGTCAACAACCCAGGTTTAATAATGAGTTATTGCTACCCATTTCTTTCTTATTTCCTGGATCCTCTCCAAGATGAACTGATGGCTTTGGTAGATCACTTGACAGACAGAAATAAGATGTTGGCAGCTTCTCCAAAACATCCCAGGCTACAGAAACTGAAATCTTCAACCTCTGCCCCTCAAAGCCAACCTCTGAGGATGAATGCTGCAGCACACTGTTGTAACAGGATCTGAAGATTATCTTGCTTGTTAACAGATCACAGAAATGTGCCCTAAACCCTACTGATTCCTGACCTTTCATCTGACCAGAAATGCTGGCTCTCATGCCAAGCCCTGGGAAATAGCTTCAGAAGTGGGGTGATTGACTTTCCCTGTTACCCACCTGACACGGTGCACTTGCATGAGCTTACAGGGGATTCTCTGCACGTGACACCTCTTCTAGGCCAGAAAGAAATGTCTCCTGTGGATGGTGTGACTCCAGAGTGCCAATTCAGACTCGGGAACTGCTACCTCTGTCTTGCTTTGACAAGCAACATTACAGGGTGTGTGATCCAAAGAGCTCGCTGTGTCTCACATACAGGTCAGTGCCTTTGTTTAAACATTCAACACACTTCTTCCAACCGCCTGGCAAAAGGAATGTGTTTGGAGGTGTAAATGATTTTGACAATTCGAGTGTTGTGTGTTAATACACTGATCAAAACGCTGAGAATTTTCAGGTCAGGGCACATCTGTTCATCTCGGCGAACTTGTTAAGAGGTAAACCCTTATAGCCTGGGAGACACCGAGGAAATATTGCAGGATTTCTCTGTCTGGCAGGATTCCTTTCCAGTATTAACTAGTGCCGGATCTTCACCACAGAAAGATTCCTGTCAGGGCCTTCAGCACTAAACAGAGACCTCGGCAGATCAGTGTTAAACCAAACGGGACGGAAAAGGCCAGAAGCGCCTCCACGCTGTTCCCCGGCCTCAGCACTGATGAATGGCGAAAGCCGACAGCCATTCATCAACAGGGCTAAATGAATGCAAGGAGTTTAGACAAAGCTAAAAGAAGGAGCAGAGTCATGGGGCCAATCTGCAGAGCTATTCTTGCTCATGTGAGGCTTGGGTCAGTTCCCTGCCTGTGCTGCCGATTCATTAGATTAATCTGGGAACTTCGGAGGCTAACGGGAGGTTTCCTGCTGTCTGACAGGAGCTTGGCTTTAAACTGTCTCTTCTTCCCTGCTTAGGAAATACGGATACTTCTGCTCACTAGGGAAGCTCCCTTTCGGCTTGCACCGCCTAGGATGTAACAAAAAGCTGAATCTCCTCGCCTGTGTGCAATGCAGCTTGTCTATCAAGAAATATCCCTGAGAATAAACACTTCTGTTGAGTTGCTACACTTCATTCCTAACAAAGCAGAACAATTTGCATTACAAGTCAGTTGTTTTAGAAGACAATGGGTGAAATCTGGAGCTTGACACTTGGCTTTCACTCAGTCTGTCTTCTGTGGGACTATTGCCAGCTAAAGAAGTGACTGAAGACAGTGTAAGATGCAGTAGTACTAACAGTGCATTTTTACAGTGCTATTTGCCCAAAGGCTTCAGAGTGAGTATATTTATAAGCTAAGGTAAAGCTCAGGGAAATCAGTCGAAATCTTTGCATTGACCTTAAGTAGCTTTTGGATCGGTGGCAAACTGAGGAAATATGCAGGTTCTGGGAAATCCTGGCATGTAGGCAAGAAGAATATTCTATCTCCTCTTGGAGGGTAGGGGGAGGAATGGAAGCACAGAGGTGAAATGGTTTGTCAGGTGCTGCTTGGATAATCTGAGACTGACACTAGGTAAATACATACATCTTAGAAGTACTGAGCATGGCGTGAGGATTGATGTGAAATGGGATAAACTTCAAAGTGCAAATTCAAAATGCTTCAAGAAACTTTTCAATCGAAAATAATCCTGAGGTCTCATATGTATTTGGTATAGCATGAATTAAGGACAAACCTCTTTTAATTGAATCCAAAAAGCTCTCTTGACTATTCTCTCCCCCATTTGTGCCTTTCCCCTCCTTCGGTGTCTGTGTAGCTGTTACATTTTATTTACAGATAATTGGAAATGGAACATAAATGAACCCAACTGGAACTCCAAAGAAATCAGCAATTAAGGACTGTATTTAAAATAGTCTTGCTTAGAGGCAATAATGATTGATGGATGTATGGATGGATGGCGTGGCAAAAGGTACATTCTGACATGTGGGGTGAAAATATCTTAGACTATCCAGATGCGGCCCCAAATTTTCCTGGCTTAGGGAAAAACTAAATCCCCAGACCTAAAATCCAGGAACTGACTTCCCCTAGTGTTGTGGTTTCTGCATAAGACTGACCCGCCTCTGATCACAGCTCTCAATTGATACAATTGACCAGTCTTTACTGACTTTCTTTGAAAAAATAGATCCTTGTATGGACTGTGGTTCCTTTTTTTTTTTTTGTAATCAGGAACATAACTGGTCCTATATAATGGAACTGGTTATATAACTTAAGTGGTCGTGATAGGCCAGAACACAACAGAGGAGAATATAGAACTCTGCTCAGATTACTAAAATCACAGCAAGTTTTGAAGAAGGGGATGTTCCATTCTACCTAAAGCATTGCATTCCCTTTCCTGGGAGATATGTCATCCATGCTGGCTGATTGCTGGTTCTCCTCCCCATGGGCAAATCTGTGACCATCACCTCTTGACTATTGGCTTGTAAATTTAGCAGTGCATTTCTGCCAAAAAAGACTCTCAGTTTCCATTTTCACTTTCCCCCTTTCAGTCTACATAGACATATATGCAACTTTTCTCACTTAACTTCTTTCTGTTGATTTCTCTATTAGCAAGTATTAAACTACAGAGAAGTTTGTATTGAACTCCATATGGCACATATGATAAAGTTGTTTTAAGTGGCACTGTGGACTAATCACTTCCCAACTGTTCTCCACTCACGAAGAGCAAAAGCAGCTCTGCCTGTATTCTTAGCAAATCTTTCCTTGCTTTTATTGGCAATGCTTCTGTTTTGGCAGCAACCTGTCAAGTTTAGAGCTGGCAACCACAGTTTTTTCGCATTCTCAGATGAAACGTAGGCAACATGTTTTCTATGAAAACACCCTTCCTACTCTTCATTAGTGCTTCCAACATTATTGTTCTCGGTACAGAAAGCAAACATTGGTCGCTTTCCCTCTCCCAACTAATTTGAATGGAACAGGGCTGACATGAAGTTTTTGAGTAAGAAAAAATGTTCAGTGAAGTAACAACAAGCAAAGTCCCTCTTAGCAAGCCCAGAATGGCTGAGTCTGTTATGCAAGTGCGTATCAAGTCTAAGAGTTGTAAGCTGAATGAACTGCCAGGTCCACACTGTACCAGTACTTGATTCAGAGTACTGGAAATGTTACAGTGAAATGTAACTGGAAATGTTACAGTGTGTTAGTTTCACATGCAGTTTCACTGCAACACGTTCCATTCATGTCCCATGCATCTCTTTCAGCTCCACAACCTGATCCTTAGAAACAAACTGCACAGGAAGCAAAGCAAGTCAAGTCCAAGAAGTCAGGTTTCTTTTTTCACTCAGTATAAGAAAAATGGCACACATCTGAAGCATCAACTGGATCAGGATACTCGTTGATTGAGAAATGAGCTTGTCCCTACAATCTTTGTTTAAAACCCATCTGGCTTCCTGTGTATCTCACAAATTATTTAAAATCCAAATCCCTGTAGGGACTTTATTTTATCCTCCCAGATCTCTGTTGTCCTACTGTGTCTACCCTTATTAGGAGTTTTCTGCCTTTGGTCCCCTCCTTGCAGGGAGGTTGCCCGCCCAGACTTTGCAAAAAGACCTGGGATAGTGGCAGTCCACTTCACAGCTGCATCTGGGAAAAGACCGTATAACATCTTCCAGCACAGTTCTTGACTCCCTGTGCATCTCACAGAGTTTATGAAAATCAGCTTTGCTCATGGCCTCCATTTCCCTAAGACTCCTAAAACCAACTTCTGAATTCTTGCTCCTCTCTAGCCCCTAGGACATCTGGTAATTTAGGGTGGGATTCAGTTCCCAATACTCACATATGAGGATCTTAAAAATGAACTGTGAGGCAGTGAGGAAGTTAATCTCTGCTGAGAAGCTCGGAGCCCTTTCTCTTGCCCAGCCCGGGGTTAGGATGGATATCCCAGCCCCAGTGAAGAGTAACGCAGCTGTTCACACTTCCCTCATCCCTTCATCCCTCCAAATGGAGCCTTTGCCCCCTCGACACAACTCACTTCAGTGGCTGCAATCATTAAAGGCGTTGGAAATAGGGTCTGAGACTTACGCAAACTCCCGCCTCAGGTGTCATGACCAACGAACCGATCAAAAATGCCAGCTCCTCTTAGAATGCCATCCCTGAATTCATACCCCACGGCAGATCTGTCACACAGTAGCCAAACATGTTAATACAGCTGAAGCCTTTAGGTACACTTGTACCCTCAAAACTCAGTGGAGTTGCTGTCATTCTCCAACTGTTCAGTGGCCTAGATGAAATTAGTTAGAAGTCTAAATACAGCTGCTAATAAAGACACTGTATTTCCACCTCAGAAAAAGCATCAGCTCCCTTTGCTACCAGATGTCCTCTTTGGCAGTTTGAGTCAACGAGGAGCTAAGTGATGGAGAATGAACCCAGTCTCCAAGAGGAGGCCCTCGGGCCCTGAATGCCAGTAGTGGAAACAGAAGAAGGGAAGTTCTCTATTGCTGCTCTCTGCTGGGGCTTGGACTTGATGTCGGTTCCCACTAATGTTGTTTGTCACCAGAATCTAATAGAGCTTCTTGTGTGAACTGCCCCCTGCTCAGGAAACTTCTTTCCTTGGCTCCACACAGGTCTCCTGGAGATAGGTCTGGAGGTGGATGGGCAGAGCAATCCCATCAAGAACTGCAGGGTCTGGGGCCAGCTGACAAGTACAGCTTGTGAATGACCAGATTTTGGGAGGGGGAAAATGTGTATCCTACCTTTCCTGACTGCTTGTTACTACCAGAAAGAATTTGACCGGGAAACCAAACTCAGTTGGATGGATGGTTCTCACAGTCCAGAGCTCCCCACAGGCAGAGGAAATCGAGCAGGAGCATTGCCTGCAACCTTTTCTTTGAAGTCTGTAGATATGAAGGCTCTGTGTAGCTTGAATTCAGCACCACGCCACCTCTGGCAGCGAAAGTGCTCTCCAGCTTTTGATTCGTTTATAGCAACAGTCCTAAATCAGATTGCTCCAAATGGCCAGCTCTGGACTGAGAGAAATGGTTTGGGAGCTGGTTACAGAAAATCACACATCTGAGAACCTTTTATGCACTTTCTCCTCGCATTTCCAGCTCAGGAGCTTTCCCCAGGTAGTTCTTCCTCTGGGCACTGTCCCAGAAGAATAGGGGAGATCTAACAAAGTAGACAGTCTCAGAGAGTTGGGGCTGTGCAGCCTGGAGAAGAGAAGGCTTTGGGGAGACCTTGGAGCACCTTCCAGTACCTGACGAAGGGGGCCTACAAGGGAGATGGGGAGAACTTTTCACAAGGGCATGCAGTGACAGGCCCAGTAGACAGAAAGAGAAGAGATTTAGACTGGAAATTAGGAAGAAATTCTTTACTGTCAGGGTGGTGAGGCACAGGAACATGTTGCCCAGAGAAGTTGTGGATGCCCCATCCCTGGAAATGTGCAAGGTCAGGTTGATTGAAGCTCTGAGCATGCTGGTCTAGTGGAAGACCATGGTGGAGGGGTTGGAACTGGGTGATCTTTAAGGTCCTTTTCAACCCAAACCATTCTATGATTCTGTGAAAGATCATAGAACTACAAGTGGCATGGAAAATGCAAACTCTCCTCCATTTCTTGCTGTGTTTCAAATGAAGAACATGGCATTGGGAGCTGGTAGGTGTCAGGGTAACAACAGGAGGTCCTCTTTCACAGAACATGCAGTTACACAGGGGAAATCCTTGCTACAGGACACAGTGAAGAAAAGAGTGGGCAGGACTTCCAAAGGGGACTGGAGAATGGAAGAAATCCCATCCAGACCTGCTAAGCATAAAGACATCAGCTGTGGCTGAACCAGCCACACATTGCAGGAAGACTGGGAAAGGGGCCTGGGAAATCTTGACTTTCCACCTTCCCTATAGTCTTCCCTTGATATCTGCAACTGGTCCATGGTACTGATCTTTGCTGAGACACGCTATAGCTACTTCTAGATGAGATGCATACTAATGATACTGATAAGAGTCAATGGGACTAGTTACATCTTAGAATGAGCTCATTTCAAAGCCTCACAGCCCGCCCTGGCCAACACAGGCCTTCCCTGTGGCCATAAGACACTCATAGGAACTGAAGTGTGGGCATTCATGGCCTTTGACTCTGGATTAAGGAAGGCATCCAAACCCACCCTCCATCTAGAACAGCAACACTAAGTTTTGGAGAGACATCTACATTTTTAACAGACCTAGAGAGCACAGAATCTGCCCTGGAATGAGTGCAGCACAGTTACCAAGTTTGTTCAGGGCATCACCCACAATTTTCCAGGATGAAAATATTAGTGGAAATAAGATTTCCGTTTCCTTTATCATACAAACCCAGAAGGATGAGAAATGCAGTTGCCTATTGCTGAATGTATTTTCAGTTCCTCTAGAATGCATTGATTCAGAAGATCATGTGGTTTTAATGTGGAGAAATCTTTCTCTGTTTGGAGGACAAGAATTACTGTCTCAGATTTTAGCATCATCCAGATTTTCTAAAAAGTCTTTGCTACACAAGACTTGGATTCTACCCTTTCAGTTTTCTAAAAGGATTTCTCCCATTCAGCCTAAGCTAACTCAAGACAAATCTGCTTCTGTGCAGTAGGCCAGAGACTTAAAAAATGTACAAAATCGCTCCGTGCATTGACCTCCAGGAATTTAACTGTGTGATTTAAATTGGGAACGGTCACATTCTCTCTCTCTCTCTCTGCCTGTCTCCCAGGTTTTGCCACCACAAACAAATTTTGCAGCTACTCTGTACCTGTTCTGTCAGTTTTAAACTCCCCGGCAGTCTAGAAAATGTGACCATCATGGCCAAGTGACAATATGCTGGTAAGACTGGTACTTAGCATGGCCATGTCAAGGAAGTCAACCCTCTGTAGAGCAGCTGCTGCTCTCACCTCTGGTAGAAAAATGTTCTTTGGCTTTCGTTGTATATTACAGCCCCATGCCAGTATAGCGTGATGTAGGGAAGGGCACAGTGACTAATAGTCACAGCAATTAAGAACTAGATCTTTACAAGCCTGAATGGCAAATTTGCATATCTTTTGCCAGAAACATCCGACGAGACCTCCTGCGCTTTCTGACAAAGATCAGCCCAGGCTACCGCATCCAAGCCCAGATTTCAGCCGTGCCGTATCTAAACAGCAGGCCCCAGCAGCAGGACGTGCAGGCGGCCGTCAGGCCCCGAGCTCCGGAGGCTCGGCCAGAGGAGGAGCGGCCGGCGCGGCCCGGGCTCCGCAGCAGCGCCCGCGGCCCCTCAGCAGCTCCGCCGCCGGGCAGCGCTCGGCCGCCCCCT
>VZRZ01006181.1:365844-486420 GCA_013398175.1 Climacteris rufus | reverse complement strand
CAGGCACTTCCCTGACGGCCCTCGCACCCCGCCCCGCACAGTCCCTCAGGACCAGCTCGCACACCGCCCGGCACACGCCCCCATCCCAAACCATTTCATGCCGGCCCGTGCGCGTGCGCCGAGGTTCCGTGCGTTTCCGCTTCCCCGGCGGCCGCCCGGGAAGGAGGGAGGGAGGGAAGGAGGGAGGCGGCCGCGTCCCACCGGCTCTTCCCGGAGCCTGCGCGGGAGCGCCGCACCGCGCCTCCCGCCCTTCCCTTCGCCTCCTCCCTCTCCCTCTGCTCCGGCTCCGCGAGGGCCCGGCCGCCGCTGCGCGCCCCGCCCCGCCCCGGGGATGCGCTGCTCGGCGGCCGCTCGCAGGAGCTGCGCGGCGGGCGGGCGGCGGGATGGAGGTGGAGGAGGCGTTCCCGCTGGTGGGGCAGATGGGGCCTTACCAGGTGTACCTGTGCGTGCTGCTGGCCGTGCTCCTCCAGGTGAGAGGCCGCCCGCCCCGCCCGCCAGCGGGCCCGTGGGGAGGCAGTGCCGGGAGGGGGATGCTGTGGGTGCCGTGGCAGCTGTTCCCACAGTGTTGGGAGTGCGAAGGCACGTGTGGGAGGGCTTCTCCTGGGAGCGGTGAGCGGTCCCCCGCTCTGGGGCTGCCCTGCAGCAGCGTGCTGTGCTCCTGGGACACAGGTGACCTCTGTCCAAACGCCAGGCGAAGTTCTGCGGAGTGAATTTGGGGCAAGCAGCTGACGCTCTCCGGGCCGCATTGCCTGAGCAGCTGCGCGTTGTGTCACTCGCGGGGCGCAGGAGGAGTTGCTCAGGTGAAGGGCTGGTTGGAGTGAAGTTAAACTGAGGCTTCCATGAGCTGGACTGGAAAACATTGCCTTCTGTAAGAGGCTCTGCTGGGCATCCTACTCAACCTAGAGTTAATGGCCTAGGCTAGGGATATCTAGGCTGTGTGTGGCTTGATTGTCACTGCTAAAATGACAGGTGGTCACTGATGCTTCTGTGTGCAGAAGCTCTCATGTAACCAGCTGCTCACGGTACTTGGATTTGCCTTAACTTTTAGAACACAGAGGCAGGGTCTCTCCATTAGGTGTTTGGATGAGGCCCTATGTTTTGGGTAGTCAGTTTTATGTTCTGTGAGATACAAATCTGGGGATCTCTAAAGTTTTATGATCAACATGGAGTCCAAAGTAAGAGTGGAGTGCTAGAATATCTTTCAAAGACTGCATAAACATGTGATGTGCTCTGCAACCATGTTTGTTCACCTTTTATCTTTGTGCATATTCCTATGAGGGCAGGGAGGGAAGATGAGAATAATATGTGTACCTTCAGTTGGAGGGAAGATGAGAGTAGTAT
This sequence comes from Climacteris rufus, assembly GCA_013398175.1. Taxonomy (NCBI): domain Eukaryota; kingdom Metazoa; phylum Chordata; class Aves; order Passeriformes; family Climacteridae; genus Climacteris; species Climacteris rufus. Next base: position 485,079 of record VZRZ01006181.1, on the reverse strand, counting down.
GTGTACCTTCAGTCAGGCCTAGGACTGAAGTCTGGTTTGAATCTGACAGAAATCTGGTTTACTCCACAAGCTTAATTGTCATGAATTCAGCTAGGCTGACAAGTGCTGGGTTACTTCCACAATGGAAATTTCATAGCTGCAGGGGGGAAGAGTGGGACATAAATGTCCTCCCACCTCTGCTGACAAGTGTTTTGTAGTAATCAAGAACTTCCAGTCATGAGCTGTGTGACTGAAGATGTCTTCTCCTCACACCTCCCACTTTCCCTAGCCTGACTGAAATATTAAGAAGCTTCGTGAGATGACCAAAGGAAATTCAGATGCCCAGTCCTGTCAGATGGGAACTCTATACGTGGTTGCAAAGCTGTGACAATGAACATCAACAACTTGTAGCCTTCTATTTCCTTGTACTGTTTCTCTCTTTTACTGATTTAGGTGATCAATCCTCTAAAATAAGACATTGCTTAGAGCTTGTTTTGCTGGCTGACTGGCTAGAAAACGTATATGCTCGCAGAAGATTAGGAATTAAGGAAGCAATAGCTTTTTTTCCAGTGCTGGTCATATTCTGGAATGAACTGCAAACCATGACAAGTGCTCTCTGTTTTCCAGAATTTTAAGTAGTATGGGTCAGCTGTTCTGGAATGTTTGTGTTCATTTTTTTTGTTTGTTTTTAATGGATTAACTTGCATTTGTTCTGGGAGAAGTAAACAGAAAGATTATTGCAAATCCTGGAACTAATTCAGAATAACTAAAGGAAAAAAAGGTAGCAGGTGTGCAGGTCTGTTTTTTTTCTTCTGATGTCTTGAACTTGACCAGTGAGGATCATCCTCTGACTGGTATGATTTCTTTGCTTCGCATCATGTAAGCACAGGAGTCTGTAAGGGATTTAGGTGTGAATTGTCTTTCAGTCTATGAGTAGATGTATAGGACTTACACACCTGGTTCCTTCTTGGGTGGTTGATTGCTTTTTGTGTTCCTTTATTGGTGCCAAGTTACATAATGTGTCACTGGGATGTGCAAGAGCAAGACTGGAGGCAGGTTCCACGACTGCTGTTAGTCTTTTGTCTGGGTTATCATCACCCTTTGGAGGATGGACCCCAAGGTAAGTAATGTATCTGGTGTGTGTAATGTAGATTTAGGTAGTTGTGGGCTCCTTTAGCGGATTAGATGGAGCATCTGGCAGCAGAGTGAGAACTCCTGGTAGTCTGTGTCTCTGCCTCTGCCGTGGACTGATTATTCCATTTTATTGCTGGTTTCCTTGTCCATTTCCATGTGCTCCCTTGGTTGACCTAAATTTTTGTGCTGGCCTGCTGGCATAAAAATATTTTTACATTCTTAAAGATAAGAATACCCAGTGTGTGAAAAATACTTCTGTTTGCTGTGCCAAGTCCCTTCATCTCTGTTACCAATATCCTGACCTTAAATCCTGTGCTTTCCCTTCCCAGTAAGATTGCCATCAGGTGCTCTTGCTTTCCTTTAGGCTTTTGTGCTTTTTCATCTCTGCATGTTACTAATCACTTTGAGTTTAATAGTTTAAAAGTACTTTCCTTCATTTTAGTAATTTTTAAAATACAAATTTCTGCAGTAAACTACTTCCACCATGTAGCCTTACTGATATGCCAGTATATCTGGTCTCTGAATTCTAATTACAAACATAGTTTAACCACCAGGACTTCTTTGAGGCAAACAACTCTCTGTATGGGTGAGACTTTCCACAAGTCAATTTTCATGTGGGCTTGAGTGAGCTGGTACTTAATGTGTGGAATGAGCTTACTGACATTCTGCCAGAAACCTCCAGGTTGCTTGTAAATAGAAAAGTGTTTTTGTATGTGATCAGTGTAAAACTGGATTCAGTGTAAGTCTTGCAGGCTCCTTTTTTGTCTTCCCTGATATCCATTATTCCTCTGCTGTTTCTATTATTCTGCCTCTGTTAATCATTAACCTGTTGAGCTGTTACTCTATTAAGGTGTGCCTGGCTTATTCACTACCAACTGAATAGGAATTTGGAAGATTTTCTTGAATATTCTGTAGCAGTGGCTGCTAAGGTTATAATGGACTGACAACACCTATTGTAGAGAGACTTTTGCCAGACTCTATGGATTTACACAGACTGAGCTTACCTGGAGAATGTGAAGATTGGTTAATGGTGTGAATTTGAGCGTGGATTAGTCTTGCATTTCCAGTATATTTTTAAGAAAGTTAGGAAGAAATAAAGGGAGCTGATAACTCTTAAAATACTTAGAACTTTATTTTGAGCTAAAAGTAATTACTTGATACCTTTTGATTACTGGAAGGATTCTTGCAACGTTTTGAAGAAATTATATTGAAGTATTATTAAAGAGTAGTCTTTTGGTGTTTGTTTAGTGTGTGTAGAAACCTGAGACAAAATCCCACACCTTGATCAGATGCCTGAGAGCATACAAGCATATTTAAAAATGAAAAGTTTCTTTGTCTCTTGTGATTCAGCAGATGTGGTTGAACGAGTTTGGCCTTTGCCAGTGAATCTGAGCTACGGGATTGCCCAAGTCCAAACTGAGAATGGAAGTGTGCTCTTATTGTATCTCTACTGAAAGGTTTTTAAAAACATGTTGAAGTTTAAAAGGGAGTTTTGTTTGCACAGCTGAAAAAGGCTTTGCCTTAAGTTATATGCATTGCACAGCAGTGTGGATAATTACCACAGGTGGTTTTTCCATCCATCTTAGGAACTCCTTACTAACTGAAGGGAAGATTTAAAAACAGCTGAGATAGTTACCTCAAGTTGCTTGAATGGTAGTTTGTTCAAGGGAAAGGTATTTGTGATGCAGTGCAGCTGTAATGAGTGGTGTTGCTAACATCTCTTTGCTGTTGACCACAGTGTCATGTATGGCTTCTGTCATTACAATGCCCCAGTGCAGAAAGATGGACTTTAATCATCCCATGTGCACAAATGTTTTGAGGGAAAGCAGGTGGCAGATACAAATAGGATTTCCAGGATTTTCGTGTAATCTTTTGTGAGTTTGATTAAACTCAGTGTTTGGGTTTTATTCTACATATCTGTGGGAGAAGTAAGAGTTCCAAGTCCCTCTAATTCTCAATAAAGCAGTTGCAGAATGTGTCAGACATGCAGCCATGTATGTAGAGGGGAGGTTTCAAATGTGGCATGAATGCAAACATAAAAGGTACAGACCCAGATTTTTTCCTGTAGGAAAGCTTCACATTCCCACATGTTTTTGTGCGTTGTGTCTTACTCAGAACATGCTTATGCTGAAGGATGGTGTTGCTTTCCTTGTAGAAGTGATGAAGGCTTTTAGAGTAGTTGCATCACTGAATAGAAATCCCTGTTCTGGGAAAGCATATTTCTGCTTGGGAGGAAAAAGAAATTAGGTGGGTATAAGTATGTAAACTACTAATGCATAAAGATGTGCTGCTACTCATTTAGCTACGAATATTTCCATCTGAGAGTTGGTGGAACTTTTAAGTGAAGACAAATCCTTTTTCAGATGTGACATTTGGTTTCAGTGGTGCTAACCAATAATCCTTGGTTCTTTAGTCCTTTACTTCTTTCAGATCCCTAACTGTTCCTTAAAAGATATAATCGTATAGCTTTAATGATACTATACTTGTAACCTTAAAAATAAGAGTGCAGCTGGTGCAGATGTTGTGCTATTTTCTGCAGAAAACCAGAAATAGTGCTGGGTTGTGACATGCTTTATTAGCAGTGGGGTCCTTACCTCTCAGATGTAATGTAGAGCTCTGGATTCTAACAACTGCTTCCTTACTGATTGATTTTAAATAGGTAACCTGCTATTGTTTGTTTGTTGTTTCAAAGATAATCCTTAGTGGAGGGAAGTTATGAATACCTAATCAGCTGCCTACCTCTCCATCTTCCCTCAAAATTATGTTGTGTCTTAATCAAACCAGTGCATCAGTCATAGAGCTAAACTTTGCATTTATGTGCAAGAGTGTGGTCAGAGCAAGCTTGAGGTGGACAAGAAATATGAGCCATAACTTCAAGACCTTCCCTTTAGATGTATCTGAACTGCAAAGCACATGCAATTGAACTCATGTTTAGGTGGTTTTAAGTGTCATTCACAATTGCTGGATGTTCTTGCTCTTCTAATGATCAGTACATTCACTCTGACACTAAAACACATGTTCTGTGGATGTGTATCTGTACCAACACCTCTACTCAGCTTTTGCAATTTAACTTACAAGGCTGACTTCAGCTTCTGTGCAGTTCAGTCTGAGAAGATGCCTGTTCAATGTGATGTTGTAAAGACATTAACAGAGTTATTGCTGATGGGCACAGCAAGAAGCGTGAGTTTTGAGAGAGGCACAAAGAAGTAGAAGTTCTTGGAGGTTAGCAACAGAGGGAAGGTAGCAGATTGTTCTGCCTATTTAAAAAACAAACAAAAAAACCCACCCAAATCAGAACAAAACAAAAAACCCAACACTTTTTAACAATGGGGAATGGGAGGTGCCTGGGAACCACTGTATCAACAGTGATTGTCATCCTTGTGGGAGCTGAAGCAATGCCATCTTCTGCTATTTGCCTTTGAGCCTGGCAAACTACAATCCATCTAACCAGTCTGTCCTCTGAGCACCCTTGGAAGATAAGCCTGGGAGTTAGCAGGCATAACTACTAGATAGCAAAGGATGGATTAAAAATATTGTATTATGACACATTATCTCCCTTTCCTTCTTTCCTGCCCATGTGTACACACAGTCTCTAACTTCCCATGTTTTGTAGGCAACAAATTACCTGTATTTTTCCACTAACATCAAAGCTCTCCTCACTGACACTTCCCCGTTTTAGAAGCTCTAATTTCTTTTCCTCTTGGGTGAATTTGTAGGTGTGTAATTGCACTCAGAATAGTTGTTTCCAACTTGCATGAGATAATTGCTCTTTAGGGTTGACACAGATAAAGTTTGTCTTTGTTATTTTAACTGGAGTAGTTAATGTAACTACTTCTGTAAGATAGTGCTTCATGTGTATTGTTTGCATTAAGAAAAACCTCTGTTTGCTTTTTTCAAGTGTCAGCCCAGTGGAACTGGAGTCCTTCTGGAGCACTAACATCTGTTTTCTAGGTCTTGTCTATTTACAATATGATCTCTTAAGTTTGCAGTTTAACTTGGTTAAACATTCTGTTCACCTGGTTGTTTTCCTAATCCCAGTGGGTTTAGGGGTGAAAAGGTATTAAGAATTTGCCTTGGAAGGCTCAATGAAGCCTTTGAGATCCTCATGTGAGGAAAGGTGGAGAGAGTTGTTTGTATAATTTTTCAATTTTGGTGTGATGTTTAGTTATTGGTGTCTTAAAAAGATGTAAAGACCAGAGCTTTTTAGTATCTTTTGATTTATAGAACCCTGACAGACTTTCTACTGAAGAGTTTAAGCCTTTTTACAGTAAATTTAAGACTATTGACACAGTTCTGTGTTTCTTCATTATTTTTTCAAGGACTTTTAAGAAATCAGAGAATTCTGAGGCCTGTAGGTTGTAAGCTGGAAATCATTAGTTTAGCAAGTTCCACTACAAAACTGGAAAAACATGTTCTTTCAATTCTGGAGCATTGTGTTGCTCTGAAATAGTAGTAAATCAAAGACTTTTCTTTTAGTTTCAAAAAACCCACAAACAAAACACAAGTAGATCTAATTGCTTCCCCTCAGACAGGTCCTTAAAATGAATAAATACATGAAAGTAGCTTATACAAATATCAGCATTGTCTTTTAGTCTGGATACTTAAGCAAAACCTTGGAAGTAACCAGTAATTTACCAAGTTAAATGCTTTAGCCAAGAATATGTGATTCTCATAGTCTTAGCAGAACTACCTCTGTGAGACCAAGATGCTCACCCAGTTTTCTTTGGCAGTGTCCCAAAAGAGCATACAAGGGTGAGGACTTCGATGTTTTATAATACTTTCTGTGATTCTGATAAGTTCATAGCCACCATAGGCTGGAAGATACAGAGAGAAAGAGGGACAAACGTGAAATGGTGGCCCTGTCAGACAAAGGTGTGTGCACAGGACTCACTTGGACTGATACTGCAGAAAGTTTGTGCAATGAAGGTGTTTGCTCTTCGGGCATCAGTGTTTGTCCATGGAAAGTAAAGCAGCTTTGCCTGGGTGTGGCAGCAGTCACCTCACTGATGGGCACTTGTGCTGTCTGGCCAGGCTGAGCAGGAGCAGCAAACCCCTGCTGCTGCCACTGCCCACCAACATAACACTGGGCATGAAACAGAGCTGACAGGTGTGTGCTTGCATATTTGGAACAGGGAAGGACAAGCTAAAGGGTTTGTGGAAAGGTTTTTTCCACAAACCCGTAGGAGGGGAGGCTCTAAGAGCTGTGATCTGCTGTGCAGTGAGGCTTTTCCTTGTAGATGTTAAAGAATTTCTAAAATGAAGTTATGTATAGTTTTGGGCAGACTTTGGACTTTTTGCTGTGGATTCTGGAGGCCAGCAATTTCAAGCTGAAAAACTGTAAACTGAGTAGGTTTTCTCTGCTTCTCTGAAGAAAACCTAAATTCTTTCAAAATGTGTTTCCAAATATCTGCTGTGTCTTTGATAAGTCACAGTTAATAATCAGCAATGGTTACCTTCTGCATGGGGAGTATTTGCTGTCAGAGTGGGGGTGGTGAGTGACTGAGAGATGGGGTCATGTTCTTCACGTGGTGATTCTTTGCTTTAACTACAACAGCTTTTCCTTCTGTCTTACAACGTTCTCCCTCTTACTGTGGCACCAAGAAGGGAAGGATACTTTCGTAGAGGAGTGTTTTGTCAGCAGCAGGTAATAATTTTGCAGCAAGAAGACATTTTAGGGCTTTTCTACATAGGAGTTGAGGAGAAAATATAACGTGAATTTAAAGCCAAATCACCCTTTGGAAATGACTTGGAGCAGATGAGATCATCAGATTTTCAAAAATTAGGTTGCCCTCCAGCTTTTCAGCTGCTTGTCATGGGTTCAGAAGAAATTACTCTAATCCTGACCTGTAACCATCTCTTTATCAAAGGCTTCTGCTAGAGCAAGGTCATTCATTGTTCTTCCTTAATTTCTGTCTTTCCTCAGGGTACAGTTGAAATGTTTTCGTATTCAAAGGTCAGAAGTTAGTGTCTTACTCATTATTTTATTCAGCAGTGAATGCTTCAGCTGATACTTGTCTAGAATAGCCAGGGTAGTTGTGAATTGCTGATGAGCTGACTAAAAAGGTTGAGAGCTCCTCCTCCTAGAACTATTGACCTCTTGCTTTTGTTTTTTCATTTTTGCTCCATGATGGGTAATTTATGAGGTCTGAAAGAGTTTCTGAAATGTTTTTTGTATTTGTTTTCAATATACACAAATGAAACTTTAAATTCTTCCTCCCCTTTCCTTGCTAGTCTTATTAGAGCTTCTACGTCTTTCTTGGATGTAATTTGTTATGAAAATGAACACCAGAAAAGCTGGTCAAGACATTGCAGGCACTTCTATTAGTATTAATTTTAAGTTCATTTCAAAACTTGTTAGGGAAATAGAAATAACTGGCTAACTCAAATCCCTTCTACTTAGCAGGGAAAGCAAAAGTTTACAGGTTATTACGGCATTGCTTTTTAATAAATATCATTACACCACAGTTTTCTAATTTAGACTTTAAAATTTTAACCTAAGGAGAATATCAACAAACCCAAGCAACTTCACCTAACAAAAGTTTAAGCAATTCATCATCAGTGACTATGAGCTGGTGCCTTGTCCCCCTGTGCTTGGTATTCATCTTGATTTATACAGATCCATGCAGGGAATTTGGTAGGGAGCTGTTAACATCCATATAGAGCCAATTAAGATGTTTTATGAATAGAAGCTATACACTGAACAACATATATTTGACTTGGGTTATAGAACAAATGAGAAAAAGGAGGGCTTTGTTTGCCACAGTGCGTATAATGTAGCCATTTTCTATTTTATACTGTTATTATATGATATTTCTACTTGATTTGTGAGTATTTTATGTTGTTCACCAGTCAGCACAGCTATGTTACTGTTAAGTGCAAGCATTTAGAATTCTTAAGGGAGGAATCTTCAGATTCGTTAACATGAACTCCTGCCTCATACTTACATGATGAAAACTATTCTGTAATTAAATCTGGAGTTTTCTTCATCATGTTTTTAAGACCACTTCTGGAAAATATTTCTGACCGTCAGAATTTCAAATGAATTTGGGGAGGGGGGGATTGTGGGCTTTGTTTTGTTTCCACAATGAAATTAACAGGGTTTACTGTGCCTCTTAGCCAAAGAGCAAGGCAGGTGCTCACTAGGAAGGAGAGTCTTGTCAGCAGTGACTCAGTGAACTTGCTGATAGAACAATAATATTGGATAATATCAAAACAGGTCTCCATCTCCTTATGGCTTTCTGATTGCACAAATCGATTGAAAGTGCTTCTGTCTTTGTTAGATCCTTGGTTGCTGCAGCCACTCAGATACTTAAGGCTGATTGTTTGGAATTTTTTATTGAAAAAAAAATCTGTAGTGTTTCTCCACATTCCTTCAATCACTTATTTTTCTATTCAATTTTCTGCTGCTGGGATGGGTTTCACCTAGAGCTAAAATGAAAAGTGTTGTGTTTTCCTTCTGTAAACCAAATGCCTTGAGGATTTCATTTTCTTATCCACTTGAAAAATATGTTTATTATTTCACAAGACAAAAGCAAGGATGTCATCACTTAATCCTGACACGGAATTGTCTGAGGGAATCAGAGTAGAGGAATGTACTGCACATCATGACCTATAATTCTTATTTCTCAGTAATTTGAAGCTGTTCTTGAGAGTACTGTATCCACACATCCCTAGCAACATGGCTACTTAGCTTTTTAAAACCTCTTTTCCCATGTGATCTTAGTCATTGCCTTCTTTCCCAGATGAGTTCTTTTACTTTTCATCATTGTTGATCTACAAGTTGTCCTTTAGCTTAAATAATTACATAGTTAACAATGTTTTTTTCCAAATTTCTTCTGATATTTGGTAACTTTAATGGTAAATGAAAAGAGGATGGTTTAAAAAAAATTATCTACCTTCTGCCTCTGAAGTAGCAGTTCATGAAGTAGCAGTTTAGAAAGCAAGAAGGAGCTGATGGAAAAAATGGTGTCAGGTAACTCGGGGGGCTCTTTTTTAATTTAGTAATAATTCTCATTTAGATGTGGGTGTAACTACAGCTGCTCAGCTGTTGAACAGAATAGTTTTCTGGTGTTGCTTGCATCCCAGTATTGCAAATTATTTGTATAGCAGCCTCCTGGGCTGCAGGAACCACTTTGTTAAAGTTGTGGTTCTTCAGTGTGTGGTATTTGGTAGACAGGGGCTGTACACAGCACCTCGTAGTAGTAGAAAGCAAATATAAAAATAAATATTTTTAATACTGATTTGATCCAGCTGTAGAGGAAACATTGCTTGGATGTAAGTTGAACATCACTGCTGTTTTTTGTCTTCCATGCCAGCTGTATGTGGCCACCGAAGCCATCCTCACCGCCTTGGTGGGCGCAACTCCTCCCTACCAGTGGGATCTGCAGGGGCTCTCAGCTAACGAGAGCCATGGCAACCATTCAGTGAGCCAGCAGAGAGCTTTTGGGGAATGGCTTCTCACTGCCAACGGCAGCGAGGTGCAGGAGCACGTGCACTTTGGCAGCAGCTTCACATCCATAGTCTCGGAGGTAAGGCTGAAATGTCTTTTGCTGCCTCCTCTGTGAGCAGTAAATCTCACTGAGTTGGTTTTGGGGGACTGGTTGTATTGCTGCTTTCTTGCATGCTAATGCAGGTTCTGATTAGCAAGTAAAATGTGCTACCTCCAGTTGGAGAACAGGCACTCATGTCTTTACTGGCAACAAAAGCTAGCTTTACATTCCTGTGCATATCTTGACCAATGTTCTACTCCAAAACTTCCCGTCTTTTCCGTGTAGAAGTTATATATTGGATGCTGTAGCCTGGTTCCACACTGGAGCTGGAATCACAACATTCATTTTCCTAGCGTGCTCAAAATCCTTTACGGACCCTGAGCTCCTCTTGGCCATCTCTTGCAATCCCCTTGCTGAGCTCCAGTGCATGTAGTGCCTCCCTCATGCAGATAGCAAGCAGTGGAGGAACTGGAGAGAAGGTGGCTCTTGCAGTTTTTGCAACTCCAGATATAGGAACATGGGCAGTGGAGAGTCAGGTGGACAAAGCAGCTCCCTCCCATTCTGTTCCAAAACAAGCTTTAGCTTTGTTGGCATGGCCTCTGCATTTTTTAAGAGATTTCTTTCATGGTCTAGCCACAGTCCTTACAGGAATGATTCCACACTCTGCATTGATGTGTGCAACACCTGCCCTTCCTGGGGCTGTCAGTATCTGTTAATGTCAGATTGTTCTGTACAAGAGCCCTGAGTGCATTGGTTACAAGAGCTGAATGAAGAGCTGAACTGTGGAGTCAAGTGTAATACCACTGGATAGCTCATGGCTACTGTCCAGAGGTATTAATGCTATCCTAATGACCCCTATAAAGCACTTTATTGGGTAGGACCATATTAATAAAAATGGCCAGTTTTGGAATAGTACCAAGCCATAGTGTACAAAAGGCATTGCTTCTTATTCTGGCAATAAAGAGGATATGAGTACTTATGATACCATTTAAATCAAAATTCTAATGGATGGTGGATTTCTTAAGCATTATTTAAAACTCAGGTTTTTGAATTTTCTCAGGAGTTTTTTGTTTTTTTACTCAGAGAATCTTTCATTCTCTTAAACTTGAGGAGTCAGGCATGCTTGTAGACCCCAGCATACAATATAGATTATATGTAGATTTTTATGCATTTTGATTGCATAAATAAGAAATGCAGTTAAAGAACAAAGCCTATTTGAACAACAACAACACCAAAAAAAAAAAAAACAAAAACAAACAAGCAAACAAAAAAACACCTAAAGAAAAATCCCCAAGAAACAAAAACCAAAACCCAAGGCAACTTGTGTAGATTCTGCTTTGTAGTTTTTTCAGTCCTTTCAGTAAAGGCCCATGTGAATAAAATCTTTTTACCTCTTCTGTTTCCCTCTATTAACGTGCAGTTTTTCAAAATTTATTACCTGAATATGTGGTATATTTGGAAGTTCTGTGCTGAACACAAAGATTTTGGTGAGAACATACTTGTTTGGGGAAAATTCACCACTAATTCATTATTAATCTAATTTCATTATTGATTGTAAAGAAGTTTTTTTTTCTATGTTTGAGGAGGATGTTTTAATGCTTAACCTTATGACATCACTTAGTGATAATATGACCATTGCAGATTTACACTGAAAAGTATTCTGATGTGAAGAGCTTCATTTGTGAATAATAAACATATATGTAACATGCTTTTATGTGGAAAAGCCTTGAGCTCTCTAAAGGGCTTAGATGTTGAGATTTATTTTCAGAACAAATTTTGCGTTGCGACTAAATTATCCCTTAATCCCTGAATGATTCAGAAAGCGTCTCATGTCAACAATTTTTACGTTGGCAGCTTTTTAAGTTTTTGTACCAAAAGTTAGGGCATGGTTCTTGTAGCTGTTATAAAACAGACTGACCATGTTATTTCAGGATAAAATTAATCTCATGTGCAGTTATTGTACAAATGTGTTTCTCTGGAAATTGCTTTTAAAGTCTGCAGAAGCTTCAAAAGCTGGTTTGTGGTTGTGTGGATAGTTTCAGTTGAATTTTTTCAGTTTTGCCTTTTTATGGGCACATTCTCTACAGTATCAGTAACCACCTCACTGTTAAAGTGACAATTCCAAATGAAGCAGATATAGAAAGTAAGCAAGTTATTTTCTTGGAGTTTATGAATGATGTTTTGTTAGCTTCCTAATCTTGGTGAGGTTTAATTGTATGGCTCTGCTCTCTTGATGAGGTAGTTTATAACTGAGCTTTGAAATAATATAAGCTTTGCTAGAAAGGATATTTAATGGGATTTTGGTAGAGGAAGAGAAGATTATGAGGAGAAGATTAGAGTGTTATTGCAGGGATAATGACATAATCACCAGCTTACCAGCACAGGAAGAAAAGTTGGTTGTCACTAAAAGGAAACATTATCTCAAGGTGCAAGAGGAATAGAAAAAGAAAATAACTGAAGATGTGGAGTATTTACAATACAGAAGGAAATAACTTTTGAACAATGAGAGCATAGCATATTTCCATTCTGTGCTTCTGTGAGGCAAAGAATTTTGTCAGGTTCAATTTGAGACATTAAGCCTGTAAGAATCAAGATCAGGTTTCAAGATCAGATTTGTATTTGCAATTGAGAAGAACTGGAAATGACAAAATACACTGTAAAAAAAGGAAGTGTTTGCAGAAAAACCTGACTAACCAGTCTGAAGTGACGAGAGTTCATGAAGAGGATCATGTACAGGATCATCTTCAGACATAAACCACAATTATTTTTTTGCAGTGTGTGCCTACCCCTTGCGGTGACAGTGGGGGTAGAACTGAGTCTATTTAGGTTAAGAGCTTTATGTGAAAGAAGGCAGAAGAAGGGAAAGCAGAAGAAAGATGCAAAAATTAAGAGTATTGTGTGGGGTCTGTTCTTGATTTCAGAATTCAAGACTGCCTGTGATCTTGGAGAATTGTAATTTTTGTACCCCCTGGTGAGTTTGGGAGACAGCAGGTGTGTTTTGGTGACTCTCTGATGATTTACTGAACATGAGAATTAGGAGATTTGTGTAGAGCTAGATTTTTCCTTAAGATCAACTGTTAGCTGTTGGTGAACTGCTAAACGGCTTGGATTCTGATTAATTGGCCTTTTTGTTGGCTTGTTGTTTCTGTTTCCCTCCCCCCGCCATCCATCCAGTGGTTTTTAATTGGCAAAGCATCATACAAAGTCAGTGCTGCCAGTTCTTTCTACTTCAGTGGTGTGTTTGTTGGAGCCATCTCCTTTGGGCAGCTCTCCGACCACTTCGGGAGGAAGAAAGTTTATCTCACAGGTAAGCACTGCCACTGGCAGAACGAGTGACAGGGAGCTGTTGTGTCTCTGAAGATCCCTGGCAAGAGTCCAGCTTCTGCTGCCAGCTTGACATGCAGCTGTGAATCATGTGCTGTGATTTTGTTGGTTTGTTTTGTTCTTCCAATATATTTCAGCCATGTAAGTTGAGGCGAGAAATGGATATTTCACTGTTCGATCACCATTTAAATATCTGTGAGGTGTTCTGGAGTGGAGTCATGCCATAAGGGCTTACAGTCATGCATGTTGTGCTCATGGGGTCTCTGCAGCTTGCAGTTAATATTTCTAGTAGTTTTGTGACAGTATTCTTACATTTATAACCTGTTAGGAATTTGTTGCATCTTTTATCTCCCGTGTGCATGATTTAGTTTTTATTTGTCATCCTCATACCGTTTTTAAGTTCATAAGCTTTTCTACCATCCCTGGATCAAACAACATTTGAAACTGCATGTTTTGTGTGTGTGTCAATGGATGAGTGTGTAGAGTTTAAAAAATGGGGTGTTTGGTTGGTTTTTTAGGGGTTTTTTGAGGAGCAACATTCATTTAAAGCAGATAAAGGTGGGCCTGCTGTGCGCTGCAAACCCATGATGTATTGTCCCTTGGCAGTGTTTCTCATCAGGTTTCTATACACTCCTTTCTAGTAATGAGGGGAGATACTTGGTCCTATATTTAATCTGTGGTTTCTGTATTGGGGATCAATACAAAGCCATCTTTAACTGGAGTCAGACAGTGGTTCTGAGTGTATGAAAAAAAATGTCTGACATGAACTGAATTTGAAGGTTTAAACTGCAAACTGTGTATCAAAAAGAGACTCCTTTTGTGTCCCACCCTTTAAATGTATTTCCAAACCTGTGATGGTGTTGCTGACTGATTTCTTAGGACAGATGCCAGTGGGCATCAAGTAAAGATACCAGTAAATGCTTCTGTTTCTTTAGGTACTCTTCTAAAATGAACTTTTTGCCTTATTTTCCAGGTTTTGCCCTTGACATCTTGTTTGCCATTGCAAACGGATTCTCACCTTCCTATGAATTCTTTGCCGTTTCCCGATTCTTGGTAGGGATGATGAATGGTGGGATGTCCCTGGTAGCCTTTGTTCTGCTCAATGAGTGTGTGGGTACAGCCTACTGGGCATTAGCAGGTAAAGTGCTTTTATTGTCAGAATTCATCGATTTCAGTCTCACACACCACTTGAGACACACCCAAGCTGACACCAGAGCAGTTGCAAATTTAGCTCCACTCGAGCATCGAAGCGACCACAGTCTTTGAACTCTGCTTGTTTAATAAGAGCCTTGAACAAGCAGAGTAGATGGTTTGGCCATGCAGATTTCTGCATCACTAATGTTGACAAAGATCCAGCTGAAACATCCCCTGTAAATGTTACCCAGTTAAATACTCATCCAAGGTTTGTCACAGCTGAGCTCTATCAATCAGGATGTTGGACTCTGCTAAACAGGGCTAAGTGTTTGTATGCTAAATATCAGTTCTTTCCTTCCTGGCAGTTCTCAAGAAATAAAGTGTTTTTATATAATGGGATGATGAGACAGCTGTTGTTTATATCTTAACAAAACAGTTATCTCATGCAGTAATTAATCTTAGAATTTAGAAGATACAGATACCCTTAACTATCTTGGTTGCTAGTGTTGGACCTGTCCTTCAGATATGTGTGTAATCTGTACTGCTACAGCTCCAGGGCCTGATCTACAAAGCCCAAGGAGTGCTATGCTGAGTGTTTAAAGTAGGATGTCTTATAACTCATGGGAGCTACAAATGAATACTACATATTCCAAAAATACCTGTTTTTCAATGTTTTGTACTATTTACTTTTATACATTGAAAGCTGAAACATGCTTATACTTGGAATTAGAAGACTTAATTGTTCATAGGGCTTTGTTGGGTGTGGAGGATGTAGAAGAATGGGTTTTGGCCTTTATTGATCTTTGAAATTGGATGTAATACTTTTGTTCTCCATGAGTGAAGGACAGAGTATTTGTTGGTCAAAGAGCTGTGGTTTTGCCTGAATTGCTAAATTAATTTTTGTTAATGAAGAGTAAGTTCTTGTCTGAACCCATGTGTTGAGATTTACTAATGTTTCTTAAAGGAGTGATAATGTTTTGTTTTTAATTGTATGTTAGGTTCTATTGGTGGCTTGTTCTTTGCTGTGGGAATTGCCCAGTATGCTTTATTAGGGTACTTCATTCGTTCTTGGAGGACTCTGGCTGTTGTGGTTAACCTGGAAGGAACAGTTGTCTTTCTTCTCTCTCTGTAAGTTGTTTTTCAAACTGAGTTTCATAAAGAAAGGTGTAAAAAAAAACCCAAAAAAAACAAAAAACCCAAACCAAAACAAAAAAAAAAGACAAGTAGCAAACCAAACTACTAAGTCAAGATGCCTTTGTTAGGATGGCATGAAATGGTGTAAATAAGGCATTTCTCTCAATTTCTACCACCTTGTGTTCTGTGTCTTCAAATAGTAGTGCTTCAGTGTTTGAGAATGTAAGTCTACACTGTGCTGTATGTGCAGTATTACTGTAGGTGGGAACAGTCTAGAGTGCTACAGAAGCACAGCCTATTCTTCAACTGGTATATGTACATGGTTTAAACTGGTGTGCTACAAGGCCTGTCAAGTGAACAGTGCACATGAGGAGCATGACCTTTGCATAGTTTCTGCCTTCTTGTCTATGGGAGAGAATTTGGGAAAAAGCTGGAAAATGGGAAATGGAAGTTGGTCTTGTGGAAAACGAGAAATGGAACTAGTGGGTCTTACAGAAACATCCTCTCTTACTTGTAGTAATGTGTGCCTCCATAATACTGAATTCTCCAAAGACAGGGTCCTAATCATACTGTAACTTGTAATATTGTGCTCTGTGTGTGTGTATGTGTAGACACTCAATGTAATTCCTTGGTGTCTAAATTATGTATGACTTCTCTTTCAGTAAGTAAATTTTATACCTGAAGGGTTCTTTGAAAAATTTCTTATATTGAATGTGTATCAGCCTTATTCCCCAGAGACAAGTGCAGCCTCACAGAAAAGCCCTAAAGGCGTCTGCGTGCGTGTGTGTTTCAGATTCATTCCCGAGTCCCCGCGCTGGCTCTACTCCCAGGGCCGCCTGAGCGAGGCCGAGGACGCCCTGTACCTCATTGCCAGGAGGAACCGCAAGCAGAAATGCACCTTCTCCCTGAAGCTGCCGCCAGAGAGGGGCTCCAGAGAGGCTGGCAGCTTTCTGGATCTCTTCCGACACAGGGTTCTCCTGGGCCGCACCTTGATCATGATGTTCACCTGGTACTGCAAATGCTCCCGGCTGTGCCGCTGCGGCCTCTTGAAGTCTTTGAGAGAATACGGTGCTGAGAACTGGCTTGTCCTGCAGGTTCTTAGGGGCACTGTACATAAAAAGGATCCTTTACAGTATTTAAATATCTATTGCAGCACTTCCTTAGTGCATTTCTAACAAAGCCATTTTTACAGTCTAATTTTAAGGTGTTTTATTTCTGCATTTCTATCTTGTGCTTTGAGTCTCCACATAGTTGAGAACTACCCCTTCTGTTTTGACCTTCAAGGCTGCTGAGACAGTCATGCTGTCCTCCTCTTAGGCCCAGTGCTGGCAGTATCTTGTCACATGGATTATTCCTTGTTTTATGTGTAAGGATCCCATTAGCAGGTAGATGGCCTACCTTGTCTAGTGGATATGTTTGTTTTCTTAAGAGAAACTGCTGCCAGTGCTGGCAGTTGCTGTAGTGAGGGGCAGGAGCCCGTGATGCTTCCTCTAGTCACCAGCAGAAATTTAGCTCCAAAAGTGCCTGTTTTTTTTTCAGATATCTCACTAGCCCTGAGGTCTTTTGCTTCTACTTTAAAGAAACGTTGTGCGTGACATGGTATGCTAGTCCTCTGGCATTGCTGCTCATGCAGTTGCTTTTATAATGCATATATTTGGGAAAGATGTATTGATTAAGAATAAAACAAATGATTTTGTCAGCGTGCAACAGCGAACTGTTTCCTTGCTGCTTTTTCAGATGCTTACTGCAGAATAAATAGATGATTGTTCTGTTCCTTAAATGAGAATTACTGATTTCTTGCAGAATGAATTAGTGACCAGTTTCTTTCCTCTCTGTAAGGACAACAGCCTTTACAGGGCTTTACATGACAATAGGGTTACAAAAGAAAAGTTAAACAGAGTTGAGGAATGAATAAAACTGGACCAGAGTGTAGAAATTAGAGGAAGGTCAAATTGTCATTTGAACTGCTTGGGAAATGTGGTTTACACACAATTGGAAAAAGGATGTACAAAAATGAAACCTGATAAGAACAAAAGGGATGAAGACATTTTGGAAGTCAAGTAATATAATCATGATTGTATTTTAACTTTATTCTGGTTTATGCACATTCTTCTGAAGTGTAGCCTTAAGTTTTACTCAGTAGTAAGTCAGGGATTAGATCTGTGCAGAGACAAAACGGTTTATTTGCTTACAAAGCATCATGCTTTTAGAGAGAAACACCTTAGATCTATCTTCTGAAACATTAAATATAGTTTATGGTGTATTTTGCCAGAGCAGTGATTTGATTTGGCAGGCAAAGTGTCAGCTTTGATTTTAGTCTTTTTTTTTTTTTTTCCCTGTCTTTTGCAGGTTTGTGTGCAGCTTGGTTTACTACGGTCTTACCCTTAATGTGGGTGACTTAGGTGGAAGTATTTATGCCAATTTAGCCTTGTCAGGCTTGGTAGAAATCCCAGCGTACCCAATCTGCATTTACTTGATTAACCAAAAATGGTAAGTCTGGAATTTTTTAACCCATCCAGGGTTTTGTTATAGCTTTCCTCAAAGATAGGTTTCCTATGTATTTCATCTCCTAGTTATATCTGTTGTGTGGGGCTTTCCACTTCAATTTGGAAGTGCCACTGATTTATCTCTGTTTTAAATAGCAGTGTAACTTGCTTTCAGTAGCTGCCCTAGCAGTGAGCCATCTCTCCCTGGCTCAGATGAGGCTGATGTGGCTCAGTGGAACCTGTGCTGACTCCATGCTAACACTAGATAGCGTCCTTCCCACCCGTGATCCCCATCCTCGCTTCTGGGACAAAGCTCTTGTGCAGTAATAGTACCTGTGTGTGCTACTGTGTGAGGAGAGCAGATATTCAGCCTTTTTCTGAACCAGGATACTCTGGATGATGTGTCTCAGTTTTTGTAGAATTCTTCTCCCAGTCTCTCCTTTGTGTGTCTCCTGAGGAGGTTTACAAATGTCACACACAGCGGGAAGCGACTCTAAATCCTAGAAATTGTCAGCCGCTCTAGAAAGTTGCTCATTTGAAGTGTGCAGTAGAAGCTTGTTTAAAAATGGTGTGAGAGGAAGTGGTGGCAGAAGATGGCATTCATAATTTCCAAATGCAAATAGTGTGAATTTAGAGGATTCATTGCTCTGCAACCTGCAAACCTATTACAGAATATAAAGCTTGGTTATCCTTGCATATCAGGTTTGGTCGGAAGCGAACACTGAGCGCATTTCTGTTCCTGGGAGGATTGGCTTGTCTTATTGTCATGTTTTTGCCTAAGAAGAAAGGTAAATATTTCCTTTTGTTTCTGGAGTATGTGATAAGAATTGGTAAAGGCAGCATCCTACAGCCTAAGAATTTGATGCTGGTAGATCAGGCTTATACCATATGTGAGTCTCATTTTTTGAAGCCAGAGAAGCTAACTCATGAAAATATTAAGGACCAACCTTCCTAAGATCTGAAAGAAATTTGTTAGAAAGGTTTGGATTTGAATTTTTGCCTTTGGATTCTGCCCTTCTGTTTACGTCAGTTGCTCCTTTCAGTGTTTCTGATGTAATCCCAGTGAATATTTCTTGTGGTATTTCCATTAGCCAAATGATGTCAGGGAAAGTAGTACCCAGGCAACTTGGATGTATGTCTCCAAGTGAAAGACCTGTGTCAAAAGATCCAGCAAACTGAGTCTTGGGGCAAATTTCCGTCTTTTCCTCACTGTTCTGTTACATTCAAGAGTAGCGTGACTGTGGTATTAGTAGTGTGGCCACATAGCTTATGGTTCAGAGAACATTCTAATAAACTTCTGAATCAAGGTGTCTTTAAAGAATGTGAAATTAAGCATCCTGTTTTGTAAAGATGCACTAATGTTCATTTCCAGAAGTTTATCAAAATGATAGAAACAAAGTTACGTAGCAGTTTTTCTTTTTAAAACCAGATACATAAATTCACCTCACCTGTAACGTGTGGATGTATGATACCTTTCATAAGGAAAGAGAATGGTTCAAACACTTGAAGAGTGATTTAAAAAATTAAACATTTATGACAGTGTGGAAGCTGCTCTAGATGGCAGTGAGTCTGATAGTAAAGCTTTTTTGAAGGGGTGCAACTGGAGTTTTCAGAATTATTCCAGAAGCTAGCGCCTGGACACTCAGAGATATTCTGATTTGGCTGGTACCAGTCATCAGGTATTTTTGCACATCATTCCAAACATAACTTGTGAAAAGAGATGATAGAACTATGAGACCCCAGGAAATCAGCTGTGTAATGGACTGCCAAAGTCAGCCAGGGGCAAAGTGCCTTAGGAATAAGCGAAATGGCTCACTGGCCAGAAGGAAGCACCTGTCTGCTGGGCATGAGCTGTGATATGCTTGATATAAGCAAATAAACATTGGCTGTTCTAACAAAACTAGCTGGATGGGATGTTTGGTACAGTTCTTGACAGGCTCTTCCTTTCAAAACAATAATGTTAGAAATATGTTATCATGTTATAGAAATGACAATGTTAAAAAAAACTTGCTCACTTTTGGAAAATGTATCTGTTACTCTTTAACTTACTGAACTGAGTTAGTGGTGGACTCTGAAAATACTGAGCTGTAGCTTCAGCTTTTAGATTATTCATTAGATTCCTTTTCACACCATACTATAGTGTGATTGAAATGATTAGAGGTGTGTTTGAGTACTCAAAAGCCTTACAAGGGTCACTTTTCTCTCAGATACTGGAGTGTTTGCAGTGGTGAATAGTCACTCTCTGTCTCTGCTGGGGAAACTGACAATCAGTGCTGCTTTCAACATTGTCTACATCTACACATCAGAACTTTATCCCACAGTCATCAGGTAACACAAGTTAATTTAAAGTCTTCTTTTTTCTGATTCTCTTAATGATCACTTTTTACTACTTTTTCTTCTATTAACTGTAATTTTTAGTTTTAATTTTTCTGTTACATATAATGATTGTATGTAGTTTTATGTCTGAAATTTCTTCCTTTATGCTCTTCTCATTCCCCCTTCCCTCAAATTTGCAGTGTTCTCTTCAGACTGACCATGTTTTTATGTAACAGTGAAATAGTCCTTTGGCTGCTTGGCATTCTTACAGTTCCCCTTCTACTAATGAGGATAACAATAGCACTGCTGGTATTTCTTTTAATGAGTTATAGGATCTTTTTCAGTGCTTTGTAAAACAAGGCAACTCTATTACCATTCTTGCTTAACCAGGAACATTGAAGATGACTGGTCAATAAGCTTTGTAAAAGTAATTGGATGCTTCATAAGCTGTGTGTAAGCAACAGGAAGGTTTCACTCAGCAGAGGCTGCTGACAGAGGACACAAGCATCTACCATATGTGGGTGCATATGATGATCAGCCACCAGTGAAACTATACTGTAGTGTTTTTCATGGGTGGGTAAATCTGCTGATAAATAAGATTTGGATTAATGAATTCAGCCAAAGTTTCAGACAGAAGCAAGATGCATGAACTGAAATCACACTTGTTTTGCCTCTCTGTATATAAGAATTCTGAATGTTAAGGGAATTTTTGCTTTACCTTAATCACAGAAACATGTTTCATACTTATCTTAAGATGCTTTCAGTTGCATTTGAGTTTTCTTTGCCAGTTAATGTGGTCAGGGTCGTGGCTGATAAGTCTTTTTCCTTGCTCAATGGCACTTTTGAAAAGATTAATTATTTTTGATTTTCTTCACAGGAACGTTGGAATGGGTGCCTGCTCCATGTTTTCCCGTGTTGGTGGAATCATTGCACCTTTTGTCCCTTCATTGGTTTGTCTGAACTTCTGTTACATTTATTTTTGTTTTGTGGCTCTGCTGGATCAGAGGCTGACAGAGATGGGAATATTTGGGATAAATTATGTATATAAACAAAGATATGTAAGTTGTATCTCTTAACATGGAGGGCCAAAGGCATTGCAATATCATCTGTGTGATGACAGACAAAACTTCAGCATTATTTAATCTAGAAGGTATTTTAGCTCTGTAAGAATTTTATGACTTAGCTAGTGGACCTTAGCAAAATAATAATTTCAAATTACCAAGATGGTGATACCCAGCTTTTAACCCTAAGCAAGCAATAGCAAAAGACCCATGTGATTAAAAGATCTACTGCATCAAAATAAAACATATGGTCTCAATAACTTAACATTTTTGAGGAAAATTAATTTTACTGCCAGTGCACTTCATTAAATATCCATGGCTTAAAATTATCAGCAAAGCTGTTCATCTTTCAGTGAATGAAGATGATGTGAAAATCTGATATACTGGCAAGGCAAAGAAAATTTCTGAAGAATAAACCATGGGGATGATACTTTCCTCTGCTTATAGTGTTACTTGCATGCAGGTAAAAGTGTGCCAGTTTTTCACACCAGCTGTTTGCTGAGGCCAAGTGACAGTTCCTATAATGTGACAGATTTCATCTTGGGTAACTTTCCTCTCTGCCATTTGCTACCTTACTTGGGAGGCAGAAGGTGAGCACGGGGAACCTTTTAATCTGCAGAGTGCAACACTGGACAGGTGAGAGCATGAGCACCTCTGGGGACAACAGGCAAAGGCAAGACTGGTGCCAGTCTACCAGGTGGAGTTAATAGGCAGCTTTTGTGAAGCAGTTGGGCCATCCATTATGTTGTGTCTACCAGAAATTTGATACCGCATGAGACACAAATCTTGGAACATCGTGTTGGAAGGGGTTCAATGAAAATAGTTCTGATTATAAAACAAATGTACACAGATTTGAGATAAGAATTAATTATTTTTGTGTTTTGGATTTTTTTCCAGTATTTTAATGCATTTTCAGTGGTTTTTGTCTGGGAATCTCTTAACAGTAAGAGTAGGAAAAGTTAACTGCAGAGATAGGAGAAGAAATGTTGGTCTTTCATTTGATCACAGCCTCTTACTTTCCTCAATTTAGAATTGCTGTTTACTATACAAGGTGAGTTTTTGAAACAGACAGCTAAACTCTTTCCCCTTTTTAAAATGAGCCTGCTTTACTGTGAAAACAGGGACAGGTATCAGAAGAAGAGTATAAACATTGCTTAGGCTGTCACAGGTCATGACAGGAAAAAGCCAAAGCTCAGCTGAAGCTAAAACTAGCAAGGAGAATAAATAGGGATTATGTCAGATGAAGGAAATTAAGTTAAAATGTTTAACCTGTTGTTGAATGGGATGGGCATCCTGTTGGTGGGTGACATAGAATAAGCTGATATACTTGTGCTTCAGTCTTGATAGGCAAAGCCTGACCCCAGGACTCCCCAGGAGGAAAAAGGCTAATGCTGTGTGCATCTTAAATATCAGGAAGTGGAGCCAGGGTGTTACAGGCTGAGCAGCTGTAACTCAGTCTGTGGGAAGGTGGAGACATGACCTCTGAGTCTCTCTTTCTAAGATGTGAAGGCAAGGAAGGTATTCAGCATCAGTGAACATGGGTTTAATTTCTCAGCCAGTTGGATTTGATAGTCAGCCATTTCATCACAGAAGGCAATCTGGATGAGGAAAGGGAGGAGGGCAGGGAAGGCTTTTGTAAGGCTTTTGACACTATCCCCCAGTGTTAGCATTTGTAAGCTGAGGAAATGTCCTGGATAGAAGGAATCTGAATGTTATGTGAACAGCCAGGGTGGGATAGTGACAGGGTCAATATTTGATGGCGGGTGACAAGTGGAAGACAAGACTGAATACGTCCTCCTCCTTGTGTTTTTAGACAATGCAAAGTAAGGAGGAATGATGGACACACAAAACAGTAGATGTTGAGTCCAGTGGGACTTTTGGGCCAACAGAAATCCCATGAAGGCTAGCAAGAGGAATAAAA
This sequence comes from Climacteris rufus, assembly GCA_013398175.1. Lineage (NCBI taxonomy): Eukaryota > Metazoa > Chordata > Aves > Passeriformes > Climacteridae > Climacteris > Climacteris rufus. The sequence continues at coordinate 462,101 of VZRZ01006181.1, read as the reverse complement.
TTGTGTTTGTGGTGTGGACATACTGCATGGTCAGTACAGCCAAGGAACCAAGTGGCTGAGAAGCAGCCTTGCTGGAAAAGACAAGTTAAATGGAGGCAGTGTCCTCCTGTCACAAAAACAGGCAAACTTCACACCAAGCTACATCAGGCCCAATTCAGGATGTGGCCCACAGATTAAGTACCTTTCTAGTTTGAGAGGGGTGTTGAAAAATCTGGGAAGAGCCCAGTGGAGGGTAACTAAGGTGGTCAGGGACTGATAGCTCATGACTTCAGATGAAAGCTGGGTTCTACACCTTAGATCTTTCCAGCAGTGTGGACCCCAGCAGAGGACAATGGCCACAAGTTTTGGCTTGGTGGTTAGATAGGAAATTTGGGAAATAGTGTTTTTCAGAGACTTTGTGCAGCCCTGGAACAGACAACTTGGAGGGCAGATCTCCATCCTTGGGAGTTTTTTTGATGTTTGATTGCACAGTGCTGTGATTGACCTGATCTAATGGGGGCTGTAGTTGTGCTTAGAGTAGGTGGTTGGCCTAGATGACCTCAAGAGATCTCCAAGCAGCAAGTCTTTGTTTCTGTACTGTCTATTCCCTACTACAAAGGGATGTTGCATTTGCTAAGAAGTAAATATGTCAGTGGCAAGAACTGAGTTCAAATTCAGCATATTTTTTTTTTAAAATTCATGTCAAAATCAGTGGAGTTCTAATAGTATTAATAAGATACAATTGACAATGTTGGTAAAAAAACCCAACTAACCAAATTTAAAAAAAACCCACAGCAATAATATTGATGACTTTTATACTAAATAGGAACACAAAGACTGCGAGAGGGAATGGTTGTAAAGGCTAAGTCCTTTAATATGCAATATGAACTACTGGGAACCAATCTCAACCTAACTCTGTTATTTTTTCCAGAAGTCTGTACAGTGGTCTCTGCCTTACATTGTGTTTGGAGCAACTGGTCTGTTGTCTGGGCTCTTAAGCTTGTTGTTGCCAGAAACCTTAAACAGCCCTTTGCTAGAAACTATCTCAGACCTGCAGGTGTGCTCATACTGGAGGCTGGGTGATGAAGCCATGTCATTGCAAGCCCTAGATGGCTCACAGGTACAATAATTTTTTTTCCCAGTGCTTTTCTGTTGTGTTTATTTCAGCTGTCAGGTTGAATCTGCCACTCTAAATAGATTAGGATAGTGATTCTTGGCTTGTGGAGGATAGGCCCCAGGAGATAGCAAACATAGTGTAGTAGCCCTCCCATCATGTCTGAAATGTTTTCTGGAAATGCAGGCTGAAACATAGCTGGGTTAATTCATCCCTTCAAGGCCACAAGCTCACAACATTGCCCTTTGGGATAAAGTGATGTCTGTGCCTCTCTAATCTCTAAGACTGATTGCTGCAGTGTGCTTCATCTAAAGCTGGACACTGAAGCTTGAGAAGCCTTAGATGTTAACAAAACCAGAAGCCTGTTTGGGAAGGGCTCCTCTCAAAGGCAGCACTTTGCTTCTGACCTGCCCAAGTTGTTCTGCAGTGCCAGTTGTCAGGTCTGTCCTAGAGAGGCTTCAAATGGATTAAAGCCAAACTGACCTCTGAGATCTCTTCCACTATTGACTCTGGGAAATGAGATTCATTGGAACTACACAACTGCCAGGTATAAGTATAAATAAATGTGGCAGCAGGATGTTTTCCAGTGAGGTTTCCTAGAATGGTGTTTTTCATATCACTTGATTTTGTTAAAATTCCTGGACACCTCTTTGGGCATCTCTATCTTCCAGTCATGTGGAGGGTTTTTGACATGGCTGCTCCTCTGTGAATGAAGTGGGATTAGAAAGAAGTAGTTGGAGAGGTGGAAGTGGGTCTTTGAATTTGGGTAAGGTTTTAATGTTTAAATCCCGATCCCAACATTTTAAGTATCAATGAATTTATAGAAATAGAACAAGTGGTCAGAAGACCTGAAGGGAAACTCATAACAAAGAAATGTTAGTTGCTTTGTTAGGTTGATATGAGACAGGATCCTTTAACACCTTTTGCTTTGATTTGATTAGTTTTTGGTCAAGCACTCAGATTCACAGGTAGTCAGACTTATTTTCACAGAAATCGTGTATTTCTAGAATGAGAACAGAGGCTTCAACGTGTTGCCTTGGTAAACAAGTGTAGCTGTAGTAGTTCTTAATAGGACAGCACACTTTAGTGACAAAAGCACCCTTGAAGAAAGGTTCAAAGAGGCAGCCCTGTAACAATTACTTTTATACTTTAGCTACTTCACATGCATATTTTATAAAGATTTTAAGCCATAGTGGAGAATGTGTTATGGTAACACATTCTTGCTGACTGTACAAATCCATCATATATGTTTACATCAGCTGTTATTTTGGTAATTACATGATTATTATGTCTCAATTGTGCAGATGTTTAACAGCAAAAGCAATTCTAGCAAGCAGTGCAGGTGTTACAACTTAGAGGTGGGAAGTCACAATGTATTTTCTCTTTTAACCAACCAAGGTCAGTATTGTCCTTTTAGGTGACAAGTATTGCCTCTCAGTATTTTCATGAGCTGGTTCACTTATGTTAGCCAGTCTTCTCAGGTTAAAATCATCTTTGCTTGTGCTTCTGTAGGCTTCTTAAAAATCCCAACCTGAACAGGACGCACAAAAGAGAGAAAAAAAAGAATGTGCTTCAGGAATATTTTGCCCAGATGGATTGAAATTACTGAATCCAAATGAAAAAGTCATTGGATCAGGCCTTAACTTAATCCTGTAACTTCAGTGAAGTTATATCTGGAATGTCTGTGACACATTAGGGATTTATTTTAAAGCTCACAAAGAAAGTGCTGATAAAATGGAAGGCTGTTAAACATTAACCCTATTTGACAAGGCCATGAGAGGTTTTATGAAGCTGTTGTGAGAAAGATTTAGAATTTATTTGGCATACTCTGAATTCCCCCCATGGAATCCATTATCCTTTTGTACCATTTTCAAAATAACATGTGTTCTGATTGCCAGAATGGAGGTTTTGTCCCTGTTAACATACATGAATGTGATATTCAAGTTGGACAGCATCCAGTGATAGCCTGACTTTCCTCAAATAGTTTTAGAAGTCTAGAAAAAAAGCCTAACATGATTCCCTTTACATCTTCTGACAGGTCGCAGTGCTCAAACTGCTTGAAATTCCTTTGCAGTTAACGCACATTGCTGCAGCAAAACTCCTCTGAAGAGAGATCTAAAGCTACAGATTTTGCTTGCATGGTTCTGTCAGTCAGGAACACTATTTCCATTTCTCTGTTTTTCACCCTCTCTCTCACCCTTCTTAACATATGACTAGGCAGGCAGAAGTTTTAGGATGGATGCAAGCCTTCTGGGGAAAAAATCCTAAATAATCAAACTAGATGGAGTTGATACTAGCAGGAAAATCTTTCTAACTGGAATAATCTGTGTCAGTTCCATGGAAAAATGCTACACTAGCCAAATAAAAATCAATTAGCTGTAATAGCTGACTTTATTTTGGGTATGTGGTATAAATTGTCTTGTGAAAAGGGCTCTGACTGGAGTAGGTGTGCCTATAATAGGGACTTACTGTGGTAATGGGTTTTCCCTTTTCTGTAACACTTTCAGTTAGTATTGCAGGGGGATCTTTTTAATTAAGCTGGCATAGTAAAATGTCTGTGCTACACATGGAAAAGGATTAATGCTGGATGGAGAAGTTTTTACCCAATCAGGTAATCTGTGTGTTCTGAGCTGTGGTGAGCTACCGTGTTTCCAGTAGCTCTCCACAGAGTAGGGGCCTTAGACTAAATTTAAGAAAATTTTAGTAGATGATCACTTCAGAGCCACTCTGGCCAGTCTCTCCTGCATGTGTTCTCTAGTGTACTGGTGGAGCAGAGAGTTCATCCACTAGAGCCCCATCTCTTTTAAAGATATATTGAAGAACCAAGGATTTAAAGAAATCTTAATTCACATAATGTCTTTTGCAGTTTTAATACAGTGGTTTGACCTGTTTGCTTTTTCTCTTTACCAGCATTCCACAGAGTGTAATGGTTCATGCTTATGCATGTTGAGATTGATTTAGTGACTTCTGTGCTAACTAATGACTTCCTTTTTGCTTCTAGTCTGGAGACAAAGACAGTTCCACAGGGAGTGGAAGTGAAGATGAGGAGTTTTATGATGCTAATGAAGAGACTCATATGATCAAGTAATGAAAAGAAGAAACGCTGGCCTGTTTTATGCCTCTTCTTGTCCAGTCAGTCCAGCTGTATGACAAGTACTGGGGACCTTGCTTGTCAGGGAATGTAATTGGGCAAGTGCCTGTGTTTTTCCTGACTAGGAGAGGGTTTGAGTACTGTTCAGACTGATGGCATCACTGATGCTCTCCATACAAGGCAGCCATTCCAATTCTTGTGGTTCAGAATGACTGTGCACAGACTGCATTTGAAGCCAGGTGAGACACCAAGAGTGGGATGATGTATTTCAGAAGCCCAAAAAATTACCTAGGCTTAGACAGATTTGGACAGATGATCAGTGCACATGTCTGTATTTTATTTTCAAGGTGGTGGATTTTGTTTCGGTACAAATTGATAAACTGGAAAACAACCACTGTTTTTTTTCCATAGGGTGAAAGTGAGCAGAGAATATGCTGTGTGCTACTCCCATGGGAACAAATTCCTGAAACTGTATGTTAAAATGGCTTTTGCAAACTCAGTAGAGGCAACTGTGAACATAAGGTTTCTCTGTGTGCACACCTGTGTAGAGTTACAGGGTGCAGCTGGTTAGTCATGAGCTGGGCTTTAACTTAGTGATAATGGAAGGCTGGGAGAAAGGACTACACAAAAGAGCAACCACAACGCCTGCAAACATAGGAAACTTTTTTTCTCCTTCTTTTCATACACAGAGCTCTTATTTGGTCTGTCTTGTGCATATGTTTGCCACATGTTCCCCTCATCTCAGCATTGCTGTTGATAGCTTTGCCTACTTTTACCTTGTCCTTGCTTTGCCATAAATATTGGAGCTCAGCAAGTTCTCTGTGGAGTGAAATAATTCTGTGATGGATATCATTTCCTGGATGCCACATAGGTGAGGCATTTATCACATACTGTGAATGTGAGGTGTGTTAGAATGTATAGCTCACTTTTGCAGACCTGTCTGGGTCTTTGTATCTGGAAGAGACTTAACTCTGAAGTGGTAAGAGGAATTGTGGGGTGCTGTTACATTTTGGGCATTATTGTCAGAAAGCTACTTTTATTTAAAAGTTTATTTAAAAATCTTGTGTGTAGATAGGTTCTCATTTAAAAAGAAGGCAAACCTTTTTGGATCTCTTTGTTTACTTGATGTTTCTTAATTGGGTGCTTGCTCAAGCACTTGGTTACTTGACCAAAACAACTTCACTCTCCTGTTTACACTGAACTTTCTGTAAGTGCTTCATTAGAGGGACATGGAATCTTAAAATATGAAACATGAACACATGAAACGTTCCAATTACAAAAATGAGGCCTTACAAAGATTCAGTTTTCTTGATTACATAGTCATCTTCATCCTCTACCTATGGCTTTCTCTTTAAGATTGGTTTCCATAAAATGTTAGTCTTCCTACTTAGAATTTCCTAGCAAAGTGCCACACAATGGCAGCAAATATATTTTCAGGCTCACTAGCATTTTTTGCAGATCTTAGAATTAAAAAAGCTGGGTTTAGAAATACGAAAAAGCTGACTGCTGTGTATTTCCCGGTTGAACTGGGGAGAGTTTCTGTACTCTGCAAGGAAGTGAAAGTAAAGAGCTTCTGAAGTTTGCAGCTGGCTGCTTGAACTTTGTTCCCTGGGAGCTGTAGTGCTGAGCAAAGTGCAATTACCCTGGTGCAGAGGGCAGCCCCCACACTGCAGTTTCACATGTGCAGCATTTCCAGTTGGTCTGAGCTTGATCCAGCTGTGGACTGTGAGCAAAGTTGGGAACTTCAGTCCCTGTGGACAGTGTATCAATATTGTTGAGATTTTTTTTCCCTGTATTATAAGGTGCACTAGAAGAATTCTGGCCTGTGGTTATTGTTTTGGTTTTTTTCTAGACTCTTGAATAGTTATGGTAGATGTGACAGGACACTTTTAAACCCAGTATTTTGGCCTTATTTGGCCCTTTTATGTATAAAAATATTCCTCCAACTAAGGTACTCAGAAATAATGGAAAAGGTTGTATCTATTCAAATATTTTAAATTTTTTTATTCACACTTTAATTTATGGACAGCTGGGAAAATGACTTTTTGTTGCTGGTGGCAAACAGCAGTAGGCCTGGCAGTATTAACATGTTGCCAAGACCTAAGGGTTGTTCTTAGGTTTTTGCTGCCTCTGTCCCTCTTCAGATGTTAGGTGGAGTAATTCACCTGAGAGGCAGACAGGATCTGTCATTATCTGCTCCTGGCAACTCTGTAATGCCACAAGACACCTCTACATAATTTTCATTAACAGTAGGATGCTGGTTCAGGTGGAGAAGGTCACTCTTTGCACTTGAGTTAGATTTTGTGGCAGTCTTCAACTTGAATTTACCTCTCCACTCATGCACTTTTATATCATTGGTATACATTTGTAAAATTGCAAAAACAAGAGTGAGGACAAAATTAGCAATTTTTTTTTGCATAGGAATTGTTGCTGTTTTTTTAACCGTAAATCTGTCCCATGTTTTCACCTTTGGAATTTTAAAGGGAACTTTTAAAAAGGATTTTAAATCTTCTTTCTGTCAACCATTGTTACTTTGCCACATCAGTTAATTCAGAAGGTTTATAGGAGAGAATCCCCACAGAGGGAGCTCAGTAATGTAGCATCAGACTTTGCTCTCCAGCTTTGTGTCCTGAATTTCAAATCCATTAGGGGCATGAAGTTTCTTCTCAAAGGCTGCTCATTTTTAGTAAGAGCTGGCCTTCTGTAGGATCACTTTTTTCCTTACCTGTAGTGCATAATGCTTTACCATATTGAGATACTTGTGCTGCATGTAGCACTGGTGAGAGGTGCAGCACAGTGCTCTGAGCCTGTGTGGTCAGCATTTCTGTGTCTAGGTGGAGCATCACTGCTGAGCAGAAGTTCCTCATTGAACATTGCCTGTTGTTGAGGGTCTCACAACCGTGTTACTTTGAAGCCTAAGTTGGAAGGTCAGAGAGAAAATGTGATTTTGAAGTTGTCTGAGTAGGCCCAATTAATAAATCTCAGTGCCTGGTTAGTCAGTTTGCCACAAGGAGCCACCGGAAAGCAGAGGATGATGCAGCACTAGATACATCACCTTACTACATATTGTAGTGCTCAGAGTCTGAGACCTAATGTCCTTGCTAGAGTTTGGTGCAGTATGATAATCTTCTCCCATGTTTTTTGCTAGAGTGGCTCACTATTAGCTATTTTCGTGTTGTGCAGGCACTAAGATACCTTTTCCCAAGATGAAATTTATTCCCAGGATTCCTTTGGCTGTGGTTTTGGGTTTTTTTCCAGGTAGCTCACTTAGTGGCATTATGCTAAAGGGAAGAGAACCTTTCTTGTGGTGCTCATTAGTCAGATCTTAATACTGTCTCAGCAGAATCCCAAACATACCTCACCTGTCTGGGGAGCCCACAAGTGATATGTGAATACAGCTAAGAGTGAAGGAGAGTGACAGCCCGTGTGAGACAGCATGGAGGAGAATTAGCTGGAAGAAGTTACAAAAAATAGATGGTTCAACTGAAACACTTCAGGGCAAGGGTAAGTGCAAACACAAGATAGCAGCTGTTGGATAGAAATACCCTTCTTGCTCCTTGCCTTGAAGCTGCTGCTTTCAGAGCTAGCACTGGTTCCAAGATGTCATATTGGGAATATCAGTTTGATAATTTCCCTTTTAATGTCAGCTGTGTTCAGCAGTACCTCTTTAGTGGTGAAACGTTTCTTTGGATCAATATAAAATGTGGCCTGCCTATTTTCTTTTGGACTCAGCTTCTTTATGAAATGGCATGGCACCAAAATAATTAAAATTTGGGAAGCTCTCTTTTGGAGAGCTGTTGTATGGTCATTATGGTTTAATTTGCCAGCTTTCCTTTAGAAGGACAGGAATGTTGGAATTAGTTGATGTGTTTTTGTCATATAACCTCTTGTGAAATTATAATTCAGTCTTCTAAAAGGATTTTACTACCTGGCTGCCTTTTTTTTAGGCTGAAGAGAATACAATACAGAAGTGATTTGACAAGTTGATGTTTTCAAACTTCCCCTGAAAACAAAGCTGGTGCTCCCTGTTTAGGAATTGGCAAAATGCTGTTCAGAGACTCCCTGCCATACCAGAAGCTTAGAAGCTCTGTGTTAAAGGAGGGCCACAGGGGACTCTGTTTAGGTCAGGGTGCTGGGGGAAGAACATGCCCATACCTCTCCAGAGCCACCTGAGTAATGTGGAGCAGGTTGTACCTTGTTTCTGCCATCATTACAGTCAAGGCTTTAAGGATTGGAGCCCCATGCTCATCAGCTCACAGAGTGCAGTCCGTGCCAGGGTTTCCAAACTGTGTGGATGCACTGAGGTTAGTAGGATCTCTTTTACAGAAACATGGGGAATGCAGTTGAGCCATACATTTTCCAGCCTCCTTCACCTAAACATTTAAGAGCAGTTTGCAAGAGAATGTTTTTCTTGTACTGAGGAAAAGGGAAAGTGAGGAACTCTTCCTGGAGAGTGTTAATGGAAACATTGGAGCTAAAACTCTTGCTTCTGAGTCTTCTGCATAATGACTGAATGCGGATTTGGTTAGTAGCATTTTGTTTTAGCTGAAGGTTGGTGTGCTATGCATCTTTTTTCCCATCCTGTTAGATCTTTGGTCATGCTCTTTGACACAGCTGAGTCTGTGACTGCAGACTGTGAGCCTTGCAGTAAATGTGTCAGAGAAGCCCGAGAGCAGTGCTGTCATTGCTGGTGGAAGTTGGTGTGGCCTGACACAATGCCTGTGTCAGAAATGTCTATATTCAGCTGTTTACCAAACAGGAAACTTAGGGTGTTGCTGTATTTTGAGTCTCATTCACTGTGTCTCACTGCAAGATGTGTTACATGGAGGAAATACACCTACATAAGAAAACATCTGTGGCAGATCTAAATGTAGAATTGGAAGGCAAAGAAATTCATACATAATTTTTCCATGCTATGTGTTTTTAATGCCTTGTCCAGTCTGAGCCTTCAGATTTTCCAGGTGCTACTGTTACTTAAGTTGAATAGTGCTGGGTAAAACTTGTACCCCAACAGTCTGAATCTACTGAACTTTGTCATCTTAATTTTGGTACTACTTTGTTTCTGTCATTCTGAAAAATGCTCCTGTATTGCCTAATATGGGACAGATATTTTGTTCTAATTTGAAGTGCCTGTTTTATAAAAGTAGTCTTTAATTTTCTCAGTCAGTTTCATATGTGACTGTGTGTAAAGTAACATCATAGAATTGAATTATTTAAGTGCCAAAGACCATTTTTGCTGGAAAGCAATAGTCTAAAACTAGTTCTAGCTGCCTTCATTTGGAGTTCTTCCATGCAGCCTGCCAGAACTGGTATTTCCAAGCATCTCTGAAACGATAGGGGACAGAGAATTACCTTGTTTGCTTGTCTTTCATGCTCAGTTCACTTAAGTAGCTTTTGTTTCCGAGAAACCAAAGAAATTAAATGAAGGGTTAAAGTGTTGGGTTTGTAGGACATGTAGACTTTAGGTCCTGTAGCCATTACAGAGAAATCTGCAGAGCCTGGTTGATTCTGAGTTGCAAATGTCAAAGTTGACTCTAAGACTGTTAAAACCCAGTTAAAAACTGCACATTGGAATTTGTTAGTTCATTCATCAGCCTTACAAGTTAACATTGCTAATAACAGCTTGTCTAGAGCTTCACAGGATCTGGCAGACTTTTATTTTTACATGTTTGAGGCATTGCTAAATAATAGTGTGTAGAGTTTAACTCCCTACTACAGCTAACATTCACTGCAAGTCAGCCTTGTCATGGCTGTGTGTTTGTCAATAAAAATGCAGGTTAATAAAACTTTGTGCACCAAGAGCTGACTTCTCCCAGAAGAAAGATTCTTTCTTTTAAACCATCCTCCACTGTGTATGCAGGAAGAAGTGGAACCATGGGGTGTTGGGGTCCTCTCATATACAGCAAGATTGCAGGATGGAGTTATGTTTAAATACTTGCTCACCCTCATTTATTAAAGATTTGTAGAGGAAATTGGTCTTCAGCATGTTTCTGCTTCCCACCAACACATCTGAGGTGCTGATATTATACCTACTTTATCAGGAGCCCGGCAAAAAGTATGGCAGTAAGAAAACCTTGGCCAATATTCAAAGTTGCATTTACTTAAAAATATCCTGGGAGAGGTATCTGGCACACCTGTTTTCAAACAAAATGTTTGAAAATTATTTTAAATTACATGTTTGGGAGACAGGAATTTCTGATGTCAGTTTGTAGGAAAAAATCAGTGTTGCAGACACTGATGAAAATAGTTACAGGGCAAACAGCTGCTATGTGATTTGTGATGAGAATTGTGGGTGCTGTGATTTCAAATATGCATCTAAAAGATTCTCCCTTTCATTCCTCAAAGTCCAAACCAAATTTTATTTTGTTCTTGTTAAAACTTGAATAAGTAATGTAGAAATCGGAAGTATATTTTTAATATTGATACTTTTATTGCACTACTTTTGCTTCCTGAATCAAATAATATTTTGATTTTTTTTTAACCTACCTCTTTATGTTGTACTTTTTTGTCACTTTTGTATTTAATTGATTCTAGGAAATTACAAAATACTTCCTTTTATTTATGTGGGAATCCATGGTTTAGTCCTCAAGTCATCCTTCTCTTCAAAGTTTTTCTTAAAGGTCATTTAAATTTAGTTAAAAGACTTAAGACTTTGAAGGAACAGAATAATTACACAGTTGGGACATGACTTTTCCTATATGTACTCTTTGTCTTTAGAAGATGCCCTTAATTTTGTACTAATGTCAGCTGAGGACATGACTTAGTGAGGGCAGTAAGTTTTGAGTTGGGGAGTTTTAATCAAGTTAATTTATTGCCAATTAGAGTTTTTGGTAACTGCTTCAGTATTGGAATTAAAAATAAATTAAACACTTAAGGAAAGCGCTGCTGCTTTTCTCCAGACACTGGTCTTCCTTCTCTCTCCCCATGCCATCCTCCAATTCCTTGAGTGCTTGTCATGCTCAGTCCCTTCAGCAAAGCAACAGGCAGCCTGGGAGCCTGGGATCAGTCTGTTGTGCTTCTCTTTATTCACTGCTCTTTGCTTCTTCATCTGCTCTCTTGTGGGTTTTGTCACCAGCCACTGGCCCTTCAGAGTTGTAGCTCCTTTTGAGTCTACCCTCAGCCTCTGCTTTTCCTTTGGTGTTTGTCCTGCTCTGCTGTCTCTCAGTTTCTCTTGTGCTGGCATGGGCATATCCTTTTTCCCCCTCCTGTTGTAGCACTGTAATCTCTTTTTCTTGGCATTTACTGCCCTGTCTTAAACATACTTTAGTCAAAGTGCCAGCAGCTCCTCTGACAGTGTTGGAGTGCAGTGGGTCAGGGCTCATGGGGCTTGAGGCAGTGGGCACTCTGAAACACAGCAGGATCCATCTGAACATAAGGAAGCACTTGTTTGATGTGAGGGAGATGGAGCACTGGCACAGGTTGCCTGGAGGGGTTGAGGAGTCCCCATATGTGCAGATACTCAGAGGTCACCTGGATGTGGTCCTAGGTGGCTCTGCTTGAGCAGGGAGGTTGGACCTGATGACCCCCAGAGGTCCCTTCCATCCTCAGCCCTTCTGTGATTCCTGTGCTGGCTGTGGCTGGGCTGTGTGGGAGCAGCACAGGCAGTCCCTGGCCTCTTCCCTCCCAAGACACCCTGCAGGCCCTCACTGCCCAAGCCCTGACAGACGTGCTCAGTGCACAACTGGGCAGGGTCTTCTTGCAAGTCAAGTCCTTAGCTTGAGCTGGCAGCTTGGGACTGGTACTTGGTACTGTGTTGCCTTTCTGTGTTGCTGTTGTCTGAGGTCAAGTAACTGAAACTCCTGAGGATATAATCAGGCATTTAGAGCCAAGTTCTGTGTCTCCTTGCATTTACATCTTTGCTGACTTCAGAAGACAGAACTTAGACCTCCACTTGACCAGAGGAGCAGCCAAAGGGGTAAACTACTTTTTTGCTGCTCCACCTTTCATCATCACAAAAACAAATCTTTATGTAGTCTCTCTATCCTGTAGACTTTGCATTTTTTCCTCGTGCCTGTTTAATTTGAACTAACAATCAAAAGTCCTTGCCAGATGAGAGCCTGAGTAATAAGAAATTGACAGTGGGGGTGGGGGGAGTAGATTCAGTCAAAAATGGAGTTGTATATAGTTGGTATGTGTATTGTTAAATATTTAATTTGCATTACTGGAATACTGAGTGTTACGGGCCTTCCCATGTTAAAATGAGGACTGATATATTTCAGAAATAATTTCTTTAACTGTGTTAGTGTGCTCTTAACTCAGAGTTGTACTGCTGAAAAGGCTGTTTGTAGAATGCTTCATCTGAGAAGTCACAACTGAAGACAGCATAAGCTTTTCCACAGTAGACCTTTTATGGTGGTATATTCATATGTTCTGTGAACAGCTGTTCGATCCATCTTTTTAAGATGTGCTTTGCCATAGGTGAGGGGCCATAAAAATGTTGAAATATTCAGAATATTTGCACTTACCTATTCTGTTTTTTTAATGTATTTCCTATGCATACTGCCTTACCTGTATGTATTGTACTTCACTGGAGGTACGAAAAATAAATATCAGGTTCTTAATTTATAATATGTTAAAGAGTTTTTAAAATAATTCTGTAATACTATGTATTTTCCAGTGATCTCTGTCTACTAAGAGAGGGTGATGGTGAGTAAGCCCAGATGAATTTAGCCAAAAGTTAATATTGGTGGTCTTTACATTCTTTTTTAATTTCTGAGTTATTTTGATAATTTTAGATACATTTTTCCTTTTAAGAATATTGTAGAGGCTAACCTACATTAGTAAGCCAACTTCTAAGTGATTTGTAACAGCTCTGATACTGCCTCTGCCTCGTACATTCATCCAATGTCTATGTAACTTACTTTGTGCCTTTTCTTCCCCAACACAAAATGTCTCAATAAAAACAAGTTCTTTTGCAACACTACAAACCTCTTTTATTGTACTGATTTGTTTTTTTTTTTTTACTTGCCTGACCCTTTTGTTTTGTTTTCTGGAGGGGGATGAAGCTCTCAGAATAGAATAGATATTTATAATGGACTCTGCAGAAGAAAATTGACAAGGTGGAAAGCAGGTCATTTTGGAAAGGCAGTGCTACAAAGCGCCTGGGAAACTGGGACTGTCAGTACTAATCAATATATTCCACCATATCTATCACAAATCATTTCTAACAAAAACTGGCACCAGTGGAATGTGAGAATCAATTTACTACTGGCTTCAGTTGTGCTGATTGATGTTGAAAGACTGGAAACACTTTGGGGGGTTTAGCACAGCAAAATATCTGTGGTGGTGTTGCTAACATGTACGGGGGGAGTTCCCACAAGCACTGGTTGTCAATTAATACCCCTTCTTTAAAGCGGGATGCAAATGCACAAGGCCGTGCTCCCTGTCCTCAGTGCTTCTGCCAAAACATCCTGTCAGGGAATGGCAGAATTTGAACATTTGTCTTCATTACCTTGCAATGAGGTGATAAATAGCTTGACTGCATTTCCTGTCCCCTGTCCAGTGTCGCAATCTGGAAAAAGTGACTGTGGGAGATAGAGACTGGTGCTCTGTTTCAAACTGCTGGGTACCAGAGTTTTCATACATCTGCATATGCTTTAAAAATTAAAAAAAGGAACAAGGAGAATTTTTAATTTACCTTAATAGCCAGAGCCAAAGCACTTTGTCAGCATTTTGAACTGTACTTGCTAAGGAAGATACGTGGTCAACATAGTGGGTTATATTACCAGACTTTGTGTCATGTTGCATTTTACCCTTACTCAACAGGGAGCTGAGAACAATATTGTAGCCATAGTCCCAAGTAGTGCTTCCTGGACACTGACCTGTGCAAGAGTCAACCTTTGCTCTTGTATTGCTTAATGCAAGAGAAAACAGCAACCAACTTCAGTATCTTTTCTCATGGATCTATCATAGGCTTTCTAGGATCTCATGAAGCCCTATACAAGGTATGTGGAAGTGTTTTGAAATTCAAAGTGTTTTCAGGAGCAGCCTTTCTAGAATGGGTAATTAGAATATATAAAGTATGTACCAGCATCCCAAATCACTTGTATTGTTAATCCCTTAGTCTAAAGTTACCAGACAAAGGCCATCTCTTGCTATCTTCAGTTCCTGTGAGCCTCACTTTATTTCTGGTACTTGAGACACTTAGAAATTTACTTCAGTTTTCATTTTGCTGTTTCACCATGGAGGTGATGATTGAAGGCCCAGTTTTTCAGATGTATCTGGTTATGTGCTCAGCATAACTCCATCTATAGCCATTCAAATTTGTTGTTCCCTCCTCTCTAATACATTTCAGCTACGTGCTGTAGGAAACTGCTGGCTGGGAAGACTTTATTGGTTGTCATCTACATGAGGATGAGGAGTGTTTCTGTGAGCAGCCACTGGGTAAGGCAGCATGATTTACACCTCTTTGTTAACTTGGGCTGCCCTTAAATGCAGCTTTGTTTGCCTGTGCTCTGGCTGGGAACTGGCTATGTCTGGCTGTCACTGGAGCCTGTCTGACTGTAAGCATTGGTGGTGTACTCCTTGTTGGGCCAAGATAAGGAAGAACAGTGAGAGACCAAGGATGAGGGAAGGGGCCACAAATTGCATATGGGAAGAACAGTGTTTCACATGTCTGTGAGAGATTTCTTGTTTTGCCAGTGTAGCTTTAACCTTTTCTTTTTTTCTGATGCACCTGCTGTAGGTAGTTTTTCACACTGGCAATAGGAAGAGACCTCTGGAAGTCATCAGATGGGAGGTGTGGAGCTAAGCTGCTATCCCTTGAAAGCAGGGACATTTTGAGAAATTTGCTTGTCTTTTGCCAGTGACACTGGTGGAGAGATGGCAGCAGTAAGCATTGCCTACTGGCTGCCAAGCAGCTATCAGGCAAAATCACTCAGTTCTTCATGCACCAGGCTCAAATTTAGCTAAGGCTACCTTCTGCTGCAGTCAGGCCATGGCTAAGCAGTGCACTTCTGAGAGAGACTCAACTATCCTTTCCAGCATTGTCACCTTGTGTCTTGGTTACACAGAGACAAGGAGAATACTTGTGGTCAAAAAGAGAATTTCTCTTTGCCTTGGTTAATAAAGGCTGAGAGAGTTGGGGTTGTCCAGCCTGGAGAAGCAAAGGCTGCAGTGAGACTTTATAGCACCTTCTGGTACCTAAAGGGGGCTGCAAGAGAGCTGGAGAGGGAGTTTTTACAAGGGAATGTAGTGATAGGACAAGAGGGAATGGTAACTGATTTTGCAATGGTGATGCTGGGCAGGGTGCATGAAGTTGTCATAAAAAACCTGTAAATTCCTAAAAAATGAATTTGTAATGCTTTGATCCTTGCACGGTACATAGGGAAGGTGGCCATTTGGGATGGCATGGCTTTGTGCCAGGGCAGGAGAAAGCAGTGCTTGTACAGTGGCCTTTCCTCCGGGATATTGCATTTTTTGAATTGAGGCTCCATTGTTTTCTCTAGAATTTTGAATTACAGCTGTGACCATTCCGTTTTTTCTCTGCTAGCCTTTGGTTTGTTAGAGAGCAGTTCATGGAGTGGAAGTGCATTCAGGTGAGATCTTTGGTGTTCCTGATAGCAGAAACTGGACAGAATGACCCTGTGCTCCTGGGAATGCTGTTCCTTCCCTCCTAACCCAAGATGCCCCTTTCCTACCAGACAACTGGCAGTGTTATTCACCTCACTTCCCATTTGAACCACATCTGCCTGTTTGCCTCCCTTCATGGAAACCCATGGAGCAGAGAGGTGGCTTGCTCTTTCCTGCACTGGTCTGGCCAAGCAACTTGTTCTGCATATTCCCAGTGGTTTTATCCCAGGATTGTTTCTCAGTGCCCTGAATCTGCATTTAACTAGTTCTAGCCCTGAATATCTGTCCCGTGGCCTGTCACTGCCTGGAGCAGATGCAGCACAAACGATTGACCCTCTCACTTTGGCAATTTGGCTTTGACTGCACACAACAGCCAATAAAGTGGAAAGGGCTGGGCAGCTGATTAGGGGAATTAGCTTGAAGCTGTATAGTTTTATGGCCTGAGATAGGGGAAGAAGTGTTTGCGTAAGAAAGAACAACGCAGTTTCATTCTCCTGCTGCTTGCTGTGGAGGATGACAAATTTTCAGAAGTTACAGACTAAAAGAACAGCATATGTATTAGCCAGACATAGCTTGGACTGGAGGCTGTTAGCTCATTTTCCAGTGACTGAAGCTGGAGGGTGTAGCTATGCAGGTCATTATCTGATCTGTCTAGAAATTCTCTGTAAAGACTTGACTGAAGCCTCTGTAGAGATTCTGTCTCAGGCAAGGTTTGTTCTCACTGGTTTGCTGGTTACCTGATTCTGCTTTGTGGTACATACATCATGCTTCTAATAAAAAGCATATTTTTTCTCACTTCTGCTGGTGCTCTCATTGTCTGTACAGTAATTGTTCCCTCATGGCAATTGTTCCCTCAGGGGCCCATGCATTGCAGAGTCCCAGTGACTCTCCTTCCCTCCTTTCTTGCCACACAAAGCATGCAATTCTCTGGGCCTTTCCCTGTGCTCTTCTTGAGACTTCTACAGGTATACTGGCTAAATCTTCCTGTATCCTGATTGCTTCTTCAGCAATCCCTTTCCATCCTGTCCACAATGCCATGTCAGCCCCAGGATACCACGCACTGTCCAAGCTGACGTATCCTAAGGATCACCAGGGAAGTTTGATATCTTTGACCTTTTTGTATAGGATGACAAGCTGAGCAGTTTGATCAGACAGCTTTTATAGTAGATTGGCCATACTGCTAACCAAGATCTTACAAAAACACATCTGCTTTTAACGTGGTTCATGACTGACAGAATGTGGTTGTCAGCCATCTTCACTCTGTTGGGGGTTGTTGAGGGGTTTTTGTGGGGTTTTGTTTGTTTGGGGCAGGAGGAGGTGTTGGCTCTTTTGCCTTTTTTGGTTTGGTTTTGTTTGGTGTCGCTTTTGTTTTTTTCAATCTCACTCTCCTCCCACACAAGTATTTCTCTCAGCACTCTGAAATAGCTCCCAGGGACTAGGGGTTTTTTGGGCCTGGAGACCCTTCTCAGTCTGCTTGCTGAAGCTGACCTGTTTGTTCTGAAATAATTGTATTTTCATCAAGAGAAAACAATAGATCTTATGGGTATGTAGCTGTTGGTGGCCTGTGGTATATGAGACCTAGTTTCTAGCTCTGTCTCCAGTGAACTCTTGTACATTTTTATTAGTCAGTGACTGGATGAAGCACATAAACAGGGATGCCTGTCTGAGTCTTTTCTCTCCCAAGTGAGTTTGTGTTGGAGTGACTGTTCTCACTTAGCACTGGTAATTTATTCAATTTGCTTCAAACTGCTGTAGACTTGAGCAATACGTTCTGAATCGGGTCAATTTGGACACAACAGCAAAGTGTAAAAGTAATACAAGCTAGCATTGTGCTCTGGAGAGCAGTCATGGAAAAAACTACCAGCTCCTGGAAATGCAGTGATCCAGTCTGGTTCAGCCCCTCATGTTCACAGAGCATCATTGCAAGCCTGCTTCTTGGTTTGGCTCTGTTAAATCTTGGGCTTGGTCTGTCTGCCCCCAAGATATTGTGCCTCTAGATTTAAAATCCTTTTCTTGACACCTGAAAATAACCAGCAAACCTATGCTGTGATCAAGAAAGAGGCAGCTTTTTCTCACCTGAAAAGACTTCCAGTGCTGAAAGCTTTTCCAGTTGCACGGTGCTCTGCCAAACACATTTTTTCCAGATGCTGTTTTTCTAACCATGTGTTTAAATCAGTGGTATTGAGTATTTCCTTTTTGGCATGCAGGTTATTTACCTAGGCATATAAATAAAAGTGCTGGGAAGCTCCTGTTTTTGTGGGTGTTGGCTGCAGGTAGTTTTTCAAGGTGGTGGGACATCCTGATTGAAACAGTAGAACAGTAGTTGTAGTTTAGTGATGGATAGAACATAGTGAGAGAGGAAAAATATCTTTATAAATGCTTGGAAATGGTCTAGTGGAATATTTTATGCTTAAATCAGTATGCACCAAACTTGTACTATTTCAGTGAATTTTCAGAGGACAGTACGTGGATTTAGAACTCAAAATGCCAGTTTTCCTGCCCAGCAACTCAGTAAACTCTCCTGGAAGCCTCAGAGCTGATGCAGCCAGGGCAGGCTCACAGCTTCCTGCCATCCTCTGAGCTGACCATTTTAAACTTGGAAATTTCCAGACCTTAAATGCATCACCACACTGGGTCCCAGTGTTCTTGGCAATACTAGAAGCACTGCTGTATGATTTATGTTTGCTGCCCAGGGGCTTGATGCTTAACAGCAGCTGCAAAATGGACTGGATCCTTAGGAATTTCCTGGCCAGTGGTGGGTAGCAACATTATAATCTCAAAATTTTTCAGAATTTTGTGCATCCTCAGCCAGTGATCTGGAGTGATCACTTTCTTTGGAAATACTGCAGCCTGAAAAGATTCAGGTCATAAATAATTTTGGGTTTCAAATCTCTTCCAAGGTTAAGAGAACTCATTTCTAGCAAAAGCTGTCTGCCTTCTTCTGACGTGCCTGCTATGACCACGAATGGAAAAAAGATATCAGGTTCTATAAACCACTGGACCTGATCCAATGCTATGCTTTGGAAAGATTATAAACCTTTAACTTGCTTGATATGAAGTGCAGGTCCAAGGCTCATGTGAGAACGTGTGGCAGTGAGAACAAGCAGCTCAGGCATTCGGAGCATTTTTGAGCCTGCCAAGTATTGATTGGTAACGGGAGGGAATGAGTGGAGAAGCATTTCAATTTGGCACCCATATGGGATTCTGATGCTGTCACAGTGAATTAACAACACTTTCTTTTCCCTGTAGTCCATCCCAGGCTTTTGTCATTGAAGTATCCCCTTTGCTCATATCAACTTGTTAAAAGACAAAGTGGAAAAAACCCCAAATACATTCCCAGAACTTTTGCCCCAAAAAAGCCTGATTATGTTATGCTACTGTCCTCTGAATGGAGGCTGAACAGTACTAACGACTGTCACAGCATAAATGTTACAGGGGATTCAAGCTACAATTACTCATTTTGTACAGTCACTTAATCCACTAATGGGGAGAAATGGGGCAACAGTTTAAGAAGGCAAGAGAACTGTCAGAGATTATTAAATCTGTTGGGATCATTTGGTTTAGTAGTCTGTCTTGACCCAAGTACATGCTTCAGCTAATGCAACAGACTTAATGCCTCTGGTAATTAGAGCAAGAAGAGATGGGTCATCATTAGCAACTAGAAATTCAGAGTTGTATTTCATCTGGAAGGCAGCATCTTCAACAGGGCTTATTTGTTGCCACTGCAGATCATCTGTGAGTCACAAGTGGTACATTGGACTGACTCATTTGTGTGATTTAGTAGAGGTTTTTTAATACATGCTCACTGTTCCGTATGAATAATTTTTCTAAATAGTTGCCTAACAAAAAAAGGCACAATATTGGACAACCCTGTGCAGTTAATACTACTGCTCTTATTTACAAGATGTTGGCAATTTCTTTATTGTTGTGCAGTTCACAGTTCAGATTACTTTTGATTGTAGGTTTGAAATGTTTTTGTCATATCTGTGACACTGAAGAGTGCAGAAAGGAAAGCCAAGCAAGCATAGAAAGCATCAGTAATTGGCATCTTCAGAAGATACAAGAGCCAATCTAATCCCATTCAAGGCATATATTCACAGAATACTTTTACATGGGTTTCACAGATCCACAATCATATTCAGTTGTGGGTATTGCCAACAGCATGTATGAAAATGATTTATCACAGATTTGGTTTTTTTGCAGATACTAGGAAATCTTTAAATTTTCTTAGAAGAATACTGATAAGTAAATGAAGATGCAAGTACAAAGGAAATTAGCCACAATCTGAACAAGGTACTATGAAGTGGGAACTGAAATAATACAAATGGGGGGGTGTAATAGAGCTGAATCACTTAAAATTACACAGATCAGCAGGCAGGGACCTGTGACT
Source organism: Climacteris rufus (assembly GCA_013398175.1). NCBI lineage: Eukaryota > Metazoa > Chordata > Aves > Passeriformes > Climacteridae > Climacteris > Climacteris rufus. The sequence goes on along the minus strand of VZRZ01006181.1, from coordinate 441,956 downwards.
TGAGAAGACCGAAGTATTGAAAATGCTTGAGAGAAACTGGATAAATCAATGAATGCTCATCAAGCAGAATTTGGGTGTTTGTGGTGGGCTCATTATGTAAGTGATGCTGATAACCTCCTCAGGGACACCACCAGAGAGGGAAGGAAGGTTGGAGTGCTTCAGCAAGAACTGTCTGGAGAAACTGGCTCTCAAAAATGTCTGTGCCCAGACTCCAATGGGAGCTTAAGGCATTTTCAACAATTCAGGTGAAAAACAGGGATTCAGGAGTGTCCAAAAGGTAGCCATTCTCAGTGTGGATGGGAATCTGCTTAGAAACAAGTATACTTGGGGAATTTAACTTGCCAAACAGAGTTCAAAAGGGCTCGGGTCTGTGATACCTGATGGATTGTGAGCTAAATAGAACTGAACAGATCTTTTCTGGTTTTGCCTTCCTGTGGTTGCCTGGCATCAACAGAGTGCTTTGTATCTCCATGAGGCTGTTGTGAGCTTTTCACAACTGAATGGATGAGGTTGGAAGGGGCCACAGAGGGTCATCTGTTCCAACCTCCCTGCTCAAGCTGGGTCATCCCAGCACATGGCACAGGGTTGCATCCAGACAGTTCTGGAATTTCTCCAGTGAGGGAGACTCCACAACTTCTCTGGGCAACCTCTTCCAGTGCATGGTCACACAAACAGCGAAGAAGTTCTTTCTCATATTTGGGTGGAACTTCCTGTCCATCAGTTTCTGCCCATTGTCTCTTGTCCTGCACCACTGAGGAGAGCCTGGCTTCATCCTTTTGACACCCTCCTTCTTTCCTTCTGTGCTTCTTGAAGAGTGAGGAACAAGAAATATCCTTTCTTCCCTCCCTCTTGCTGGTGTGCCAGGGGAATTAAGTTGTAGGCTCAGAGGAAATGTTTTCTCAGGAGATTGTGCTTATCAGCCTTTGGCTGCTGTCATCCACACCACTGTAACTTGTATTTTGCTGGTGGTGTAAGGGTCTTTATCAGTTGTAGTATTTTCTGCCAGCCAAATAGCACTCTTCCCATCCTATAAGTAATACTGTATGTGCTACTAATGGGATGAAAATAAGGGATGGATTATAATAAAAATAGGGTGGAAATGTGTGGATTTCCACAGGCACTCGGTGCAAGTTGGCCATTTGCTCTGATCTCTTGCATCCAATTCATGTAAATGTTCTTCTCCTTCCTTTCTTTCTTTCTTTGGATTAACTGAGGTCTAAGGAAATTATGAAGCAGCAAATTCTTACAGCTGGAACAAAGAGTCCTCAGAGTTAAGAAAAGACTGTTTCATACTACTTTTGATATTGGGTTTCCTCTTGCTTTTTCCTCTGCCATCTCCCCTTGCACCTCAACAATGAGGATAAGAGAGTTATTTCTTCTTTTCAGATGGTAGGAGCAGGCAGGAACTCTTGCTCAGCTCCTTGGACTTGAATTTAAATATGCTTGAACATAAAATAAAAAGATTGTCCTTGTCCAAGACTTTGCCACCTTTCCTCACAGTGAGAGGGGGAAACTGGGGACATCCAGACCCTCTTGGAGAAGTGCTTCCCAATGGAAAAAGGATTATGAACATATGGTGTGTTATTGTACAAAAGAAAAATGGCCAAAACCACTTCTTCATCTCTCTGCCAGCACCATGTCTCTGGATAGCTGTCATGAGGTGAGACTTTATAGGTGCAAGAGAGACCCTTAATCTCTCCTTACTGCATAATACACATCTGAGGCTCTGGGTGTTGAGGTAATGTGTGGTGTCAGAAGTGTTAAGGGAGTTGCTGTATGTGCAGCTGGCTGGCTGAGGGGGCACAAGGGAGCTAATACTGTAGTGGCAAACTTTTAATGGAATCTGACCATTTAAAGAGCTAATTCTCCTCCCTTCCACACTCTGCTTGGATTTAATCCCATCCAACCTTCCTCTACAAGTTCCTTTCCCACCTATTGTTCCACTCACCTTCTTTCAGACACTGCCTTTTGTCTGGCTTCCCTACAGAGCTTGCACACACTGCTGGCCCCTCAGGGGAAGGACAGCCAGCAAGTCTTGAAGTGAGCAAGAGTCCCTGAACACTGGACAACCAAGGAAATCTTTTTTTAGTGCCCAACTCTCATGCAATCTGGTTTGGGAAGTAAATGCCTACATGTCTTTTGAAGGAATCCTCAAGTTCCTCAGCCAAAAGACAAAGGCAGATGCCTGTCAGAGAAAGGTTTGCTTTCTAGGTGCTGGGGAAGCAGATGTTGTGCAGGTATTGGTGCTCCAATTAATTGCTTAAATTAATGTACTTAGTATTTGACTGTTAATGAAGGACATAATGAAGGATAACTAACAACAGTGCCTGTCCTGAGGCAGCACCCAGTGCCCACCCAAGTGCTGCCTTTTGCCAGCTGCTGCAGAGGTAATAAATCAGTCAAGGGATGTCAAAGTTCAGTTTCCAGGGGGGAAATAGAGATTTTATTCAAAAGTGGAGTGTGCCTTCCTTAATAAGGAATGCTTAGCAGCATGGGATCTCATCTCTGTATTCTGTGACTCCCTTCCGTGTGCTGATGTACTCTTCTTTCTAAAAGCCACCAAGCCTCACTGGATCAATGAGGCCTGATCAATTGTTTTTCCCTCTGAATTATCCATCTGGGGTTGTTAGCTGAGCTGCTGGCAGAAAACGAGAGGCAGCTTTGTGTCTGTTTACTGTAAAGAAAGCGAAGCAAGCTACAGGAGGGGACAGGCTGCGCAATATTTACTGTCAACACAGCCGGAGAGGGAGAGGAGATATAAGGAGAGGGGAGGAGAGGGCAGCAGGGGCTGCAGACTGCAACCCCAGTGAATGATCTGGGTGTAAAACTACCCATGCATTTTCAGATGGAAAGAGGGTGCACTGAAGTCTACAAGGGATAACTGAGAGCATTTAAGGAAGGGTCTAGTGAAGGGCTAGTGAGGCAGGGATGTACTAGTGGCACGCACAGTAATAATGCTGGGCACGAACATTCTGAATCTGCAGTGCAATCTGAAAAGCACTCCCAGATCTGCCCTGAGACAGAGCAGTAGCTGGGCTAGTTTTGTGTGTGCCTGCATGCCAGACCCACCATTTAAAAGTAGTAAGACGAATAACAGTGATTGAACTTAGAAAATAATATTTGGAGCTAGTTTTCCAAAGCAACTGGACATCACCATTGTAACTCAGACCAGAAAAAGGAAATAATTAAAAATAGGCATACTTTCTTGTTTCTCTCTCCTCTTCTTCATCCACAGAGGAGTTAGGTGACCTGAGCTTCACAGGGCAAGAAGGCTCTGAGCAGCTTGCTCTGAGTGTTCCTCTACTTCCAGAGGCAGGCGAATGAGCGAAGAGTGAATTCACACTTTAAAGAGCAGTGAAGACCATCTTGCCATGAAACCATTCACAGATGAAGATGTAGAAATCTACATCCAGAGCAAGGTAAGGCTTTATCTGTCCAGATTTTCTGTCTCCCACACTAGGTGTTGATTCTGAAGGGTGCCAAATTTGACAGTTAGTTGCTCGCCTGCTGTCTTCCTTTCTGAGACAAGATTGGGTGAAGTTTCATGAGAACTGTATTTCTAATGAGATTTCTAGGTTTCTGTTGCAGAATCTTATCAGCTGGTAGCCTCATTTTTGCAGGGTGCTTGTTCTCTTCTTCATCAGGTGTCCTGAATTTTTGTTCCTGACCTGGAATTCCAGATGTGTGACTAGCTGTAATTGTCAGCATTTATATCTAAGGAAAGGTCCTTGCCTCTCTCCCTGTCTGGTGTCTTGACTTGACCAAAACAAGACTGAAACCACACCAGGCACTGCCTCTGAGAAAGATTCATGCTGTAACTAGATAGAGACAGACAGATATTGTTAGAATTCAGTCATCAGTCTGTCACCTCAGCTAAGGATACTTCTCTATGTACCATGATTAAAATAACGTGTCTCATGAGCACATGCAGACTGGAACCACGTTTTCTATTTTATGAGATATTCCAGCACCAATTTCTTTTACCCATTATGAAATGAAGTAACACAGAATAAAATCATCTGTGAAACAATGCTGTTTAATAAAAGCTCTAAGTGAGCCATAACATTTTAAAAAGCTGACATGTTTCATCACAGTACTTAGCTAGATCCTGTTTTATAGCCTGCTTTCACCAACAAAATGCAGGCTACCCAAGTGACAAATACATTTTTCCATTTTGAAATTAAGGTTTTATTTTCTGTAAAGGATTACATATTCTAGTACAATGAAGGGGATGGTAGGAAAGGTTTGTTTTCTCTATGGAAATGTTTTGGTGACAAGTATGAAAGTTCTCAGAGAAATACACCTTCATTCATGCAGTGTTGTGCACAGGAAAATCACTCCCTCAGAATCTGTTCACTGAGCTGTAACAGCAAACGCTCCTCTGAAGATTTAAAAAGCAGAGCTACAAAGGAGGGAACAGAGGGAAGCCATGCACAGGAAGATGCTCATATGACAGCCATAAGTACAAGGAACAGAAGCAGAGTGTAGTTAAATGAGGTTCATAGTTGCCAATATTTTAGGTTTTACTGAAAGTCTGTTTTCTAGCAGCCTTCCAGCTCTGATGGATTCCTAGTTTTTGCCTGCTCCTGAGTCTCTTGTCCAAGTGAGGGTGCCTAACCTTCAGGCAGCCCCAGTTCAGATTGTCAAATGCTGCCTGTTTTTGGAAATAGGTCACCCACTTGGTGCAATGAATCTCTGTAATACCAGAGATTTTTTCCTTAAGCCACTCATCAAAGGAAAAACTCAAGTGCATATGGAGTGGATATGACTGGGTAAATAAGAGAAAACCCAAATATTCTTAACAGTTCCTAATAAATCCCAGTCCTGCTTCCTTCCTCCTTAATACAACATTAACTGACCTTGTTGTTCAGGTTTTCTGCATTTGATTTGGCATGATTCTTCAAGTTAAAACCTGGTAAGGGGAATGCCAAGAGGCCACAGAAGTGACTGCCCAGCAAAGACCTTACGCAGTCTCTTCTCCCAACGTGTCTGCGCTGGTGCTGAAGGCATCTGAGATGGATGCCTTGGCTCTTCAGAAGCTGCACTCACTCATGTTCTGTCTTCTGATTTTTATGCCCTCTCTTCTGTAGGAAGGTCATGTTTTCAAACAGCATGATTAGGGAGCTAATTAGTTAGCTAATTATAGTGAGCACCCTCGGTCACATGCCCCTTGTTCTTTTATCCCTGCTCCAGTGATGAGGAGTATACATGGAAAGAGGTGTTTAGTGGTACCTCTCTCAATAGCTTTTCTGAGAGTCTATACTCTTACAAAGAATTCATGACCACTGCTGTAGCCTAGCCAGTAGGTGATGAAGGCAGAATTAAATGAGGCCAGGCTGGGTTGGATGGATTCTCCCAGGATGCTGGAGGTGGCAGAAGATGTTTCTAGCAGGTGCCCCTTAGAGAGAATGTAGCATGAGTATTGCATACAAAAGGTGCTCTAGGTCTCCATTTGAGCGGGCCCACTGTGGGACTGTACACTTTCAATACTTTTCAGTACAAAAAAATCTATTTTTTGTCTGAAAGCTCTTAGAGATGGACAGCTTTCTCTGCCACTCAGCATTCACTTGCTGGAGAAACCATTAAGTATCTTGTTGAGCAAGACAAGCTTATTGGACTGTTCTAAGGAGTTGTTCTGGATGAACAAAAATAAGATGGAGAAAATAGCTATAGATACAGATGGAGAGGTGCCATAAATGAAAGCTGAGATGAGGAGGTGAAAATGAACATGGGCTAAAATCTTTCAGTGTAATTTTTTTTTTTTTTTTTTAAAAAGGACATGTAAGCTAGCTAAGACTGGTCTTAGAGAAAAGAATTAATCAGAATGAGGAGGAGGGTGAATTACTAGGGAAATTACAGGGTATTATATAAACCTAAGGGGCTGTGTGGTGTTAGCATAGCAAAGGAACAGGATGTCCAGGGTAGACGAGAGCCCAGTGAAGGGAACATGATACTGCTGTCTGATGTATTTCCCACTTCCAAAAGCTGCTCACGCTTAGTAAAAGTGCTGTTAACTTTGTTGTCTGAGGGGGGAGATAGTATTCAAACTCTGCTCGTCTTCTAGTTCAGTACTAGTCAATTGCTATTCATTGGTTAATTGATCTTAGGCAAGCACTAGTCCATTTCAGTCCATTGAATTGTTGTGAAGAAGTGAATAAATTTGTCCCCTTCCAGGCCCTGGGAACACATTTCAACACACTTGAGTGTTTTTGTCTAATAGTTCAACATTTGGCATAAAGGTGTCCAGAAGGGCTTTTAAGGAAGTACTTGTCAGTGGCATTTCTAAAAGGAAAAACAGTGTTCTTTAGATGCTAAGAAAAGAGGACACAGGAATTTTAGAATAGTCACATTCTGGTTCGGGTTGGAAGGGACCTTTAAAGATCATATAGTGCAATCTTCCTGCTGTGGGCAGTGACACCTTCCACTAGATCAGATTGCTCAAAGCCCCATCCAGCCTGGCCTTGAACATTTCCAGGAATGGGGCATCCACAACTTCTCTGGGCAACCTGTGCCAGTGCCTGACCACCCTCACAGTACAGATTTTTTTCCTTATGCTTTTTCTTCCTTTTGATCTGTGATGATAACAAAAGGCTGTGGCAATCAATTATGCTTCATCATTTACTTCAGCTGAGTGATGATCTCTACTTCTGATTTTTTTCCTTGCCTGCAAACAGTAAGATTTAGTAGAATATGGCGATGAAAAAGAAAAATCAAGAAGAAAGCAAAAACTGCAACCAAATGAGATGAAGCATAGGATACAAAAAAGGACAGTAAACAGTCTTAATATCTCACTCTGCATAACTAATTCTGGTTGTATAAGTAATGATGAATATGTAAAGGAACTTTGTTAACAGTAGCTGAATCTCCTCACTTTGGTAAATGTGTAAGGATATTTGGCAAATATTAAATGCCCTTTATTAACATAGTTCCTTTATGTTCCTCCTGTTGCACAGTTCTGTAACTCTTGAAGTCTTATCAGTTCTTGGAATTAAACATATCCTGGCTCTGAGAATGGCTACTCTATGCAGAGCAATAACTGGCTATTCTGCATCCAGTGGATAAAGAGTGAAACTGTAGCTGGTTGGTAACGAATTTATCCATTTTTATCCCTTTTCCTTCCATCCAATGGTGTTGGTATGGAAATGTCAGTTAATGCTCAGTAGTCTTGAACATTGGTCCCTTGGTGTTCACAGCTGTGTCTCATGGTAAACTGGTTGCAACACATAGAGAACAGCGAGTTTTATTCCCAGTGCAGCACAGGCACAAATGTTTCAGGGTGCTTTAAGCTGATTGTCTGTTTCCCACTGGAGACAAAGACTGCAAGTACCTGTAACACGAGGTGTCTTCTCTGGAACTGACAGGTGGAAAGGCGACATTACTTGGTCTCCAAAGCAGTGGAAGAGGTGCAGAAAATCATCCAGCAGCTGACTGCAGAAATCAGCTACAAGGCCGTGCGATTCCAGGCTATCTCCAACTCTGGCATTCACAATGAGAACATTAAGGTAGGAACAAGAGCTCTCATATATTCTCTGGAGCCGGTAGGCAGTCAGAAAGTGATTTCTTCATCATGCAAGAGTTTGTATGGGCAGGTACCTCACACAAAACACCACAGACAATGTGCTGACTCTTTCCTGTGGGAGTTCAAGTCACTGGGTCATTGGGACTCACTGCTGGGTATCTCACAGCCAGAGGAGCATCAGAGAGGGATGGGGAAAGCAGGCACAGCCTCTTTTTACAGCTGCTGTGTTTACAAAGAGCATCTATTGCCAGAGCTGTCAATCTACAAGCAGAAGCCAAGGCTCTTTGGGAGACAGAGAGAAAAACTTGTGCCACAGTAACATAAGAACAAATGCTCATGCTTTCATGAGCCACAACTCATATTTTGTACAGGTGGAAAAGCTGTCAACTCACTAAGAAAAAGAAAAGAAAATCAAAAGTCCTTCTGCTATAAACATTAGAAGCATCCTTCAAAAAATGTTTTTTCTTTGTCATGGATTGGAATTTCTTTTTTACTGGAAAAAAATATTAGTGGGAGAAGTTAAATGCCTCCACCTTTTAGACCTTCAAACACAAAAATAATGTCTGTCCCAGCTGTGATAGAAGAAGGCTGGGCTTCTTAACACAAAAGTAACTAGTGTAAAGATACAAGAAACAATCTTTTTCATCTGAACTAGTTCAAATACTCTAGCTATGCCAACCATTACACTAAGTCACGCCCAGTTAAAGTTCAAAACACAAAGCAAACATGTAAAAGCATGAGGCAACTTTTGCAGCTCTCTAGGACTGAAAGAGAAGAAGTCTGTGTGTATCAAGCTGCTGGAAGGGTGTGGAGATGGAGGCAAAATATAATCACCTAGTCTGAAATGTGGGTGTTGCCCTGGGAACAAAGACATTCAGCTTTTCTGGAATTTTGTATTCCAGAGTGTATGGTCCTGTCAATAAGTATGGCCACAGTGACATAAAACAGTGCCACAGCCAGGTCCATGTGTTCCTTAGTGCCAGAGACTGCCAGCCACCTCTTGTGCTGGAGCAAACCTGCTTGGCTAATGAGGTCTGACAGGATCAGGGTCATGGTAAAATTGTTGCTCTGAAAAGCAAAGAGCAAAACCACTAAGGTAATATATTCTGAGCAGTAACTTGGTGTTATAGTAGCCTGATCTGAACAAATTCTGCTTGAAAGAAATCCTCAAAATATATTTTCTTACAAGTGGCAGATTTGCTTTTCATGCTTAACTGAACCCAGCGTTATAAATCTGTGGAAGTAACACTAGGAGGACCTGACTAAGTTTGTCCTGTATGTATGGGACAGCAAAGAACGGGTTGATGAGAAATTATTTTGCCTTGGGCTGTCTGCTTTCAAAAATGGGAAACTTAAATATCATTGCTGACATAATTCAACCTAGAGGAGACTTGTGTCAAGGGAAAGTCAATGTATTCATTATTCTGTGTTTAATTTTGCAACATCTTTTTTGTTCTGTCAGTTGAATTTACAGTGACTTTTCAGAACTTTCAGCTTCTGGTTAAAAGGAATCAATTTAACATGGTGAGAGATCTAGGTATGTTGAGAAGCCTCATGCTCCCTTCTAAATATGAAGGGACGAGTGGAGAATAGTTAGGAGAAGTCTTTAGGTATTCAGTGTTTCTGTAACCCACACAACAAAAAGTCACTCCTTCATAAAAAACCTGAATCAAAATTCAGATGAACAAAACAGATTATTTAATGTTTAGAACTTTTAAGTGTTTGCTTTTGTTGTGGCCCACCACATTAGCAGTTGTCAGCTGTGTGGGGCTGATGCAAAAGCTGTGGAAGCTTCAGTGAAGTTCTGAGGAGCAGGTCCAGACTAATCCCTGGTACAGCACTGCCCAATGGCATTGCCAAGTGTTTAACTCTGCAGTCATGGTGGGGCCAGGGGAGGATTTTCCTTTAACAAACAGACTCCAAGGAAGCTTGAAGCTTTGCTCTGTGAATTAATGACCTGGCACATGCTTTTTCTCTGCTCTGTGTACTTCTTGTTTTCCTTTCTGCTTCTCTCAGGATCAGCCAGCTTTACTGGCCAAGTGGTCAGCTATGCTTCGGAGGAAGCGCCCATTCCACCCATCCATCCAGGTACAAAGCCTTCCTGCCACCTGGTGCCTGCCAGTCCTGGTGCCTGCTTGCTTCCTCCTCACCCACCCTCTTCTCCAGACAGCTTCAGCTACCAAACTAATCCTTCCATGGCTATTTCATCCTCTGTGCAAGAGATTTGCTTTTTTTTCCTCAAAGCATAATATTTTCTTTCTAACCTAATGTTTCTGCCTCCATGGAACGCTCTGGCCAGGTTCACAAGAATGAGGTTGTATTTAATTTGCCCAGCATACTTCAGACAGGATTTGAATACAGTAGAACTGGCCATAATTTACACACCCCAGAAGTGGAGGCTCTTGCTCAAGCCTGTGACTTGCAGGGGACCATGTCATGTAAGACCATCGTGTGACAGAACATAGCTGTGGGACTAGGATTTGTTTAGGCCAAGAAGATACCAAGTGCCCAGCTTTACAGTGCCATGCCCAGCCTTGTGCCTTCTGTTGTTTGCTGGCCTGTTAGTGCCCTTGGGGCTCTGGCACCTCTGTGGTAATATTTTAAATCAGCTGAGCTACCAGGAAGGCTACCAGAGTGTTTTGGATTATTACAGGAGAGTGACAAGCATGTTCTGTTCACCTTGGATGTAACCACCTCACAGCAGCAGCTGTCACTTCACATCCTGCTCGTGCAGCAGCTTCACCTTATTTATGCCAGTGTAAATTAGGCTTGGTAGCAGGTGGACTTGGAAAGCTCCTGGGCCAAGATGGTAAAAATCTGAAGGAACTTCCACACCCTCTCTGGAGCCACAAGTGCCATGGGCTTCCAAAGTAGCACTTGGACAGTGTGCCCTGGGCCAGTATGTCATTTTGTGGTATTGTGTCACCTTAGTCTTTCTTTGTGTCACCTTTTTCTTTGAAAATACTGTATCAGAACTGGTTTTTATTGAGAAATGGTTGTTCTCAAAGTGAGGCAAATTAATTGGCTCTCAAACAAGCCTGTTTGAGGGTTTCTTGTCCATTGGTTGCTGCCTCTATCCTTACACTGTTTGTGTCTTGTGCTCAGCAGGAGAAGCAGTTCCATACAGTACAGCTGGCCAGCACCTGGGCTTACTTCTGAGAGTGCCACTGCCTGTGTAGGCTCAGGCATGTCACCTGCCTGATGTCTCTGTCCCTTCAAAGGACAGTCAAACAGTGGGAAACACTTGTAAAATTAATGGGCCATATTTTGCTAATGTCTGTAGTGGACTTTGAAAGAGATCAGAAACGTGCACTTTTTGCCACAGTTATTACTAGTATTGGCCTCTAGGGTTATCTCAAGTAACAACAATTCTGTGGTAATAACTTGCAGTATTTGGGTTTCCCTTTGCTGGATCTTGAAACCTATTCTCTGAGGCCTTCCTGCTCCTTGGAAGCTGCTGGTTATTACATGCCATGCAATTGCAGCCTAGAAATAACAAGAAATAGGGGAAACCACTGCAGGTGTGGTGGCAAATAAGCCAGTGAGCTCTTGTCTTCTAAGAACCATTGTTGTCACATCAGACTCCTTCTAAGACAATTTCCTTTCAGTCTGCGTGCCTACCTTAGGCAGGTCCTGGCTGTGTTCAACTTGTCCTATGATGGTATGATAGCAAGTTTTTTCCTGCTTTTCAAAACCCTCAGTGTTACCTATTACTTCCTTAACCCTGTTTTCCTCACTTTAGCTCATGGATCTGCCCTTGTCTCCTCTCTCAACCTCTCTGACCTCTCCTAGGTCCTAGCACCCAGCCAGTTCCTCATCACCGTTCCCCTGCGCGGCCTGACTGGCTACAGGGAATGCCAGGTGCGGCACTGGCGCTACTACACCGTGACGGGAGCCAAGCTCCTCTCCTCTGTACGGGACCCTGAGGAGCTGCACCAGTGGCTGGAGGTGGAGCAGTTCTCCAAGAGCCTTCAGCAGTGGCATGAAGAGGATGTGAACATCGAAGGTGACCTGGTTCCAGCCAAAGTCCTTATCGTCTTCCGGGAACTGGTGGAGAAGTCGATAGTCTCCTGTAACCTGTCCAGTGAGTGTGGTGGGGACAGGTGTGAGGGAAACCATCACACACACGCTGTTTGCCTTGCATGGTCAGAAGCTGGGAAACTCTCCAAAATCAAGAAGCTCTTAGGCCATTGCAGTGACACACACAGACCTCTACTGAAGATAGAATTCAGTAGTTCTTGCGTTCTTCATACCCAAGGTGTTCCTCTTTCTTAGGAATTTGAGTAGGGTCTCCAGCAAACATTGCCATCACAGCTCAACCAAGAGGCAGCCCAGAGTTTTAGAACATTTAGGAGTTTGTTTGGGAAAATATCTTTCTCTACTACATCACCTGCAATATAGATTATCAAGGAAGGTAGTATAGGAAAATTAGATACAATGAAGGTAGTATATGAAATTTAGATACAAACTTAGACACACTTAAGCAAAGTGTGTTGGACAAGTGCTCTTTTCCCCAGTGTCCACACTACTCCAGTCTGGTTCTGGAAGTGGACTCAGGAAGTTTGCTTTCAGTAGAGGTGCTGATCCCTCTGTGAGCAGTCCAAAGTGCCTGTTTATTTCCTGTGGTTATTTATGCTGAAAGTGCTGCTCACTGACATAACACAATCAGGGTGGATGCCACATGCCTCCACAGCTGCAACATCTGTATCAAGATGCTGCCTGAACAGTGGTCTTCCTGCTTAATTCCTAGAGGCACATTACAGACTTCAGCTGATGGCAGTTTGGTTTGGTCCAAGCTACATTGTCTATGTCCAGCTTTTGACATTTAGACACTGGGATGTGATTAAACCCAGACTGTGGTGCCTCTTCCCATAGCATGTTTCCAGGATGACTTCACTCAGCAGCAGCCTAATATGGGTCTTCTGTGTTTCAGAGCAATAGCAGCCATTTCCACTCATCTGATTGCACTCTGAATTGTAGGCACAGGAGAAAAATGTTAAAGTCAAGCTCTGCTAGATAATGGCATTTTTTCAGGAAATACTTGTTATCATGGAAATGGAAAGGTGGATGGGAATGAAATTTCACCATTGAGGCTCTCAGAAAAGACCAGCTGGAACGGGCTTGCCTCTGGGGCTTTGCTTATGTGAAAGTTTGTGTTGAGCAGCAGTGCGTCAAGTTGTTGAGCCAGAAAAGGTACTTCCAAAGATTCCAGAGAGTGATGTTTGGGTTGATAATTCTGATGACTTTTTTGTAAGGCCCACTGTAAGGAGATGAGCTAAGGTGAAGTCAGGAGAAACAATTACCATTTTTGTTTGTTTCTGTGAAGAATGAACTTCCTTCATCCCACAATATGGTTAAAGTTACAGAAAAACTTCACTGATTTCACTGCTTCCCTGTTTTTTAATTCTTTGAACACCAGCAAAATCAGTTTTTGAGGTGTCTCACTTTTCATTGGTGGAAAAGTAGGTATCCCAATTGCAATGCTTTTGGAAATGCCACGAACCTATTTACAAGCTGATACAGCAGTTGCTCTACCACTTTTCAGCTGCTAGAGATCCTTGTTGAGATCTTGGGAGCAGTACAGTTCCTGTTTTGATGCCAGGCTTGGCTCAGCAGGGAAATAACATGCAGATTTTCTGAGGGTTATGAAGTTGTGGTTGGGATGGACTCTACTCTTTGCAAGGTAATTCACCCCATGAATTGCTCTTTACCCATGACAATCAGTATGTGTGGGGTAACACACTACTCTTTAAGCTGCTTATGTTAATCTGTTCAGGCTTTGACTTCAGTGGTTTAGAGCATGATCATGCAGTTGGCTCAGATGGCAGAGCTGAAAGGACAGTGATCCTGCCAGGGTGACTGGGAAAGCTGGGGACAGAAACTTCTTCCATGAACACAGCTGGACCAACAGGAAGCATCTCACAAAGTCCATGGCAGCTTTCTTTCCCTTCTGTACTCTTAGAGCCGGTTGTTCCTGGAGATGAGCCACTCTTCTTTCACACTGAGGAAATGTCTTTCCTCCAAATCACCTTGGAACTAACTCTTTTTAACACTCAGCACTTGCAGTGATGTAGCATTTAACCTTTTTTTGTGTGACTGCTCTGCACAACAGACCATAAATTCTGGCATTGTCTTCTGTGCAAGTGCATCTCCGGAAACAAAACTTACAGATACCCCACAAAACATTCTGAATGACTGGCAGTGGTAAGTGTGATCTGGCCAGGTCTGATCTCATGTTCTCTGAAGGAATAAGAACATCTTCAGATACAAAGCATTCATCTAGTCCTCTCTCATCTGCCGTGATCTCCTTGTCCTGTACCATTAGAAATGTTAGCCTGCACCACTTGTCTATCCTTCTTTTTGAGAAGCTGATCCTAGGATTTAAGAGGACCCGCAAGAAAAAAAAAGCTTGATAAGTAAGTGTAAAATTGAGAACTTAGTAATTCTTTCATCTTCTTCCTGTACTCATTCCAAGATAGATTTTTCTTATATTCTGCTTAAGGCATTGGAAAGAAAGTGTTAAGACAGACCAATAGAACTGCAAGGTCCTAGACAGCCTCTTGCTTGGCTTGTGGAAAAGGAACCTTTTCATGTATATTATCTTCTCTTGTTGTTTTTCCACAGGTAAAGTGACAGTGCTGGAGAGCTTCAGCTCAGTGGTCCGGGTGGCTGTGGAGACATCAGAATCCCAAGTGGAGGTGGAGCTGGTCCCTGCTGTGGAGATTCCAACCTGCTGGCCCGAGAAAGCCCGGTGGCCTCGTTGCCTGAAGCGTTGGCCTTCTCAGGAAAAAGTGCAATGTATCAAGGTAAACAGGGTAAAAAACACCCTTAACTCTGGGCTGGAATTTACCTCTCAGGTGTCTGGCAGTGGTTTCCCAAAGGGAGAACTGCATGGTGCTGGCAGGCAACAGCAGGGTTAGAAGGTGTATTCTCTGGAGAACCTATGTTTCAAAATGCTCTGTTAGATTTTATTTGGATTTTTTTCTCCCCTCACAGTGGTGAATTCTATAAAAAAATCTGAGTTAACTTTTTATTGCATGAGCCTCCAGCACACAGCACTGCCAGTGCTGATGTTCTGCCCTGCCTCATGTAAGCCTGCAGCAAATAGGCTGCTCTCTTGCAGTTTTCCCTCCGGTCTAATCCCATCTTTCCCTACAACACTCATGGCTGGATTCTGGCACATCAGCAGAGCCCCAGTTGCCAGGTTTCTGCAGGTCCCATTCCCCCTTCCAGTCCTGCTCCCCACTTTTGCACAACCTGCTGCTCCACAGCTTGCAGAGCTGCACCTCTCCTTAGTGGCACTGCTGGAACTGTGCCTGATGGCTCTAGAGCAGGATCTCCCTGCAGGAACTGATGCCAGCACGCAAGGAAACACCACAGAATCCGTGTTTGTTCACCTAAGAATTCGGATGCCTCACGTTTGCTGCCTCTGCTCACCCTGTTTAGAATATGCTTTGAGAGACGTCACACGTGCTTTTTGTAACCTCTCTGTGCACTGCTGGGAGAAGTTTGCCTCTGATGTGCTGTCACACTTGCCCTGTTGTTCCCAGTCGCTGGGTTTTGACCTCTTGGCCCGCTCCAATTACCACTGGCAGCTCTGCTTCTCCCGCGCCGAGCACATCCTCATGGAGGGACTTGATGAAGATGGTGGTTGTCGCATGAAGTGCTTCAGGGTCATGAGGCAGATGAAGGAAGATGTCTGGTGTGCTGGAAATAAGCCTGTCATCACAGCTTATCACCTGCAGGTAGGCATCACCCTGATCCCAACGTGCAGTCGTGGTGTCTGTTGCAGTGGCTTCCATCCAGCAGCGTCAGAATGCCACGGTGTAAATCGCTGCAGCGTCTGTGTAACTTCTCAGGTAACTGTCAAAACTGCAGCACCTTTTCATTGCTTCACTGTGGCAAGAAGGTCAGTAAATAGATGTTCCAAACAGCAACAAGAAACTAAAGCCTGTAGGGACATTATGATTGCAGCAACATAAATAATGCTAGAGTTGGGGCCCCTGCTCTCTTTTGATTTCACTGTTGTCTGTAACTGCACACTTAACTCCTGCTTCTTGACTGTCCCAGCCATCTGTATCCCTCTGTCTGTCTGGTGGAAAATTGTGCTTTTTTTTTTTTCCTTTGTGGATATGCACCAAAACAAAACTG
Source organism: Climacteris rufus (assembly GCA_013398175.1). Taxonomy (NCBI): domain Eukaryota; kingdom Metazoa; phylum Chordata; class Aves; order Passeriformes; family Climacteridae; genus Climacteris; species Climacteris rufus. The sequence goes on along the minus strand of VZRZ01006181.1, from coordinate 426,286 downwards.
TTCCAGGTGAGCATTATTAATGAATTAGATGCAAACTACAGTTCTGGTGGTGTTTCACCTGGGGCAGGAAGGGAAGAAAGAGGTAAAGGTGTGGTAGCATCTGCCCTCCACCTACTTCAGGGTTCAAGGTGGCTTCCAGTGGGATTTGTGAAGAAGGGACAGAAGACTCTTCTGCAGCTGTGTCCCCACCTCTGACAGCTGCAGACAGCAATGGGCCACAGGCAGCACCATTTGTCAGACCGTGCAACAATCTTGTTCTCTGGAACTCCATCCCTCTGGAGTTGCCAGGGAGAGGCTGTGCTTTTCCCACCTTGAAGCCTCCAGACACCATGTTCCCGTAGTAGTTACTGATCTTTTGGCATCCCAAACCAGATGCAATGCCAAGATTTCTCCTAAAGAAAAATTTGCTGACCATCAAATGCTATTACAGTCATGGCACTACTCTAAGTCAAAATGGATTGAAAAAAATGGAGGAGGCTGATTATAGCTTAACTGAATGCAAAACTCCTCAGTGCCTGTAAGAACAACCTGGTGGAAAAACTGTCATATGTAAGACAAAGTGGAAAACCATTTAACCATTAGTAACATTTTTGTTTCCCCAGCTGAAGGAGCAGATGTGCAGGAAGTGCTGTTGCACGGACTCTTGATCAAAGTAAAAAAACTACTTAGAAACTCTTCAGTTCTTTACTGTAACTGTACTTCAGGCTTTTACTGCAAGAGAAGATTGACTCACTAGACAGAAAGAATTTTTCAAAATTACTTACATTAAAAAGAAAAAAAAAAAGAAAACCAAGATAAACAGTCACTGAATAAACCAGAAATTTAGCAGAGGCTTAGTGTAAGGTTTCTTCACATTCTCAGGTTTCCCCTGTCAGAGGCATCCAACATTTAGGATTAAATAAGACTCCATATGAGAAAGACCCTCTATGGCAGAGGAAATCCTCCCCCCAGAAGCTGTGAAAGCCTCAGAGGACCAAGTAACTGCACTCATTATGCTTACCTGCATAGGAATGAAGTTGAAGATCTGGAAGTTCAAAAAGATCTAGTTACAGTCTGAAAACCAACTCTATGCTGTTGGTGGACAGCTGGCAGTTTGGGACATAAATTCTGGGGGTAAGGCACCTGTTTAGCACCTGACTGGAAAAGCAGCACTGTTTTCCTTTCCTCCAGAAACTCCATTGCAGCTGCTGCCCATGGATCCTGCTGAAGCAGTTCTAGTGTGTCAAAAGATAACTGCTCTGCAAATCTTCGGGGAGCAGCTCTAGAGAGTTATAGTTTGAATTCCTCACTATGTTTTTGTTCTCTGGTGACATTAAAAAAAAAGCTTTGTGGTTATTGCAGCTGTGAATAAGAAATTGTTCACATTTGAAAAATTGCTTGAGAATAAATTTGTCAGCAGTATGACTACAGATTAAATTCTACCTCTGTAGAAACAGAAGAGTTGAAGGCTGTGGTTCTGCCACCTTTCACAATGTCTGTGGGTCTCTTTTTTGGGTTGCTGAATTTGCAAAATAAAATTGGGTTTCAAAGGACAGTTAAGGGACTTAGTGGAATTATTGAAGCCAGGATGGGTGACTGTACTTTTAAAAGGGATTTCAGGTTGACCAAGGCAGTCAGTATGGCTTTTTTGGTAAAGTATGTGCAAGTATCTAGAGAACATTCTTAGTCATGGAAAGGTCTGAGAAAATGCAACATGGACAGTGTAAAGGTAATACTATAAGAGCAATAATCGTATGCATTTTGTTATTTTAACTATTGTAACTATTTTAACTATGTATTTCTCAAATGTTAAATTGCATAAAATAATCTTGGGGGAATAGAATATCAGACATGCAGTAAATATCATAATTCAGAAAAACAGGCAGCATTTGACCAGAAAGCATTTGACCAGAAAGCAAGCCTTGCACCTGCAATAGCTGCTTGCAGTCTCAGTCTGTTTAGGATGCAGATCTTTGTGTGTCTTCAGTACAAATACAGCTGAAGCTAACAAATAATTATGTTAATCTCATTATGCTGCTCTCCCTCCTTGCACCTACTGGCTTCTACACTTGCAAAATGGGCCACTTTCTACAGCCTAAAATGCCTGGCATTTCTGCAGAGGCTCCTGCTGGAGGATGGCAAATAGGCTGAGATTATTTTAGCAAGACCATTTTCCTTGGGCTCCTGGCTCAGTCAGTGGACAGTGGCTCCTCTGGGGAGAGATCCTAACCAGGCACATCAGAGTTGCTCTGCCTGGTCCCCAGAGGAGACTTTAGTTGGGATCCCTCCATTGCAGGAATGTTAAGACAGGGAGATAGCAGCAAGTCTCTCTGATTTCCAAGGCTGTCAGCCATTTACCAGCACTCAAACTGCCTTAGTAAGCTGTGTGAGCCCTCGACAGAACCTCTAACACATCTTCTCTCCCATCTGCTTCTTGCAGACAGTGCTATTCTGGACGTGTGAAAAGTACCCACGCACCAAGGATTGGCACTGCTTCCCTGAAGCCTTTCTGAGGCTGGTACAGAAGCTGCACAAGTGTGTAAGCCAGCACTTCCTCAAGCATTACTTTCTCAAGAACACCAATCTGCTCAAATATGCCAACACCAGTGACCTGGACCTGGTGGCCAGCAAGCTTGCAGTCTTCTTGGAGAACCCTGTTTTCTGCCTGGACTAAGGCAGGCAAAAGTCTCAGGCCAACCCTGAGTCGATCCCCCACCTGCTCTCCCCACCTGTGGTTGTTCTCCTGTCCTTCCAGTAGATGTTGCAGCTGGCTTTGTGAGACAGTTGGCACATGCAGCGTGAAAGGGAAGTGTCAAGCTGGCAGCAGTGGGCGGTGAAAACTGATGGGAGGTATCACTTGATGCCCAGCTGATCTAATTTGATTTCAACAGTGACAGCCTGCCTGGAAGCTACAGCCAGTGAAACCCAACTTTGTGTCAGTCAGAGCAGGCAAGTGCCTTGTGCTCTGTCTCCAGTCTTGTGGCACCTAAGCTGAAAGGCGGTGCACGGGAGCCTGGCTCTGCTGCCTCTGTAACCTAGCACATGAATTGTTGCTGCAGTCGCCTTTCTCACAGGGACAGCAGGTTTAATTGCTGCTTACCTCACAGGACAGCTCTGCAGAAGGGCAGAGGAATATTTCTGAGGTGTTCTGAAGCTGGAAGCTTTCTCAGAGGCACTTTGATGCCTCCATCTCCTATTCAATGAGATCCTGTCCCTGCAGGATCCAGTAGGAAGTTAATTATGCTGCTGGTGTTGAGTTCAATGGAAGCAAGAGGAGGAACAGTGTGTTTTGCCTCCTCTATTTTTCTCTCCTCCACTTGCATTTTTCTTCCAATTGCTTCAAATATGTTTGCTTCACGTTTGCCAGTTGTGTTAGTGCCATAAAACCATGGGGCTTTGACAGAGCAGATTTCACTCCCATCCCTGGCTCCATCCAGCAGGCTGGAGGAGGAGCAGGTCTTTCCCTAATTGTTAGCACGCACATATTTTTGGGTGCAACGCAGAAGGAGAATATTTTTTAAAGGCTCTTAGCTCCAAAATCCCAGTGCTTTTCATATTGTGGATGTTTAAACAGAAAATCAATGTTAGTATTTCAAAAGAACAGTTGTAGAGTGAGTATGGTGAATACTGGGTTCAGTGTTATTAAATCATTGAAACGAAACCAAAGGGAGGGGGCTTTGTTTGGGGTGGTTTTGGGGTGGTTTTTGTCACGCCTGTGCAGGAAGGTGAATGAATCCCCGGCTCCCAGGGGGTGGCGGAGCCGGGATTTGCCTCCCACGCTCCGGGGAGCCACGCCGGGCACATCCGTGGCGCGGCGTCGCCCCCTCGTGGCAGAGGGCGGTACCGCCACGCGTGTGCGGCCTCTGGATCGCTCCTGCCGCGGGCAGCGCCGGGCCCCGCCACGCCAGGACAGGGACACGGGAGAGGCTTGCAGGGAGTTCAGAGCGTGACAGGGCCGGGCCCCGCCACGCCAGGACACGGGAGAGGCCTGCAGGGAGTCCCGAGCGTGAGCGAGCTGCTGGAAGGGCTGGCGGGCGTGTCCTGTGAGGAGCGGCTGAGAACTCCGGGCTTGTGAGGTTTAGAGAGGCGGCAGCCGAGCGGGGACCTCATGGACCACAGCACCCTGAGGAGGGAAAGAGGAGAGGGAGGTGCCTATCCTTTCTCCTTGGGATCCAGTGATAGGACACTGGATGGAAATGGTTGAAAGCTTCCTAGGAAAGTGGTGGATTCCCCAAGCCTGTTTAGGAGGCATTTGGACGCTTTAACTCTTGGTCAGCCTGGCAGGGCAGCTGGACGAGATGAACATTGTAGGTCCTTTCTAACTGAAACAGTCTGTTCTAAACTGTAATTTCCTTCACTCAGGTATAAGGGTAGGCTTTCGTCTACAGTTCTTGAGCAGAGTAGATGTGGGTCAGGAAGGCTCCCAACCGTGTGGCCTTTATGTTGGTCTCCTGCATCATATCCCACCCTGTGCAGACTCGCCTCTGCCATCTGAACCGGCACGCTCTGCTCACATCCTGGGAATGTTCTCCAGGTCACCTTTCCACATGGGTAACCACGTTGTGTGGAAGTGTTTTGAAGAGTTAACTTCTCTTGCTAAACCTTTGCTCTCTGGGCTCCCTCAGTGGGACACAAGTTCAGTTTCGTGGTGACACCTCCTGTTAAAGTGTGGTTTTCCTGTTTCCTGTGAGCTGAGCTGTTTGGGTAAAGAGCAAGGAGATGCCAGTCTGCCAGGCAGAGTCAGGCAGCTGTGGCAATGAAGTAATGTCTCCTGTTTCATCTTGGTTTTGTCTTGTGGTTGAAGGGCTGGCTTCTGAAGTTAGAGGAGGGCAGAAACAGTTTGAAAGGACAGTGACAAATGTTCAGAGCTCTTAATTGCAAATATGATATCTTACTGCTCTGATGTATTATCCTTTTGGGATTTAGTTGTGGCTGTTGAAGAATTTTTCTCCCTTTATAGCTGGGTGAAAAAAAAAGTTTCAGTGGTGGTATCTTGACTTGGATGCAGCTGTATATCAGAGTTCCTAGTTGCTGTGCCTCACAGCCTGCTATGAAGCAAAATCACGGGCATGCACTGTGTGCTGTGGAGCCATGACATGGACTGTTCCTCTGCTCTGCCAGAGTGGCAGCCTCTTACAGCCAGGAATGACTCAGCAAAGCCAGGAAGAAAGCACAGAATGATGGACCTCTGCTTCGAGCCAAGTCTGGACATTTTTTGTTCTTATTTTCTTGCTGGTACATGAGCAAATGCATCAGCTGGCACATGCTGCTGCAGCAAATATCCTTGTCTGCACTGAAACATGGAAGGTACATTGCTACTGACCACAAAGACACAGGAACAATCCCCCAGCTTGTTCTCCAGAACAGCAAGACATGATACAGCTGGCCACTAGCAAAGGGTGAGGGAAGAGGCTCTGAAGAAAGGACTTGTGTTCATGGGAGTAGTTGAATACAAGAATTCATTCCATCTCAGAGACATCTTTGAGACACTGTCTTACATCATGTACTGCAGGTCTGGTTGGGTGTGTGGGTTGTGTTGTGAGGCAGTTTCTTTGTGGTTGTGGGAGAGTTGTGCAGGAGGTCTCTGATTAAAAGAAAACAAAAAACAACTTGCCAAATGTACTTGTTGCATTTCTTATCACAGTAAACTTTCTGCAAATAACTTTTCACTTCTACACTGAGCCTGGTTGCAGAATCATGGCCTCATCCCAAGATTTTCCTCCCGAAAAAGATACCACATTGTGTTTTGGCTACAGAATAAATTTTATGTTTCATATTTATAATTTTTCTTTTTAAAAAGTGAACATCTTGGCAAATACAGACTTTCTTGAAATAGGTTTAATCAGAAGTTCTGTCTTTGTTCAGAACATCTGGAAGGAATGTGATGACCATTTGTTCTCCCTCTCTGTTTCATTGCTTTCATGAGTCTTTGCTGCATTTGCAGCCCCCACCACAGTCAGCATCACTCCATTTGTCAGAAATTTCGATTGAATGTGTTGCTCTGCCCTATAAAACCCTACAAAACTCACGATGTTTTAGTCCTTTTGCACGGCCTGCTTTCAAGTCACTAGAGGGCAGTGTCTCTCTGAAGCACACACACTGATCCAGGATCTAGCTCTTAAAATCAGCATCTTGTTAGTTATCATCCAGCTGAGACAAAAGTGCTCGATTAATTTAATGCTAAATTCTGTGGCCGAAAAGGAGAGACCATGGGAGAGCTTTCTAATAAATAGCAAGACTTGGGTAAAATGTCTCTCAACTCCGGGAGCCACTCCAAGAGCCAAAATATGGATTTATTATTTCTGATAGACTTGCACGAATTCCCAACAGCCTTCCATTGGGAGAGCACCAACAGGCAATGTGCAGGCAGGGTTCTGGGAAGGAGGGAACTTGCAGGAATAGCCACTGCTCTGCTCCATTAGGGTCCTGCCCTCTCTCCAGGGGGCTAGGCCATGACTCCCATGTGTGCCTACCCCTCAGGCTCCTCTGTCTCCCTCTATTTCTTCCTCCTCCAACATAAAAAAGGGGAAAAAAGAGATATTTTCTCTGCACAAGTTTTCTGATGCCACCTCTTTCTCTGTGGGAGTGGTCATTTCTGAGTGCACATCTCTTTTAGTTCATGGGACCCAGGGGTAACTGAGGCCATTACAGACCATCTACTCACCCTCACTTACACTCCATCTTTAGTTTGAAATGGTGCCCAGTGATGGAATTAGAGTACCTGGCAAACTTGTTCTCAGTGGGAGCAGCCTGGCCTCTCTGAGCAAAACTGGGACATGGACAGTGATAGATAACAGGACAAATCTGCCTTCACACTAAATTTTTTTCTCCTTATCAATGCTAGGATTTCTGGCTTTGAGGAGAAACATATTTTTTATTATTATATCCCATCCCAAGAACTTTCATCTGAGGCCCTTGCAGTGTCACATGAGACACTGATACAGCAGCCAGTGCTCAAATCATGGTAAGAGATCCCACTCACCCTGTCAGGCCAACCTTTGCCATGACCATAGGAGGGGTGTGCTGCCCTTGACCTCTTGGGCTCTGACTTCTCTGGCTGGAGTAACATGCACAGTTTCAAAGGAAATTAAACAGCTCCAGGTAGCAAAGGTATTTTAGCCTGTTCTGACCCAAGCCATTGCAGCACAAAAAATGGACAACACTGTCATCATGTTGCAGATATTTGTCAGTTCTGCTCCAAGAAGTATCTTCTAACTGAAAGAAAGGACAGGATCAGAGCCTGGCTTTGAAAGCACCTCCTGGATGGGTGATGAGGAATGCACAGGTGCCACTAGAAACCCAGCCTAGGGAGAGTGCAGAATGTATTTTTCACATGAAAGATTCTCTACCATTAGCATCTTCACAAATATAAATTACAAGGAAATGCATCAAGGAAATAATTAATCAGATTGAAAGGCTTTGTAGTAATTAGAAAAAAGAATGGCATCTTCTCAGGCTCCCCTGGGTAGTGGTAATTACCAGTTGCACAACTGTGGCTTGTGCCACTTGAAGATTTCTGGACTAAAAATTCTTAATCTCGTTTTGTTTCTGTTCTTAGAGAAGCCACTCTTGGAATCAGCAGCAACACAGGCCAACAGCCCAGAGAAGCATGAATTGAGCCTCCTGCAGCCTGGGAGGGCACTGTTTTACATGCAGGGTGGTCCAGAGCCTGATCCCAAGCCATGGCTCAGTTGCATCCAGCCCAGTGCATTTTTCCTGTTGCCTGGCAGGGTAGATGGGTACCATTTGTTATCCAGCAGCTCAAACAGCCAAACCTCTTCTGCCACAACTGCAGGCAGCCTTACACCCATCTGCTTCTGCAGCACATCCTAGCAGCAAAGGGCAAGGCTGCGTGCTCCAGGAGGCTAGGTAGTGCTTTCCAGGGAAGAAGTTTGGTTAATTCAGGAAAGCTTAAGAAAGTCCAGGTCCAAAGCTAGTAATGAACCAAAACAAAAGTGCAGCTCAAAGGAAATTTTTAAAAAATTCCTGGTAAAAATTGTTAAGGAAATGAACATCAATGTTTCATTCCTGTGATACCCTTTTAAAAGGGTGAGGACATGTTGCTGGGAGGAATGTCATCAACCACCAAATCCATCTGCTGCTCTTTCTGGTCCTTTCCCCCAAATTCACCGAGAGCTGTTTCAAAGGTAGGTAGATACTCTGCCTCTGGCTCCTCAGGCAGGCAGATGATTTTAGATCCATACAGATCATTAGGAGCTTTCTTTGAACTTTCAGCCTGGGTGTTCACACCAGTGCAGTCTGGTTTGTACCAGTACAGATCAAGCTGCTGCTCACCCTCCACAGGGTTTGCTGTCTGTGCAACCATCACAAGGGTAATCATAAGCTCCCTTGCCTTTAGCTGTGTGACAAACCTGCCAAGCTCTGTGGACTCTTTTTCTCTGATAAAACCTCTGCTCCAGTCCTGCTCTACACTGAGTGTAATTCATCTCTGCACAGATAACTAGGGTGGTTTGCAGCATTGCAGATGGAGTCTCATCACTATCTCCTGAAATGGCACTTTGATAATACTCATCCATGCAGGAGATCCACTGTGCTGAAGAGGAAAAAACACCCAAAGGTCAAGTTCCCTTAACAAACAACTGCAACTTCAAAGGAGGAGCACTATCATTGTTGATTGCCTTTGGCAAACCAGGTTAGGCTGGTTGAAAGGCTTGCTGTGGTCTGGTTGTCTTGGAAGTGAACCATATTCCCAAGGCCATGGGCCAACAGATTCATCATTTCCATGAGACCTGAGCTCAAGCCAGAATCAATGAGTCTGCTCCAGCCTGTTCCTCTCTGCCTTCCCCAGTCGGCAGCTGGCTCTGGCCTGGGTTTCTCCCACACTTCTTGTCAGTGAAGAGTTAGTGGTAGACACCATCCCTCCTTGTGACACATACCCAGCTTTTACCACTAAGCTGAAGAGTTTGGCTGTTTTCTAGCTGTGTCATTCAAATGCCATAGACTGGAAAGGCAACAGATCAGGGACCAAAGCTAAGAGCAGCAAAAAGGATTAAATGAACAGTAGATCCTGAGTGTAATTTATGAATGCCATTAGCCACTGAGAGGGAATTACATTTTGGCTGCAGTTCTGAGGGGGAAGGGTGGGTCTTATCTAGGCAGGAAGAAAAAAGTGTCTGATTGCATTTGGATTAACAAACAACTATATTGATTTGCCATGTGATACATCTTGGGCTTTTATGTTTAGATCAGATGTAATAACATCTGACCAAAGACAAACTGTATTTTCTCTAACTTGTATTCAGAGCCTCCTGGCCAGCCAACCGTTGTGGTCACATCTCACAGCTGCCAGTCACAGAGCATCTGCTACCCTGCCTGCTAAAGCACACTTCTCCATCAGAACTCTTGCAGAAGGGCAGGTTTTCTCCTCTTAGAGAAGAGACACAACATTAGTTGCATGAGTGTTTCCTTGTAGCCCACGCCCCACGTCCTGGGGATGGGGCTGAGCAAGCAGTGCCTTTGTTTGCAGTCTCCTCTGCCTTTCATTTGATAGCCAACACAGTATCTCATTAAACTGCTTAGCCTGGCAGCTGGGGCCATTTGTTATAGTGTGATATGAAGGATCATAATCATATTAAACCTCAGGATCACATCGTGGAGATACAGACTAGACTGGAGAATAAAGAGAGTTTAATTTTATGTGACAATGCAGAGTTAGCTCTGCTTGGGGTGGTAAGGAGGCTAAAAAGTGATTGTGGAGGCTCGAGCTTGAGGGGATTTGTTTCCATGTCTCCCTGCTCAGTTTTGAGCAGAAGGATTTTAGCACCCACTTTGAAATAGGGAGTAGCTCTGTAGCCACCAGCCCCTCCCAGGGTTGGCTGACTCCTTTCCTTCCCAAGTGAGGGCTTGAATAGAGGCCTTGCATGGGGAAGAAAAGCCCAGGAAGTGCAAATGATGCCAGAAGCCAAGGCTGCGTGTGCAGTGGAGTGTGGTCCTTCTGGGAGGGGGTTGCCCTTGGCACTAGCCACTTAATTTTCATTATCTCTGTGCTGGAGGCCCAGGTCCTTGACCTGAACTGCAGTTCCCCTGTTCCAATGCATTTAGCACAGCATCCTATGAGTCCTCCAGCAGTCTGGGGACAGGAGACACCCTCCAGAAGTCAGCAGGAGCACCACAGTGTGAATACACATCAAGGAGGTCTTCTTGTGATCTCTGAGCTGGTTTGGCTAGTATTAAAAGTAGCAGTAAGAGAAAAGTTGGCAGGTTGGGAAAGGCAGCATGCAGATGAATTTCTGGCATGTGCACCACCAGAGAGAAATGGGATCATAGGTCAGAGCAGCTCAGTCTCTGCCCAGAGCCCATTTAGTAGGCAGGTCTCAGGAAATACCCCAGCTGCCACCAACTTCAGAATCAAACTCAGACCTCTGCAGCTCTCTCCATGGACATTATGTACTCACCTAATCACAGGCACATCCCATCATCACCAGTGGAAACAGTGGGAACATATAAACACCCATTTTCAAAAACATTGGCTAGGCTGAGTCCTATCCCAAGTGAAGTAAACAGATGTCAAAAAAGTGGAGATAAAAATGGGTATATAAATTTTTTACAACTGTACCTAAGACCATTGTAAGTTCTGTTCCCGTACTCCCTCTGTTACTTGTCCTGGAGATTCACTTAATGAATAATATATTCTCTCACTGGCTTGATCTTTTGTTCAGATATTGTACCCTCTTTCTTCTCTTTTGTCTGCTCCCCATTCCCTAGAGACTGAGTACTTTAGGGCAGGAGCCTGGCATAGAAAGATCTTCAGTTTCATTGTGCTTCCTGAAACTTAACACAATGTAAACCCTTAGCAAAACCTTAGAGTAACGAAGGAGATCCTGCTCTGAACAGCTGGAAAGACAACACAGCCTTTCCAGCCACCCAAGATAACTCCTGGGGTGATAAGGAGGTACTTGAGGGGGAGCAGATGGGTGAGGAACTTGCACCCCACTCCTTGTGAGTGCCACAGCCATGCAGATCGCTAATGACATCCCCTGGTTTAGGATGATGAAGTGCCAGCATGCAGGGTGGCAGTGCCAGATGCTCAGTTTATGGCTTCAGGGAACTCACACCCGGCATTAACAGCCAAACAAAGACAGCAGCAGACTGTCTTCCCCTCCTGGTGCCTGCCAGAGGCTGCAAAAGGGCACGGTGGGGAAGCACACCTCTAGCTGTGACACTCTTCAACCTTGCAGCAGGGTGGAGGGATTCTCTCTGCTTCCTCCAGGCCAGACACAGCCCTGGGCTGCTCTTGGGACCTCTGCACAGCATGGTGACTTTGGACAAGCTCCTGGACTCACGAGGAGCCAGGGAAGCTGCTCTGGAGGCAGTGCCTTTTGCCAGTGCTTGGAGACTTTTCTGCTCAGCCTACAGCCATGGTGGGAGTGGAGCAGGGGCAGTAATCCTGCTCTGGCTGGCCAAGCCCACCTTGGGTGCAGTGGCAGCCTGAGACAGCGTTGTACAGGATGACAGCAACTGTCTGCCCCCAGGAGCTGCTCCCTCTCTGGCACCACATGCTCCCAGAAGCGTCCCTGATAGTGAAAGAGGCCACTTTTAGCAATGGCACCTCGAGTCTTGATGAGGGCTTTAATAAGTGGTGATGATCATATGCAGTATGCATACAATGGACATTCTATAATGTATGCACCAATCTGGCCAGACCTGGGCTGTATTTTCCTTCATCACTCTCTATAGATACAGGGGCAGCATGAATTTGGGGCAGAGCCTGAGCTCTCTCTGCCTGTGCTCCCAGCTGGAACCAAAAGCAGCTGCCCCTGTAAGCACAGTGCAAAATGAAGTGCTGAGAGGGGCAGACTGGTCAGATGTTGTCCTCCTGTTGCCCTGGTGACTTTGTCAGCTAAGGTAGGCTGCAATCAGGCACTGGCCTTGTGCTAAAGGCTCCTAAAGGCAGCGATCCTGCTCAAGCCCCCATGCAGAGAGGCCCCATCCTTATTATGCCTCTTGGAGCTGCTGCAACACAAGAGCTTGTTTGGAAATGTTTTCAATTAGGTTCCTCCAGATACTGAAAGAAGGGACTTTAAAGCATAGTGGTGAGACATCAGAGCTGATAAAGTCAAACCACATGATACACATGGATTTGGAACCTATGACAATGGAGGACCTAAAAACATGGGTACCAACCCTCTGGTGAACTGAAATACTCCAAGAGCTGTTAAAGAAACCCCAAAACATGATGAAAGGCCTAAGATGATCCATGCTCTTCCTGATGCATGTGAAACAGCCACGTGGCAAACTGGACAGACAGAGGTGGGGATGTGACAGGGGTCTGGATGTGGGGATGGCTGGGATTTGGGGGTGGCAGCAGCCTCATCAGGCAGCTTGGGCAAAGCCCTTAATGTGATCCCAGCCCAGAGAAGCTGTAGCAATAAATGAAGCTGTTGCTTTCATTTGCTAGGATTTAACAAGAGCAAAGTTTTTCCATGCAAAGTGGAGGACCATTTCCCTGTTTGTGTTCAAGTACTTAACATTCCCCTTTTGCTTAGGAAACCACAGCAAAGGCTGCTCTTGGTGTTCTAAAATTTAATCTCTTTGAACCTTCAACCTACAGTCAAAACAAGAAAATAGAAAATGACATTTCAACAAATAGTCACTGTTTACATCCAAAATATATATAGCTTATGAAAAACATGCTAGCATCCAAACCCAGAGTTTGCTTCCTGAGCTCTGTGTAACACGTGGTTAGTGAACAGGAGGACACTGGGGGCTTGGGGTTTGTTGGTTTTTTTTTTCTCCATTTTTCTAAACAGGAAACATCTCAGAAAACAAATAGAAATTTTGGCAATACTCAGTAGTTGTTGAAATACAGCCTAAGGCAGTCTGGGAAAGCCCTAATACACATTTTTGTTTACCCAGGGTACTGCTGGTATAGCTCTTTGAGAGGCTGGTCAGGTACCCACAAACTGCTGTGCTGAACCTACACTGAAATTCCACACAAAACTCAGGGGTATGGACAGGTGCATCCATTTTTAGGTTCACAGAGAGACTGATCTGGTCTGTGACCAGTAATAAAGGAAAACTGTAATATGTGCCAAAGTCTAGGGCTTAACAGGCAGAAGCACCAACATCAGCCCATCAAGCATCTTGTAATGCTGACAGCAGAGCTATGTGGGAACAATAGAGTGGTTCTTACCTACGTACACTGGACAACAGCTCAATCTAAACCTCATTCTATTAGAGGCTGCAATTCAAACTTAGCTTTTATTGGTTTGTTTCTTTTTTTTTTTCCCCAGTGGTCTACTCTTACAAGCTGGAAAATCCCTCTGACAAACCCTGGTCAAATGAAGTGCAGGTGCCAGGATTTAATTTGAAACACTTGTAAGACAGACACATGGTGGTGCTTTGAAAGGTGACCATTAAAATCAACAGGACTTCCTCTGTTTCTTCCTTCAATTTATCACTACAACATCCTCAAAAGCATCTTCAGACCCTCTCCTTGGCCTGACCAAGACATGAGCTGAACCCCCTGAAAGAACAGGGTAAGACTTGAGCTGGGTTTAGCAGGATTTTTAAGGTGAGTGATCTGTAGTTTCTCCTCCTCAGTACAACCATTTGGTACAGGTAGAACTGTGCACCACTTTGGGAGGAAGGCATGGTTGTGATGTTGCATATTCCAAGCTTCTCCTTACTTGTATTGGTTCATGGGGCAAAAGGGTGGCCTGTGACTTGTCTAAGGGTGGGAGGCAGGCCTGGACCCAGCTTTCCCAGCCCTCTGGCCTGACTCCTTAATGTGTGCTGAGCTGTGAAAGTCATCTGTGACTGTCTGGCTGCTCTGCAGGCAGAAAAGCTGCTGGTGCTGCTAGTGATGCTGTGGTGTTTTTCTCTCTGTTGTTATTTGATATTGTTAATGGTATGGTTTCCTTTCTGTTTGTTTGCCTGTTTAAATCCTTCTTGATGATTATAGAGCTGTCTCTTGCCAAACTGCAGTGCTCACTGTCTGCACATTTCTTGTGTCTCAGATGTAAATATTATTTGCAATAGTTTCTGGCTGTAAATGCAAGATTATCATGAGGAGAGCATACTATATAGTGCTGCCCTGGCCTCTGTTTCAAAAGAGGTCCCTGCAAGAGGGCAGGACTGACTGGCAAGGTCGTATTCCTCAGACTGACCAGAAGTAGTAATATTTGTGGTAATTCTGTTGCTCTGGCGTGGGCAGGAAGCTGTACAAGTCTCTGGACTACTGTGACTATCTGCCCAGGGGCAGGGTGTGAGTGGATGCTATCCCACTATCCTGCTGCAGGGAGGTGATGCTCCTGTGCCCTCCCTTCTGCTGCCCGACCCAGCCAGCCCAGGTGAGAGCCCTGCCATGGGCTGCCTGTGTCTCTGCTCCACAGAAACACCGGGGGCTCGGTGCTCTGTTTGGGGACAGTTTCTGCACGGCAGCTGCACCTCCAGGTGAAAGGGGTATTTATTTCTCCCCCATTAGGGGCAGGGCATCACTCCGGTCCTGCTGCGGGCAGCGGGGTGCTCTGGTGCCCGTCAGGGTGTGCAGCCTCAAGCTCTGTCCACAGCCTGCCAGGGAGAGCCCTTCTTGCTCTCCTCCTCTGCTCCTGAGCCGGTAGGCTCCGGTGTATGTGAGCTGGGGAGGGCGCAGGCCATCCCCGACAGCCAAGACGTGCCCGCCGGTGCCCTCGGGAGTGCCACGGCGCCATCCCCCCGCTCTTCCCCGGAACGCCTGCGAGCGGGGCGAGAAGGGGCTGGGGGGCTCCAGGTTGCCTCGGTTGTGTTCTCCCTTTGTCTCTTTGGTGTTGGCAGGGAAGGTGTTGACGAGGGTCCCCCTCTATTTAATGCACGTGTGCCTGCGAGCAGCCCCTGGCCCCCCAGCGCTGTGCCCCAGTCCTTGTGCAGGCTGTTCCTCCGGCTGCAGTGTGCTGGGGGAGCACCGGGACACAGCAGGGAAGAGGACAACGGGAGGCACTAAAGCGGCTGTAACACCGAAAGGGTTTTTCTCAGAGAGAAGCGCGGGGGAGGGCTAGGGGCTGTGGCAGTGGGAGGGTGAGGATGAGGAAGCCCGAGGGAGGGAACCCTTTTCCCAAGGGCTCGGTTTGGCGGGAGCCCGGCGGCCGCTGGGGAGCAGTGCAGCCCCGCCATCCGTCCGGGGCTGCGCTCCGCTCCCGCCTGGCACCTGCCCGGCTCGGGTCCCCGCTCCGGAGCCACCAGCCTGGCCGAGGAGTGCTTGGAAAGAGCAGTCCGGGCACACAGAAACCTCCTGCTCTCCCTCCGAGACCGGCTGTGGGGAGCGTGCTCCTCAGCCAGGCAGACCTTAGGAACAAGTCCCGCTCGTGGGGAGTGGCAGAAGGAGCTGAGGCAAGGAGAGCTCATCCTCCATCCCGCTTTAAGCAGGGGGCTCCAGGATTTGGGAGAACCCAGGGCCAGAGCCATCCCTGCCAGGACAGTAGGTGCTTGCCCTTCCTGGGCAGAAGCCAGGGGTGATGATATCTGCACCCCTGGGCAGAATTTGCTCTCACAGTCAGGTAGGGCACCTCCACATAAATCTGCCTAAAAAGTTTCCCACGCATTTTAACTTCATCCAAAAGGACACAGGTTGGGTTTTTTTTCCCCACCTGCTCTGATCCAAGCCTAAATTTTTCTGTGCTGTGTCAGCATGACTGAGCAGGCCCTGCTGCAGATGTGCCCATTGCTCCATGCCTGCCCCATGTCCCTCCTTGGCCCCAGCCCTGGCCAAGAACATCATGTACCTGCTGGTGGGTGGTGCTTGTCTGCGACTCTGTTGCACTGTTATGTTCCTCGAGCCAACACCAAAAGTTGTCCATTTTCTTTTTTTTTTTTTTTTTTTCCCCTTTTAAATGAATGCACTAGATTTATTGGGCAATACAAACTTTCCACTCCAAATGACTCAGGTTATGCTGGAAACCGAAATATATTTAAATACTTCTCAGCAGCCCTTTACACAGCTCCCTCAAGTTCCTGCACTCTGGAAGTGCTTTAAAATGCAGATTTAGAAGTGGGGAGGCCACTCACTGCCCCCTGCTTCACCAGACAGTGGTGCAGGCTCCAGGATGCTCAGCACAGCAGCCTCCCTTGCTGGGATGGAGGTGCCCTCAGCCTGCACGGGGTGCAGATGCAGCCAGGCACTTCGGATGCAGTCACTAGTCCTAAATCCAGACTTTCAGCCTGTGATGGCTGCATGTGCCTCCTTAACAGCGCTGGCAATCAGATCCACTGGGTCCAAATTCCTTCCCACCCGCCCAGATACCAGCTCAGGGAGGCAGCTGGTGCCGTGCCAGGCTGAAGGAAAGTCCACACACACGGGTAGCTGGCGTGGGAGGGTTGGGGGTGCCCTTTCGTTGCTTAGCACGGTGCTTCTACCCTCCTGCTCTGATTTGGGGCACCCCATGGCTCCCCAGGTCACAAACAGCAATCCAGCAAAGTCAGGATGATGCTGTGTGGAAACTGTAGGCAGTATCTTGGATCTGTTTGGAGCTTCATCCATCTCAAAAAGCTTGTCTTTAAATGGAGTTATTTCAGAGCAGAGGAAAGGCACTCACTCTTTATGCCACACATGGTGTTGCTTAGGCAGAGTAATTATCATGCAAATACTACTTGCATCCAAATTAATTGCTGGGCAAGGGCATGCCCTGTGTCAGCAAGTCGGCCCAGCCCTGGGTTACATGACTTTTGAAGACAGTGCTTCCCAGAACAGGCAGCCAGGGCACAAAGAGCAGTGGGCTGTTGGTGTGACTCCCTGCTGGCACTCAGTGCAGCTTGGCCCAGCCCTGGGGACAGCACCTGGGCTGCTGCTTCCCTGTAGTGTGCCCTGACAGCAAGCCCCCTCCCTGCCACCATCCCCAAAACCTGCAGCAGCCCCTGCAGCAGCTGGAAAGGGGTGGCCCCTGCAGGGATACCTCTCCTCCTGCACACCCTCACAGCACAGCAGCCAGCCCTGCCCAGTGGGTAAGGTGATGGGGTGTGGAAAATAAGATGCCAGGGTGGACCTGGCCCCTCCAGGTGCCTCCCAGTCAAAGGAGTTGCAGTAAAAATCGTGTTCCTCCACTTTGGATGAGACCTCTTGAGACCATGATGGTGTGCCTCTGGTACACACATCTCCTGTCCCACGAGGCAGATTTCCAGTAACTAAAGGGGGCCTATAGGGAAAGCTGGTTAGGGACATTTTACAAGGACATGTAGTGATAGGACAAGGGGGAATGGCTTCAAACTGAAACAGGGTAGGTTGAGATTAGATATTAGGAAGAAATTCTTTACTGTAAGAGTGGGGCGCACTTGAACAGGTTGCCCAGAGAAGTTTTGGATGCCCCATCCCTGGAAATGTTCAAGGCCAGGCTGGATGATGCTTTGAGCAACCTGGACTAGTGGAAGGTGTCCTTGTCCATGGCAGGGGAGTTGGAACTTGATGATCTTTAAGGTGCCTTCAGGTGCCAAACCACTCTATGATTCTGTGATTCTCTGTCATGGGCAGGTGCTTTCAGCTGCAGGCATGAGGACCCCATTGCAGCCAGCGTGCTGAGGATGATCCGTGCAGCTGAGCCAGCTGCTGGGAGCCCACAGCGCTTGGCCTTGTCCTGCTCTGACCAAATGACTCGTGTCACCCTGGTTTTCTGAGGAATAACAGGCAGGGTGAGGCTGGATCACCAGCCAGAGCAGCTGTATGCCAAGTGGCCCAGGCCATCTGGGATACCTGGCAGCAGGAGCGCTGCCGCAGTCCGATCCCTGCAGCGTGGGCTGGGTGGGAGCAGGAGCAGGAGCAGGGGCTGGAGCGGTGCCGCAGCAGGGACGACGGCAGGTCAGCCTGCTGCCTGTTGCAGCGCTGCTGGAGACTTGGCTCTGCCTGAGAGGTTAAAACAATCCCTCCCTGTCCCTCGGGGGGTTGGAGTTCCACTGTGAGAAACACCAGCTTGGCCGGGAAGTTTCGGACTGAAGTGCTGCTGTGCCGCAGCTCCACGGGCGATGGAGAGAGCGAGGCATGATGATTTCTCTCCCAGCCCCTCTCTTCTGAGCCCTAGCTCTGTGTGTACCATTTGCTGATGTGCCCTTAGCCTGCACCCAGACCTTCTGCATCCTGCTTGGGTTTTCTTTGTGCGACACACAAGGCAGCTTTTAAATCTGGGTAGTTTCCCTCTTAATAGAAATAATTTTAAAAACAAAATAAAACTCTTCAGTTTGAGCTGTTTAGTACGTAGAACCTGTATCAACCATCACAATTATTTGTAAATCACCTCTAGGGTTTTCATATTAAATATTACTTCTCAAAGCATGAAAGAAAAGATGAGAGACCCTGCTCTTCATCTTAAATGTGATGGAAACCTCGAGATTTCTGTGTGGGTGGCTGCACTGGGCAGCACTGAAAACACCCACAGTTACTAGTTATTCCAGTAAAGCTCCATATTTTCATTTAAAAATAATAAAGTAACTTTCCAGGCCTGGGGTGTGTGTGGGGGAAAGTGTGAAAAATGAACCTACAAGCCTCACATTTTTCATACCAAGCAGCAAATAAACCCCCTACAGATTAATTTTAAAATAAAATCTCGGCTTTTTTTATCCACCTTCATGACACTTTCAAACTTCACACATGGGGTTTTTTTATTAGTTATTTTTCTCCTTCCCGCCTGCGCCCCGCCCCAAACGCTGGGGAGCTGGCAATAAAAAGGCAGCCATTAATCCACCCATCAAGTGGTTCTGAAAATGTGACCTGTGGCCATGGAGCTGAGATGGATGGTGGTGCCAGGCTGGCTGTGTACATAGCCAGGGAGGAGCCTGCTATATTTAAGAGGCTCATATGGTGGTCAGAGCAGAAAATAAGACCAGTGAGTCTGTTAATTAGGAATAGAAAGCCTCAGTCCCTGCAGCTCTGGTACACATCACACTTTCCTCCTGCCCTTGACACTTCCTCTCCCACCCTGGTTATTCCACCTTTCTTGTTCATCTTATATTTGATTATGAAATCTTGGAGCAAAAGCTTCCTTGTGCCAGCAGAGCAGGGTAGTCAGCTGCAGTGGCCTTTTCTACTCTTCAGGTCACTGAAAGAGTTACTCGGTGCTTTATTCCTGACTCATGTGGATGGAGAGCTAAGAACAGTGGCCTGAAAGATGTACCAACTCTGGTCAGCTCCTCTGGCCTTCAGGGCAGCTGCCCAGGGGAACTCATCCACTAATTCTTTAAAGAGATAGAAGTTAGCTGTTCCAAAGTTCACTCTGCTCCCCACCAGACCCATGTTCCTCAGGATCGTGAACTCACCCAGGGCTTGGTTGCCACAGCCCAGACTGCCCCACTTAACTTCTCTGATGAGCTGATATGCATGTGTGAGCACCAGGTCCAGCAACACTTCTCTGGCTGGTTTGTCCAATACCTGGACCAGTAAGTTGTCCTTTAGTCATGCCAGGAGTCTCCTGGATTGCTCTCAGCCAGCTGAATTGCTTTCCCAGCAGATGTCTGGATGGTTGAAACCCTCCATCTGGATGAAAGAGTATGGGTGTGATATTTCAGCAGCTGAAGCAAGAAGCTTCATCCACAGGTCAGGCACCTGGAGCAGAGCCCACCCACAGGCTGTCCTTTGTGGGTCCCACCCTCAGTTTTCATCCACAAGCTCTCAGCCAGTTTGTGGCTGTTTGTCTCCACAATCCATCCGTTCCTTAACCAAGAGCACAACAACCCTCCCTCCTTCCCAGCCTGTCTCTTCTGGAAAGCTTGTAGCCCTCAATTGCAGTGTGCCAGTTGTGCTACTCATCCCACCATGTTCCTGGGATAGCAATTATGTCATATTTTTCTAATTGCACCATGGTTTCCAGCTCCTCTTGTTTGTTTCCCATGCTGTGTACGTTTGTGTAGGGACACTTCAGCTGGGCTATCAGCCTCCTTACCTTTTGGGAAGAGCCCTCTCTAACGCCTTTGGGATGATTTACAGGTATTTTCCTGCTGCTTCCTAAAGTGTTGGTGTTTCCTGGTTCCTCTCTGACACTCGGATAAACGAATTTTGTAATTTGTGGCTCCATGTGAGACTAAAAGAGTCATATTAAAATTTGGGAGAGCAAGCACTGCTGTGTTGTGTTTGGCCTGGTATTCAAAGCAGGAAGTGCCCAAGGTCTCAGGAAGCCAGTTTCCACAAATCCAGCCTAATTTTGGCAAATTCAGGATGCTTGGAAACAACAGCCAGTTCTTATATGACCTTAATCACGTGGAAGCATGCTCTGGTGAGACAGGGATAGGCTGTTTTGGGCCCATCCAGAAAAAGCAAAGGCTGGATTGTGGATATTCTCAGAGAACAGAGTGGGAGGGAGTATCTCTCCATCACAGGCTCACTGTAATACTCCAAAATGCTGCAAAGGATTACCAAACCCAGTCATTCCCTGGGGCAATAATGGTCTGTACCACACTCACTCCAGCTGCTTGGTTTTGCTCCACAGCTGAGAAACCATTCTGTGGCAATCAGGTGGTTTTCCATTAGAAGTCCATTACATTTAATACCATCCATCTGTAAAGCTCTCTGCTCCACCTGCAGCCTTAAGAGAGCTCTTCTCCTTAATAATTCAGTGCCTTTAGATATGCACAGTAACAATTTGGCTCCTTTCAGTGGGGATTTTACCTCCCAAGCAGCAAGCAGAGGTCTCTCAGTGTAGTAATGCTGCCCTTTCCCTCTGGGATTGGCTTCCCTCAGCAGATACCAGAGGCAGAAATGCAGCTTTCCCTTGGCACTGGAGACCTGCCATGCTCATCTACCTTCCTGGAAAAGCCAATTTTAGCAAAGCTGTAGCCCTCCAGAAGTGCTGTCTTGCTGTGATTGCTGGTGGAATCCAACGTGGGACATCCCAGGGTTTCCCAACAACAGCTGATGTGGGGCTGTGCTGTCAGCATGGGCCGCCTGTGGCTGGTGGTGGTGCTGAGCTGATTTATCAGCTGTTGTTCCCTGTGTCCCACAGCTGCTCCTGGCTGTGCCAGGGCCTGGAGTGAAAGAGCCTGTTGTTCCCCACAAGGGGACCAGTCTTGCCAGGTATATCGTGTCTTCATTAAGAGAGGGCTGCTTATCTCCTAACCTGCCCTGGCGACTGCAGTGTGCCCTTGGTTGTGTCTCCATCCAACTGTGCAAAGCAGCCAGGGAGGGAGCCTGGAAGCAGGGAGCACAGGGGTGCACACACACACACCTGCTCCTTCCCTGCAGCTGGCCAAGGACTGGGAGAGCTGCACACCCCCAACCAGCTTCTGCCCCGAAACACGGTCGTCTGAGGAAATTTAATTAGACAGCCAGGAACAAGCGGAAGGCATGGGGAGTTAAATGGGTGGTTGAGGGAAAGAAAAGTAATGAGATTTGGGTTTTTTTTAGCCTTCTCCCACAGGCAGTGAAGATGTCCCCTCCTGCTGCTGTACCTGAGAGCACTGGCAGCTGCAGGCATCCCTCTCTTGACCTTTAGCTGTGGCTGCACTGATTGTTTTTAATTTCTCTTAAATTAACTGCTAGTCATATGTGAGGAAATCCAGAAATAAGCTGAAAATGCAAACTGCCCACCAGTCAATGTGTCCAGTGTGAGCAGGAACCTGGGACAGGGCTCCTCTCTGCTGGCAGAAGGGGAGCCAGGCACTCCTTCAAGGCCCTCCATGTGGCTTCACTGCTTTTACTGAATTCCCGTGAGCATCAAGAGTGCTGCAAAAGGGGCAGGAAAAAAACCAACAACACTTAAATTAGCATGCCAGGCAAAGGAAAAAGGCCAAGCCCTGCTGCCCTCTGCACTGGTGGGCCATGGAGGCTGGTCTGCACCCGTGGAGATGATGGGATGCAGCAGCCAAGGACACAGATGTGCATCTCAAGGTACCTACTGCTCCAGGGTGAGCAGGCAGCAAGTTGGTAGCTGGGGACAGGAGCTGTGGGATCTTCTCCACTTGCACCAGAGACACAAGTGGCATTTGGCTCGATTGCCAGGGATTGCAGCCCCAAGCCCTGCCCCAGCAGAAAGAAGCCAAGAGGATGAGAGGGAGAGGAGTTGTCTCTGCCCAAGGGCTCATAGCTCTTCTTTGCAAGGTAACTTGGAATTAGACCACCTGGCCCAGAAAATATTACACCTCTCTACCTAGGTCAGGGACATCCACCTACAGTCCCCATTTTCATTTCAGTTATGGCTTTGGAGGGGAGTCTTTTTGTCTGGGAGTCCCTGGGAGCTCACTTCTGCAGGTGAGGCTTGCACTTGGTGTGGTGGCCAGGCCTCGCTGAGCTGGGTGGTGGGGACAAAGCCTGGGGCTGGGCCATGTGGCTCTGGTGGCTGTGACATCATGGACAACGAGTCACAGTGGGAGAAGTCACCAGGGGTATCAGTAGGCAGCCCCAGTTCCACCACAGCTGGACTCATGTTGGACTCACCTGGTGAGTGCAAATGCAGGGGGAAGGCTGGGCCTGATAGAGGACAGGGCAGACGCCAAGGGGGTTCTGAAACAGAGAGAGAGCTGAGCCCCTCGGAACAGGGCACAGTACCACCCTTGGGTCTGAGGGCAGAGAGACTCGGGGTTCCCAGGGATGGGGATATACTGGGTGCCCCAATGGGTGCCCTCTACTCTCTCCTATCCAGACCTGATGTGCCTCCTTTCCTCCCACCTTCTCCAGGCCATGGCTGCAGCAACTGCTCTCATCTTAGCTTCGCTGGCCAGAAGCATCATCACACCTGGCCTGAAGCAGGATCACCAGATCAGCAGAGCCACAGCCAAACAGATGCTGGAGCGTGAGGTGTACCTGCACCAGGAGCTGATTCATCTGCTGCAGGAGATTGAGAACAGCAAGGACGTGGAGGAATCCAGGCTCTTTTCTGTGTGGCTGTTTTGGACCGCTGCAGCTGCCCTGGTTGTGCTTGCTGTCATCTGCTGGCTGGCCAGGCAAAGGAAGCTTAAGAAGTCTGCTCAGTCGCTTACAGTCTACTGTCCTGATCTCCCAGAAGACATCTCTGAGATTGAAATTGGATTAAGTGTTTGTGAGCGCAATGGCCCGAGGCGCAATGCACTGACCTTTGATTTGCCCACTTATTAAGTTTGCCCAAGTTGTCTGGATGGCATCCCTTCCTTCCACTGTGTCAACTGCTTCATTAAGGCTTCTTTGGCTCCATGTAGGACTAAAGGAGTCATATTAAAATTTGGGAAAGCAAACATTGCTGTGTTGGTTTTGGCCCGGTATTCAAAGCAGGAACTGTGTTGGTAACTTCTGCTGCAGTAGTTTTCCATCTGGGTATTTTCCAGAAAGTGAGACAGAAATGTTGACATCTTCCAGGACCACCTCTCGTCATCAGCTGGTACAGCTGACTCATCTTGTGCCTGCCTCTGTGCCTCTTCCTGTCTCTCCACCCCTCTGCCTCTCCCTGCACATGTGTGCACTGCCAGCACTGCCGGTGCTCCAGGGCGGCTCTGACCACTTGTGTGCATGTGTCATGCGAGAAGTGAAAGCCAACCTGCTCCATCCCTCCTCCCAGCAACATCTCCAGAAACCTCGCATTCCCTCCTCTTCCAGGGTTTCTCACCTGGCCTCTCTGCATCTTCTCATTTGGCCCATCAGGGTCCTCTGCACGCTCCAAAGCCCACAGCAGCCACAGCTCCCCTGCCCTTTGCAGACTGTGGGATGCTTAGTCCCAACGTGCCTTTGCTGCAGGATTCTCCCCCCTGCAGCACCACACTTGTGGGCACGGCAAGGAAGCCCCTGCTGCGGGTGGAGTTCATCTGGCACTTGATGTGGTGGCCAGCAGCACTGTGTAGGGGACAAATTTTTAACCAAGGCTCTGAGAAGGTATTTACAAGCTATGTCATGCAGTGCCGGCTGCCCTCGCTCTGTGAGGAAGGGGTGTAAGGTTACTCCTGTTTTAAACAGCCTTAATTGCACACCCTGCATTTTTCTGAAATTGGAGTATTTTTGCCTTGAGTCTGCCTTTTCCAGCCTGAGCTCTGATGTGCATCTGTGCCCCCCACCCTTGACCCCCATGAGCCCACCAGGCAGCTGCCTTGGTTCATCCTCGTCCTTCCTTGTCTTGGGGGATGACGGAGAGCTTCTCTCTCCACCTCCAGCTTGGTGGCTTGCAGGCACTAGGTCATTATCTTAACGAGCAGGCTTATCTGAGGATCTTTTCCATGAGAGCAGTGCATAGGCAACAAGAAGCTGGCTTGTCCCCTAGGCCTTTTCCAACAGCCCTTTCGCTCCCCTTCACTTCCCCCGCTCCTCCTCCTCCTCCCTGTCCTTTGTCTTGGCTCTCAGCCGACGCAATTCCAGCCAACTTGGGCGCACGGGGCTTGGATGCACGTGCCTGTCCTGTTTACCAGGATAAAAAGCGCCAGCGGAGGGAGATGCACAAACGCAAGCAGAGATGCAGGCAGGCGCTGGAAGGCGGACGCAGGGAGAGGCACACGAGCGTAACAACTGAGCAGAAAAACACAGATGGACGTGGATGTGCCGGCAGCCCCAGGCAACCTGAGCCATTCCCGAGAGCAGGACACGCGCTGGGGCTCAGGGAGACGCAGACAGGGATGCTCCTGCAGGCGGGCACACGGGGACAGCACTCCGGCACACGCCGAGGACAGACAGACACACAGCCAAGCAGGGAAACACCAGGCTGGTAATGAGGGACCAGGACAGGAGGGGCTGCCGAGCCCTGTGGTGAGGGGAAGCGGCAGGAGCTGCTGTGCAGGGTGTGCACCCTGGGGTGTGCCACGGCCCCTCTTCCCAGGGGAAAGGGTGAGTGGCAGGCTGAGTCTGGCTTCCTCCCTCCTCCCTGGCTGGATCCAGAGACAGCAGCTCCTTTCAGCGCTGGGACCCACCCAGAGCAGTTGCCCTCATTTACAGACAGTTTCCTGCCCTTGGCTGCCTTACAAAGACTTGTAGGGAAAATTATGGTGGAGGAAGTTTTTGAATGTTGAATGCTGACCTGCACAAGCCCAAACCCAACAGCCCAGAAATGTGGGCTCATTAATGTCACCGTGCATACTGAGGAGAGAAAGTAAAATCCTTTCTCAGTGAGGAAATGTTGAGACTGTCTCCTGGCTGGAATGCCTGCTTGGCAGCTCCAGTCTCTTGCTGTAGACTTGACACAACCGATCCTTTTCCTCTTGGCTCCTTGATCTCCCTGGCCATGTCCCCTCCCTCCACCAAAGAGAACAATAAAGTCCCAGTCTTAACAAGAAGGTTTATGGAGCCCCCTTGTAGCAGGGGCCCCAGACCATTATAGAGGTGCCCAGAGGTGCCCTGCCCAGAGCCTGCCTCAGACAGCATCTCCTCTTGCTGCTCTGGCACTGTGGATAGGAAACCAGATCCCTGTCACTCTCTCTGAGCCACCAGAGTCTGCTCCAGGTCACTTCCTGGAGACAATGGCTTTATTCCTTGGACCACTGGACAGCTTTTGGCACGGGAGCCAAATCAGTGAATGGAAATCTCCCTGTGAGCTGCAGTGACATCCTGCTATTGTTGGCACCCCTTGGCAGGTTTGTTCAGCTGCTTTGTACCAGTTGACATCTCCGGGCTTTCATCAGTGCGTCAGCATCACCCCAAGGCACACGGGCTTCCTGACCTAGTGCCCAAGGAAAGCCCTCTTCTCCTGTTTACGGTCAGGACGCGAAAGTAAAGGAAGTTGAAAATGCTACTCAGGAATCCATTCCAGGCTTTAATCACCACTGTCACTGCTAGAAGACATGGGGAATGTTGAAAAATAATCACCATGCTGTGTAATAGGATGCAGATGTTCAGGTTGTGATCTATGCAGACACTGTGACCTCCTGGCTACTGGAAGACAAGCCCTAATCAAAACTTTGGAGCTGAAAAAATTGTTCCTGCAAGCTTCCAAGAAACCAGGAAGACCTTTGTTTATGATCAGTAGGTGCACAATGGCTGTGAATGTGACTTTGGTTAGGGTAGGACAGATCTCAAGATCTGTCTTGAGACAGATCAAGAGAGCAGCGTAAGGGCAGACAGGGTTAACTACATCTGGAGATGGTTTAGAAAGGCCTTGGCCAGACAAGAAAATTAAAATCACGAGTGTCTTGTAAGCTGTAGGGTATTGAGGTACATACACACACCCACATGTATGCATGGAATATGTGTGCATCCACACCTCCCTGTGGAGGGCTGTGGGCTGATGAAGTCCTTTTCTTTCTGTTCATGGTGGCTATGTCTGTCCCATGCTGCTCTTTCCCACACAGAAGCTGGCTTTGGGAAGAGCAGAGCAAGCAAACTGTCTTCTCCTGTGGACCTGCCATGCCCCTGGGAGGCAAAATTGTGCCTTAGCTGCCATGATGAGTTTTCCTGTAGCTACAAGAGTGCTGGTGTGGGGAGAAGAGGTCCAGACAGTCCCACTGCAGCCGGTTGTGCTGTCCATCCTGGTCTCCTTCTCCCTTCTCCTCCAGCCCTCAGCACACCCAGAGGCATCTATGCTGGCCATCTCAGCTGAGTGCTGAGCCACTGTGGGCATCAGTGCTCTTGGAAGAGGAAGAGCAGGCAGAGAGGTGAGGGGATCGGCACTGCATCTTCCCATGGTACCCGAGTTCCCAGAAATGAGCAAGGCACTGGCCAAAAATATCAGCCAAGCAGCACAGGCACTCTCCCCTCCACACACACCTCATTGGTGCAGGCAGTTACAGCAAATCCCAAAATAGCAGAGTTAGATAAATACACAGAAAAGAGTTTACAAATTTCCGAGAGGGTGACAAACAGCAGCGCTGCCTAAGGAGGGGAGCTCTTTTTCACTCAAGCGTTTTTTCTTTCTGAAGATTCTTTCCCCACACAGAATGAAAGAGAAGGTACTTTTAAAACAAAGTGCCCTGAAGCTTGAAGACTGACTTATAGAAAGTGATGCTGGGGGCTGCCCTGAAGCAGAGAGGAAATTTTTGGCAAATACATGCCTGCAAGGCAGAGAACAGCCTGAGCGTCGCGTTTACTTTTTCACTCCAATGCTTTCTGCCTGCTTAAATCCTGAGAGAGTAGCTATTTAGGAAGCATGTAGGAAAATTAAGTGTGTGATGTAACTGGATCTGGGAACCAAGATGCCTGCTTTTTCACCCAGCTCTGCTGAAAACTTCCCACATTGCCTTGCTTCGATGTACTTGCATGGATACAGATCATGGTACCAACTTCACTGAAGTCAGTGAGGCACATTCACCTGCCATTTAAAGCCAGCAGCACATGGAAAGCCTTCCCACACTGCAAACAGACTATTTTAAAATCAGAACTTTGGGTCATATCTGATCCTCATGCCGTACCTGATGAGGATGAGGAAAACCTATGGCCGTATGTTGCCTGCTGAGGATGCACCATCCTCTGCCAGAGCTCCAGAAGGCACAGGGGTGCAGCTGAGGTTGGGGTGAGTGTGGAGAGGGACTGGACACCATCCTCATTTTACTGTCAAATAGGCACTGTGTGCTTGCAAACACCCCAGCAGAGAAGCCAACACTCCTTCCTGACCTCCTGCGCTTCCTGTGGTGGGGGCACTGGGACAGCAGCTGCTGCAATGTGTAGAGGGCAGCCCAGGGGATGCTTGCCCAGCTGCAGCTGGGCTTTCAAACCAGACTGGGAGCACTGGGAGTAACGGAGACCCTGCTGGTGCCCCTTTCTGAAAGGAGCATTGTTATTCCACGGAAATGACCTTTGGGCGTCCAAATGTCTTTATTTGAAATGAAACAAAACCAACCCCAACCCCTCTTCAGGCAAAAACAACTTAGCTGTTATTGCTGCACAGCTCTAAACACGCTGTGGTGATCTTCCACACTTCTCTGTGTCTGCCTGGCCAGTGAATACACAGCGCTGCCTTAACTCCCAGCTCCTGCCACTCCCACGCAGGTGAGAACGGCAGGAAAACCATCAGGTCTCCTCCCGCGCCTCGTATTTAATTTCACCTCAGTGAAAAGATCTTAAAATGCCCAGAAAAAGAGCAAAGCAGTTGAGTTGGCTTAAAACTGTTGATCAGGAAGCAAAAACCACTGCAAGTCTGAAGTGTATTATTTTTTATTTTAAAAAACCCACTGTTGTCTCACCAGGGTTCTCCTCTTTCTTCTGTCCCTGCCATGAGCTGCTGGCTTTTTTCAAGCATCTCCCTTTGCTGTCACTCCAGCAGAAGGTTGCAGGAGTTCTGCTTCATCTGCCTCTTGGCTGGGTGGTGAAAATGAGCCGTATAAAGCTGGAATTTGGAAATCAGTTCCTCTGGCTTCATGACTAGTTTGCTTTCTTTTTAGATCACCTAACTCTTTTCTTGGACCCTTATGTCCAGAGGGAGTGAAGCACAGAGTTTCCCAGCCAAGTTTTGCGGTAGCAAAAATGGTGTGTGCTCATATTCCTTCTCTACCTCCCTCCCCTTTTACAACCCCAGCCAAGCATGTCTTGTGTTAAAAGTTTGTGACCCTTGAACGGTGTTTTCTGAGCCTTTCCAAGCCAAACCCAGAGACTTTGTTTCCAAACAAACTTGAATTTTCCATTGGGAGCTAGATAATTGCAGGGCAGAGGAGGACACTAAAATCAGAGCTTGTGCTCTGGATTTGCTTATCCCCAAGGCATCCATCATCCAGGAGAATCCCAGAAGCCTACCAGCGGGTGCATTGCTAGCTTTGAGAGGTGGGTGCTCAAGCAACCTGCTTGCCTTGAGGACATTGGTATTTGGTCAGCTGTTCTAGGAGGCAGGAGGGGGCTGCCCAGGGCAGCCAGGGGAGGAGGGCTGACCCAGGAAAGGGGTCCTGGTATGACTGTGTCACTGCAATGCAAGCAGTGCAACCCAGACACCTCCTGCCAGCACTGCAAAGCCCCTGCACCTTCGTGCCACGGGTATTGCCAGGGTCTGCCCTTGGGGCTTTTGCCCCCTCAGGGGTGCAAGTCAAAGGGGAGCTGTGTGCAGGGGCACAGAGCAGGCAGTGGGTTTCTGCATCAGCCCCTGCATGACCCTGTGTCCATGGCAGAAGGAGACTTCCCAGCCTAGGCAGACACGCTGTCTCCTCTCTCTAATTGCAGCCTTGTGCATGTCCCAGAGTGGGAGCTGGCTCCTTCCCCTCCATCGCATTGTCTCTTCCCACAGCCCAGCTCCCACAGGGCTCCCGGCTTTTCCTCTCCAGCTCCCAGCCCAGCTCTGCCGCACCGGCTCTGTCTTGCCCCTCACATCTCAGCATCATCTGCTCTCCCTTCCCCCTCCTAATCATTCACATTTCCCCTGTTTTAGGCACCACCTTGCTGTACTCCCTTATAGCATCTTTTGCACTGAGGGCCAAAAAGCAGTGGGGCTACACCGGGGAGACACAGAGGTGGGCTGCCCACTCCAG
Organism: Climacteris rufus; assembly: GCA_013398175.1. NCBI lineage: Eukaryota > Metazoa > Chordata > Aves > Passeriformes > Climacteridae > Climacteris > Climacteris rufus. The sequence goes on along the minus strand of VZRZ01006181.1, from coordinate 397,069 downwards.
AGGCTTGCATCCATCCCCTTCACCTTGTTGTCTGTGTTGCAGGGCTGCAGAGGTCCTGGCTGTGCCTGCCTGGTGGGGATGAGAGGCCCCAGAGCCCAGCTGGACAATAGTGGCACTGTGCTGGAGAAAGCAGCTCTGTCCGGCTGCCACCGCGGTCCGCATCCACTGAGCACGTGGGAGGGGAAGGGTGTCCCTCTGCTCCCCTGCACGCCGCTCTCTGGGCAAAATCAGGGAGAAGATGGAGGGGTTGATGCCTTAGATCAGTGTCATCCCATTCCCCCATGTGCTGGGACACCTGGTGCAGGGACTAGAGTGGCTTTGTATTCGCCAGGCCCTGGCTGGGTCACACAGAGCTTGGCCCTTTGCTCTGCTACAGACTCTCAGGGGAACCTTGGGCAGGTCCCCAGGGCCACACTGGTGCTTTGTGATCCCTGCCAGGCATGGAGGCTGCCCAGGCCAGGCACAGCTGGGTCCCTGCAGCTCCACACTCGAGGTGTGGGCTGGGAGCCCCCCACTGGAGTGCCCAACCCCATCCCTGGAGCAGCACCACACACAGGGCCATGAGATGCACCCACTGTGGGGTCTCTGGGGCAGCCCAATGCTGTGTGGGTTGGGAAGACCCACAGACTCTCCCTGTGTCCTTTGCTCAGGTGGCAGTGGAGGGGACAGCAGCAAAGCTCTGGTTTTGGGGGCCATCAGACAGACCTTCTCCAGATGCTGGAGGCACTTCTGGCATCACTGCTGGGCTGGTTTAAAAGGTGGCTTTCCCATCCCTCTCCTAATCCATCAGCAGCACCTCACAAAGCAACGAGTTACCAAAAATGAATGATGGCAGCATCAAAATAATACTGCAGCCACTTGCAAAGCTGTGGTGGCACCCAATACTCCTGAAGGGGGCAGGAAGAGGGAACTCCAGCTGCAAGCCACAGAAGAGAGCTTTCAGTCACAACGTGATGGCAGTGGGGGTTGGCTGCTTTGCTCTGTGGCCTTCCTGAAGCCCCGAGAGGGACAGGAGTGGGGAGCACTGTGGGGGCTTACCCACATGTAGGCATTCCCAGCTCACCTTCCCATGCCTCACCTAGAGAAAGCAAGGGCAGCTCTTTCCAAACTTGCTGGTGCACTGCCTACCAGCATCAGCAGGGAAGAAATCACAACTTGCTTCCTTCTGAGTTGTCCCTAAAGTGTCGTTTGTGCTGAGGCAGATGCAATCTTGAACAGAGTTTCCCATCAGAGCTATAAACCCCCTTTGAACCCTGGCTTGGAAAATACCCAGATTTCTGTTTCTTCCTCTAAGGTTCTTGCCATAAAGAGAACCTCAGAGGGCTCCACAAGCCCATGGCAAGAACGAAGGGCCTCTTGGGGTTTCCATGACACAATTCCTTCCATGCACATTTGTGCATATACATGCCACAGGCAACATCCCTATCACAAAGCCTTCCTGCAAGATTTCTTTTAGCTCTTAGAGAAAAAAACATTTCCTTTGCATCAATTCATGCACTGAACTGAAACTGCGCCTTCTTGCTGCTCCCCTGCAGGGACTAGAAGATCAGGTTGGGAGTTAGGGACCAGGAGGAAGTGGGGGATCCCAGGTGTCCCATCCTATCCATGGGGGCTATGGTGGAGCCATCCCCTTGAGCCACAGGCATGTGGGGAAGCTCCCTCATGCAGGGTGAGCATGGCTCGTACTGGGACATCCCAGGGCCAGTGCTTCCTTTGGCCAAATCCAGCTGGCTTCCCAGCAGCAGAGCTGGGAAAGACCTGAGCAACCACCAGGCTGCCAGCCAGTCACTTTGTGACGGCACAACACCTGAAAAGCCTGGTTCCTCAGCTCCAGCAAGCCCTCTGTCTGGGACAAAAGCCCTGAAACAATGGTCTGGCTTCCCAGCAGCCGGTGACCCAAAGGATGCCGCGTGCTGAGGTTGTCAAGCCCACAAGGATTAATGACAACTGGAGGAAACCGCTCTCCGGACGCCTTGCCGTGGGATTTGGCAACACAATAGCCAGAAGGAGCATGCAGGCTCCTCCAGTTTTTCTCAGGGCCTAGGTAAATAATCCCCTTCCATGGGAGCTGTATGGATTCCCGTAAAGCTGAATAATAAAAGCAGTTCCCAGGCTTATGGTTAATAATAATTTTTTCCAGGCCACATAATTATTATTTTGAGAGTCAGGAACCTGGGAGAGAATGCACAGACACAGTATTTTCCCAATCAGCTCATGGTGAGCATGATTTCACTTAGAAGGAGCCAGCTGTGAAACAGTAAAATACCCCTCAAGCCTCAGGAAAGGAGCACAGTGGGTGCCCTCATGCTTGTGGACCCACTGCCCTCTGCACTAGCCAGGATTTGAGCAAAGAGCACATGACAGAAACCACAACTCCACAGCTCATGAATTTGTGCCCGGGTCTTGGATGCCACAAAAATGCTTTGGAAATTGCCGCAGGGCCGAGCGAAGAGGGGAGAGAGGAAGGAATGTGCTTAACCAGGCAGGGGAAAGCAGCTTTTTGCAAGGGCTAGAAAGAAACAGGGAGCAGGGCCTTCTGCAGCCAAGAACCAAATATTTTCCATGGCTCATGCAGGAGAAAGCAGCAAGCAACTGGTGGATGTTTGTTAACAGCTCAACTGGCAGTGCTGGAAGCCAGGTCTTCTTGGATGAGGGTGGGAAGGCAGCTACATGGAGCTGGCAACTCAGGGGCTTTCAGCAGGGAGAAAAGGAGGACAGGAATACCAGCAGCTCTGACACGGATAGGTGGTGCAGAGCACTGGTTAAATCACGCTTCCTGGTTACCAGCAAATTAATTTGCATGGCTGGAGAAAAACATGCTGTGGGCAAAATCCTGCCTTTACAGGTTGGAGCAGCTACCCTGGCAGCAGGGGTGGGACCAGCCTCAGAGTTCACCTGTGAGGAGACAGGAGGGCTCAAGCCTGTGCAGTTCCACCACACAGTGCAGCACATGCCAGTGCAAGGAAACAGGATCCATGCCCTGCTGCTCACACGTGCCAGAGCCGGCCTGCCTCAGCCAAACCCTGCCCTTGGGAGCAGCGGGGCCTGACTGGCAGAGAAGCCAGGCATGGCATGGCACAGCACTGCACACTTCCCAAGGCAGTGAGAGGCAGGCTGCACCCTGTGGGGATGCCCATCACCTTCCCAGCTCCACCTCAAGAGCCTCCTGCATGCTCCAGGGTAGCACTGGGAGAGGCAAGACATGATACAGTTCAGTGAACATGTGGCTGTGAACATGTGGCTGACTTGACAGCTTTAGACACCAAAGGTGATATTGAAACATGCAGGGTGGACAGCATCTGCACAGGCCTCCTGGCTACTGGCCTTTCAGATTCAGACAGTGTGGCTTGTCTCTTTTTCCAGCAGTGTCTCCACCTTGTTGTCCAGATCTGCCCACCCTTCGTGGCAGAGATGGTTTGGGAGAACAACAGTGAGGAGGGAGACAGTCACTGGAGTGGGAGTTGGAACCAGATGATCTTTAAGATCCCTTCCACTCCACGATTCTATGACTCGTCCATCTCCTCTCTCTGAGCATTCTCGTGGTACATGGTGTTCACCTCAGCCATTGGAGCCTCCCACCTGTATCTCCTTTCACATGCCCGTGCCAAAAGGTTTTTACCTCCTGGATATTGCATAACTGCTTTCCAGTGCCAGCACCAATTTTGTCTGCTCAGGTTACAGGAGGTTTGCAAGAGCCATTTGAAATACAGGAGCAGCATTTAAAGGGCCCAGGTGGCAGCTCCAGAGGGTCTGCTGGGCTGGCTAAATGTGGAAACTGTTATGTGCTGGGCTTGCAGAGGAATTCGTGTTCTTGGAGAGGTAAAGCAAGACCAAGAAAGGTTACTTTTAACAAGTCTGAGGTGCAGGCAACCAAGGCAGTGACTTGCCTGAGGTTACACTCAGAGGCAGGGTGTACACACAGCCTCCTTCCTGGCATTAGGAACAGTGTCCTAGCTTTGGGAGCCTTCTTTTGGCTGCAGTCTGGTTTCAAGGCAGTTCATGGTGACTATGGTTCTCAGAGACATGCTATGGAGTGAAGAAATGTTGGCTTTTCTTTTTCCAGGTCCGAGTAAAGGGTCTTCCAGCTTCAAAACTTTTCTTGCAAGCAAGAACATGATTGCTCTGAGGCTTTGGGAGCTGCGATTCCCTCAACCCCTGCAGCTCTGCCAGTGAAGGGGAAGCAAGTTCAGGGGTCTGCCTTGTTCCCATTGCCAGTCAAGTGCATAAAAATAAATGTCTTTTCCCTGTATTCAGTTCTAGGACAGATCAGTTGTCATGGGTCCCATGGGTGAGATTGTGGTTTGAAAGGGAATTTTGTCTATGCAGACCTTCTCCAGGGACTTTCCTGGCATTGTGCCCTCTGTAAACCTTTCTCTGCAGCCCGTGACACTGTCATGGAAATGGGCAATTGAAGTTGCCAGGCTGTTGGTGTGGAGCACGGATAAGCCCTGTCCTCTGGCTCTCCTGCTGCACGGGGATGGATGGAGGCAGGTGGTGAGGGAGACATGCCAGTAGGGAAGGGTGAAGCAGCTTTCCTGATGGACACAGGGTGTCCCTGAGTCCAACGCTGCATGTTTGTCCTTGGGGAGGCAGGGCAGAGCCCAGAGGGTGGCAGAGCAACCCTTCCTCATGCCTGTTCCTTTGCAGGATGGGACCAGTCTGGACCACTCCTTGGATGTTCAGCTGAGCCAGCCAGAAGAGGGGCTATGTTGGAGCAGCTGGCAAGGGCCAGGTTTTCTAGGGGAAGCAGATGCCAATGACATTGATCTTCTGCCAGAGGCAGTTTGGAGGTGGTGCTGCAGGAGATAGGCACCTTCTATATGGTCTGAGCTTTAAGGTCAATATTTCACCAGGACACCTGGCCTTTCTAAGCAGCCAGAAGCTGCTCTCAGTGGCTCAGATGACAATAATATTCCTGTTGCCTTCAGTTGCTATTGTATTGAGCCATTGTATCTGTTGGCAATACAGTGTGGGGAGAGCTGAGGTGCTGTCACAAATGTCTCTTCAGGGACAGCCTGTGAGTTACATAATTCCTAGGTAACCTCTCAAAGTACCAATGCAAACAACAGCTCAGCACCCTGAGTGGCAGTGGTGTGGGATGCTGGAGAGAAAGTGAGACAGGGAGGGATGAAAGACAGTACAGGAGGTGAGTGGAAGGATGGAGACTATAATCCGAACCTTCTTGCTTTTGTCTTTTCAACAGTGTTCCCTTCCTGCAGCACTTATGGTGAGAGAACTCGTTTATATTTTTTTTCTATTCTGTTTCTCTCTTTGGGCTTGATAGAAAAGAAAAAAAAAAAAGGCAGCAGATGCAATGGAAAAATGAAGTGAGAACAGCAATCCTCCCAGGTCACCCTCTTTTTCCTTTCCACTGTGCTTGCCAAACACAATCCATTTTGGTCTCTGCTGACAATGCTCCGTGCTGCACTATGGTGCGTCCCAGCCCTCCAGGGCATGAACTGAAAGAGAAACTCCTGGCAGCCCCCAGGAAATGCAGCAGTGAGGAACTTGTGTAACCCCCACAAGGCTCCTGCCCTGACTCCAAAGCCATGCAGTGTCAGTGTCCTGAGATGTGTGTGTCAGGGAACTTTGTGAGGGTTGCTGCCTAGGAAGACAGCGTGTCCCGTGTCTGAGCGAAGGGCCCTGAGTGTGTGAGAAATGGCAGGGCAGCCTGTCATGAGGCTGTTGACAAGCTCCAGGGGGGTTATAGACCAGTCTGTCATTGTGTCATGGTTTGAGCCCCAAAGCTCCCGTGAAAGTTGCTTCCCTCTCCCTCCCTCTGCTCTGGTGGACAGGGGAAAGGAATTTCTTCCAAGGTGAGATAAGGATACTGAGAGAAAAACCCTTTAATTAAGCAGGCTAAAACAGGCTCAAAACTTAAAAGTGATAAGTGAATTTATTCCAGAGTTAAAGGAGTAAGCAAAACAGTCTCTCAAACACCTTCTTCCCTACCTCAAATCCCTCCCTCCTCCCCTCAGAAAGTAAGGAGAAAGGGGGGAGGGGGGGGTTCCTAGTCAGTTCATTCCTCAGATGTTTTTCTTCTTGGCAATTAGTTGGAGAGCAGGCAGGTTCCGTTCTCGCAAGCACTGTGGCATTTTGCACAAGTCCTTTTTTCCCTCTTGGCAAGCAGTCCACCCAGTCACTGCTGCTGCATCCTCCTCCCAAGGCCAGGCTGGTCCAAACTTAGGGTAGGGGTGAAACAAGGCCTTTTTTACCACAAATGACTCCCTCAATTCCTGGGAGCAAAGGCCTCGTTATCCACATCAGTCCCCCCTACAAACCAGTCCCTCCTCTGGGAGTCCACCCCTCCTGCTCCGGCCTGGGGTGGATCTCGGCTCCTTCATGGACCCTCAGGGTGCAGGGAAACACTGCATTAGTACAGTCCTTACCACAGGCTGCGAAGATGTCTCTTAGAAGCACCTCCTCCCTCTCCTTCTTCTTCTGAGTTTGCTGGTGTCCATATCTGTCGTTTCTCCTACATGCTGTATTCCTTCTTCCCTGTCTGTCTACATCTACTGGCTCACACGTGCGTACTACTGTGACTCCTTCTTAAATGTGTTTTCACAGAGGCGTTACCTTCTTCTCTAATTGGCCCAGCTGTGGCTTGCATAGCACGTCCATCTTCAGGGCCATCAGGGGTAGGCCCTGGCTGGACAGCTGTGGAAGCTTCTGGCAGCTTTTTACAGGAGCCATCTTTCTGGCCCCTACCACGCCCAAAAAGCCAGACCCTGTCAAACTACCACATGTTGTTTATCAAAAAGATAATTTTTTTTCCTTCTGCCTGTCCCTTGATGCTGAACTGTATGTTTTTAGGTCTGTCCCAAAGAAGAGCTCCAAAATACAAAATGCACCCTGGGAGCATAATTCAAGGCAAAGCCTCAGACACTATCATGTTCAGATGCCTGATCCCTTGCACTTGGTTTTGAAAAGACTAAATGAGAACTATCTTCAGCAAAGTGTCCTTTGACCTGTGGCCTGCAGATCCTCTATTCTGAAAGGTAATTAAGGAGAGCAAGCCTTTTGCTGGCCAGTTTAAATTCGCTGTATGGGGCCTGGGTCTTCAAAGGGAGAAAATCATGGGAAGATCTATAATCAGAGAAGTTGAAAGCCACCAGTCCAAAAACCTGGAGGCACTTACAGGAGAGATTGCTGTGCTGGCTGTGGTTTATCTTTTAGTTCCCACAGGAGAAGTTCTGCCTGCATTTAGAAAGCACTGCAGGACCTGGTTCCTCTCACAGTCCTCCCTGAAGCATTGACTACGGAATAAATAGAGGATGTTTTCCTTCCCTGAATATCTATTTCCTTCCTAAATAAACCACGGGTGAGTCTGTTTGGCTTTTTTGAGTTTTTCTTTTGTTTTGTTGTTGTTGTTTTTGAAGGGAAAAAACACAAACCGACAGGGATCTTACAAAGCTTTTAATTGCTGTATTTCGCCCCTCAGTACCAAGAGGATTGGGGAAATCACTGAACAGAGAATACGACATTAGGATGACCTAACCCATCCTCCTCTCCAAGACACGATTAACTAAACCTAGACCTAGCCCACGCCTGACAGAAGCTTTTTGACAAGTATTTAACAGCCCTACAACCCCACAACCTACTCAGGAAGTGATTCACTCACCTTATTATTTCAAGAATGTTGATGGTATTGATGTGGTCTTCTTACTGTGTTGTAGGCACATGAGTTTGATTTTTCCCCAGTGGGAAAAGAGAACAGTTTCTTTTTTTCTCCTTGCCTTTTGCAGTGACCTTTCACCTGACTGATGCCTGCTGCTGTGGCTCCTCACAGTCTCCTCTAGGATGGACAAAAACCCAGCCCATGCTTTCTAACCTCCCACCACAGACTGGGGGAGGCAGCTGAGCAACCCTTTGTGCAATTCCTCCGCTGTCCGTGATGGTGGTGATACAGCACTGAGGTGCCTTCTTGCAAACCACCCAAAGGCCCAAAGCTGTGATTCTGCAAAACTGCCCTTGTCCTCATGAGTCACTGGACAAAGGAACTGTCGGATCTGGACTCTGTTACCTCATCTGAACCCTCTGCTGATATGAACCCTGGGATCTTTTCTGCTCTGACTCCTAACTTCTTCCACCTCTGAGCTTCCAGGAGGCTTGGAGTGAGCCCAAAACACCCATTCTATGTGGGCAAGTTCAGACACAGGTTTTTGCAAGCAGGTCTTTGCTTCACCCATGGACAATTTTCATTTGGATGGTTTGCCTCCAGCCCCATCTATTGTTGTGGCCTCACAGATACAGCTCATGGCTTGTTCTTGCCTCCTACTCCTTGGCCTGTTGCAAATACCACAGCCCTGAAGCAGCCAGGTACAGTATCCCCCTCATGGTACCAGAAAGTTGATCCTTTTCATCCTCAGAGACCTATGAATTTAACTATTTTCTGAGCTGGCACAGCTCTTGAAGGTAGTGTAATGTCACGATTTGGTCCTTGATTTCTGCAAGGCTGTGAGATGGTAACCTTAGGCTGATCCTTTCTGTGTAGGTGAGGCCAAACTCTGTTTATGACAGGACATTGCTCCATATCTAACCTATTGCATGGGCACATTTCCTATCTTTAGTGTTATTGTCTAACCCTCTTACACTTAAAACCCAGGTCACCCCATCAATATCGCAGTGGAGTGCAATATTGTCTTGCTGTATTCAGCAAGACAAAGTCATGTTTGCAGGTAACATTTCAATAGCTCTCCTCAGACAGGCTAAGGCCTGGGGCGTTTTTAGGTGCTGGGGAAATTCTGCCTGTGGAAGGCTCTACAAAGCCAGTATGAGTCCCCTCTACTGGGGCTTTTGCTGGGATACAATCGTGCACAGTAGAACGTTGTGATTCATCCCAGTATGTGCTCATAGAGGCTTTTGAAAGCAGGTGAGCACTTTTCACAACCACAGCAAGTGTGTGCTGCACACCAGGGTGCACTTCATGTTGGTGGCTGGCCTTGGAGCTGTGGTCAACCTCACAGGTCCCTGCTCAGGTGCATGCAAAGGAAACATCCTCAGAATCATAAATGATGATGTATTCCTTCTGCTGAGGGCACAACTCAGAGTCCCTGCCCTGAGATGGGAGTTTTTCAGTGGAGATTTGTGCAGAGACAGAGTCTGTGGAAACTCCTGTGCTTTCTACATGGGGTGGGAAAAGTCACATTTTATGAGTCACATGTCTACTGCAGAAATGCAGATGCCCCTACAAACTCTCCTGATGCACACAGACCAAACATTGCCTGTCTTGTTAGGTTCCCAGCACCAAATGATGATTTTTGAAGTTCCTGGCCAAACTTTGTTCTGAATTCATATTCTAAAAGGGCAGAAACTGTTCATGCATTCCCTTATTTTAGAAAAAGCTGAAAAACTCTTGCATGGTGACCTACCCTTTAAGTGCTGCTTTTGTTCAGAGGGTTTCTTTCATTGAAAGCCAGCTTTGGTGCTTGCTTAGCTGCTCTGAGCAGTGTGAAAATGTTGTATTATGTGGATGTCAGAAAACCACGATAAGGATTGTCCTCTTGGGAAATTTTACAGACATAACTTCTTTGACTGTATGAATTATGCTGGTGTAGCTGAACAGATGATAGGTATGACCACCTATGACATGGCATTCCTTAGCTAATACCATGCAAAGAACGCGTCGTGGGCAATACCCTGTTTTGATGTCCCTGGCCTGAGTAGACTGTGGCTTCCTCAGACTGCAGTCAATTCCCAGGACTGCACAAAGGTTATGGACTGCCTCCAAATTTCCAGTTTGGGACCTCTGCTCTGTGCAGGGCTATAGTAACAGCTAAACTATATAATTACATCTGATGGCATTCACATCAGGGACTTCAGGACCATGCCTTCGCTACATCTGCTACCAGTTAGGGCTGTGCAGAACGGGGATCTTTTGTTTACTGAGCTGTGTCAGCAAGCCCCTGCTGTGTTGTATGTGGAGGAGTTGAAATAAACTCCAACTGGTAGTTGCTGTAAAGCCCCTTGTGTTTGGCTGTACAGCAGAGCAGTAAGCTACCTTGAGAAGGAGTTTCTCAACACAGATTTTGCAAGAGAGTGGCCAGGCAGGAGAATTTTGCAGCTGGCAGCCTGCAATCAGTCTGCATAAGGAAAGGACCAGGGCTTGAGAGTTTGAAGGGCAGCAGCTCCCAAAGCAACTGCATCCCCCAAATCCAAGCAGTGTTCAGATCCACGCAGTGATGGTTGCAAAGCCTAACAATTCTTTATATGGAAACCTTGCCAGCTTCACCACCTGATGGGGGAAGTGGGCTCCCAGCAAAGAGAACCGAGATAGTCCTCTGCCACCCTGCTCAGGCCCAGGTCTCTTAGCCTGACCAGCCCCATCTGGACACTGATAGCTCTAGAGGTGAGCAAGACAGAAACACTGAAGTAGAAATGTCAGATATCTCTTTGTTCCCTCCAATGAACAGCAGACTCCGGTCTTTTACATTTGCTCATGCAAGAGGGATGATTAGAAAAGGGCAAAGCTGGGAGGCTGAGCAGCCCAGGTGTAATGGAGACCCCTGTTATGCTAACACAGAGCTCTGGACACACGGTACCATTTGTTGTGCTGCTGTTTGGCCGGGCTCCTGCAGCTCAGCCACTCACACAACCACCTCTCGCTCTCATTAATGCCACATTGGGTTCCTGCCGCCGCCCCCCGCCGCTTTTAATTATGTGGCCACCAGCCAAGGACTGCTGGGGAAAACCCTACCCCTTAGTTTGGGTGTCAGCTGAGCCTAACTAAAACATATAGCCCTTGGCGGCGGGGGGAGGGCATGAAGGAAAACAGCAGAAATGGGAACAATTCATGGAGAAGAGGATGAAGGTCACAGGTTAAAAGTGCAAGAATAGGGAGCCAGGAAGGGACACAGAGCAGAGCCCCACCATTCATGCCCACCTCTCCCTACAAGCATACAAAGTGCAGGGAGAGAAACAGCCACTGTGGTCCCCTATCTTCATCCTCCTCCTCCTGGGGCTGCAAGTGGTCAGTCTGACCAGGGCAAAGAGGAGGCTGCCAAGGTCTTGTGGCACAGTGGGGCTGCAGGTGGAGAGGGTGCTAGTGTAAAGGCAGTGAGAAAAACACTTAGCCCTTGGAGCAGATGGGAGAGGTGCTAGGGCATGCCAGGTAGATGTGTGCCAGGTTCTCTCTCATGCTGCAGAAGGGATTTGTGATCAGGAACCCCATAAACCATGCTGTGACCATGCCTGTGCCTGCTGCTTCTGCAGGGTGTGGAGTTGGCTCATGGAGTTATCAGTCCTGGTGGTGTCCTTCAACACCTTCTGAGGGTAAGGGTTTACTACTCCATTTAGGGATTGGAAAAAGGAAGCAAGTGCAGTCCAGTCACTTGCAATTCAGAAAAGCTCCAGTTGTGGTGACACCTGCCAGACTGTTCTCTGGAGCACTTGGGTCTCTTTGCCACCTGCACAAAGGATGGGGAGGATACACAGTGGGGACTGACCAAGGACATCCCCCCTCTGACCCTTGGTGGTTGCAGGAGAACTGGTTGCTCTGTTTGCTCTGAGCTGGAGAAATCAGTAGCAGAGACAGTCCTGGGCATCCATGTGTGCCAGGAGAGTACAGAGCACAGGCAAAGGGACACACATGGCTGGTGCTCTGAGCTGCACTGATGTGGGCAGGGGAGGCTGCTCTGTGGGTTTCCACATGCCCCAGGTCTCTTCAGCACATGCCAGAAGCAGCACCCCAGAGCCCCCTTCCTTCAGCACCCTCACCTCCCTGCACAGAGGGGCAGGGTCCCTGGCAATCCAGGAGGCCCAGCCTGGCAAGGCCAGCCCAGAGGCACTGGCTGTACTGGGAATAGCACCAGCACTGTGGTGGTATTTCAGGGCCAGTGGCAGTTGTGTTCCCAAGCACTCAGACACAAGGTCAGTCTGACCCTGATCCTTCCTATTGCTCAGCCCCAGGCAGTTCCCCACACAGGCCCTCTGAATTGCTTACCAGCCTCCTAAGAATCTAAAAAACCCCTAAAAAGTCCCTAGAAATCTCCACTGTCTGCACAAGGGGTCTTGGGAAGGATACAGGGCATCTGAATGAAAGGACAGTGGTGGGTTGACCATGACCAGCTGCCAGATGCCCACCCAGCCACTCTCTCACTCCCCCCAGCTCCATAGGTCAGGGGGAGAAAGTTAGATGAAAAAATCCCCTTGTGGTCAAGATAATGACAGTTTAACAAGAGAAGCAAAAGCTGCATATGGAAACAAAGCAAAACAAGGAATTCATCCACTTCTTCCCTTCAGCAGGCAGATGCACTACACAGGCTGCTGTGAAAAAAAGTTAAATTCCTAACTCCATTCCTGATGGACCCAGCACAGACAGTACACGTCTTGTCTCTTTTGTACACACACTTCCAATTGCTCGCCTTTTTTTTTTAATTTTTCACACTCTTGCCATCTCACTTGGATCTGGGTCTGCCTCCAAGCAATACCCAGTTCTTAAAAGCCATCATGTCAGCCCCATCATCTATACAAGGAATGAACCTTTCTCCGATATCCTCGACAACCTCGGGCGTGCTCCCACTCAGAAATGCCCATTTCCCTTGTGCACGTTACCACAAACACCTGCAAATGAGCCATTACACAGCTCTGTGCTCATACACACCCATTTGTTCCTACCACAAATACAGCTCGGACATGAAGCTGAACCTCTGTGCTGGCAAGCTACTTAGCAACGTGAACTCTTAACATAAATTAGGCTGACTGCACTGGTGAGCAGCTCTTACAATAAAAAGCACGTTACCTTCCCTTCTGGCTTCCCATCCAGACAATGTGGCAGCCTGGGAGTCATGTTAGGTCAAGAGATGTAGAAGTCTGAACTAGCTGCAGCTGCCTCAAACAGCTCTGGAAGGATCTTTTTCTCTTTGTTCAGTTTTGATCCTGTTTTAATAGGCAAGAGTAACTGGTTTAAAGCAGCATACAGAGTCCCTGGGAAACCCACTGCTAGAGCAGACACTTGGCTTTGTCCGGTGCCTGGGCACCTCATGCAGAATGGGGACTTTGTATTTGCTTTTAGAAGATAACCAATTCATATAGGAGGTTCATGAATATTCAGCTTGTGCTTAGGGTTGGGGAGAACAATCCCTAAAACAAAGAGGCAAATTCTTTTACCCTTCATTTGGGGGAACGCGTTTTTCAGCCGAAGGGCTGCGAGTAGCCTGCGGTCCCTTTCTGTCGCAGTAGGATCCATTAATGACCCGTGTTTTTCCAAGCCTGAGCGTGCATGGCTTGTGAAAAATGGATGCAGTCAGCAAGGGCTTGGGGTTAATGTTTCTGGATGAAGGAGAGTTTGGAGGTGAGTCCAAGAGCATAAGGAGCCAGGATGAAGTCAATCAATCTTGCTGTTTTAGCCTCTCTGGCTTTGTCCCCTTTCTGTGGCTGTACCTGCCCTGGGAATCCGTAGCAGAGAAGTCTCCCAGCAGTTGTGGACATGTCTTTTTCTGCATAGCTACTGCAGTTATTCCTCTGTGCAATGAAAAACAACCAGTGAAGACCCTGTCTTCCCCAAAGAGGTTTGTCAGCAGCATGCTGTTCCCAAAGTTGCATATGGCATCCTCGCTCATTTTCCTTGCACAGCACACTTAGACACACTGTCAAGGCATGGTAACAAACCACTAATAAATAATGATTGTACCTTGTTTGTCTATCTGCAATGACTCTGCATGTGTTGTGAACTCAGATGTTCCATCCCAGGCAACTTGCAGGTGATGAGCAAGAGTTTGCCATACCACAGTGACCTGGGTGCATGTCTAGGCTCTTGTATACATACTTCTCCACACAGAACAGTTGTTGATGTTATTTACAGGATTTTCCAAGTGAAATAAGCTTTCCTTGAAAAAGTTAAATAAGCTTTCCTGTTAACAGTGCTGCTTTGCAGTATAAGTGTACCCATACTTGGGTTGTTACTGCTCTGACAGAGTTCTGCCTTCCCTCCCCTTCCCAACCCCCTTCCAACATGATTACACTGGTAACTCTTTCAAGTACAGCCTTGTTTTCCTTGTCTTCATCCTCGTGGGAACTCTCCTGTAGCTGTTCCGTGTTGTCCAGCCAAAGCAGCAGAACAAGTTGGGTGACCAGTGTGTGACTGATCACCACCCTGCCGTGGGGAAGACAAACAGTCAGGGCTGGAGCTGGGCAAAGTGGGCACTGCTTGCACCAAATGTAGGTGGTGTTACCTTTGTGGATCTCTGGCCTGGTCCCAAAACTGTTCCAGCGGTGCCAGGTGAAGATGGTTGCTAACTGTGTACATCAGTGCTACCAGGCACCTGGCTGGAACTGTGTGCGCTGGGAAAGAGGCTCTGTGTGACCTCTCATCTTTTCCCACTTGACAGGAAACGTATGCAACACCACCTCCTATTGACAGGCCCTCCTCCATACCTCCACCTGTTGTCTTTCTTTTGCAAGCTTGTCTGTGTGCTTCTTTCTCCTCTTCCCTCTTTTACCTCAGGACCTCCATTTCCTCCTTCTGCTCAGCTCCAGATTTTCCACCCCACCCCCTGCTCCAACCTTCCATTCCCCCTGCCTGCCTCCAGCCTCGTCCTCCCCCTTCATCATCATTCCTCTTTTGCTTTTCCCAGGTGAGAGGCCACTCAAGCTTTCCACCTGCTGACCAAGGAGGAGGAACAGGGATTAAAGAGAGACATGGTCCATGGTGCAGCAGAGCTGCTTTAGCCCCCAGCGGTGATGGAGAGGGCTGTCAACGTTTTTGTTGTGTTGGCATGGCAAAGGTGGGAGGAAGGCGGCAGGGGATGGGGGGGAAGGGATTCGAAACTTCAACTGCCCCTTTGTCTTTTCACCTCCTCCAGTTTATCTGGTGCCCTGTGGAATTTATGATCCTCCCCCCTGCAAAGAGCTGTTATATTTCAAGTGGCAGAGTGCCTTCCAGCCGGGTGATAGACCAGCTAGCCTGCTCTTTAATAACCTCAAAGGGCATAATGAGCAAAGCCAAACTTTCTCCCAGCAACAGCTTTGGGAAGACTGATTACCCCACTGACAGTGTCAGTCCAGTCCAAATCCCCATGGAGGAGCTGAGCAATGGATACAGCCCACGATTTCTTATATGCTGTCCTAAGGCTGCTGACAATCTCTTGTCCTTTCTCCCTCTCCATGCTCAGCTGGATATTTGCCTGACTTAGAGAGAACAAGGATGTTGACTCTTGTCAACTGAAGAGGCAGAGAACAGGTAAAGCAGGGGAGGATGGCAGCACATACAGAAGTCAGACAGAAAACTCCCATCTCGGCAGCAGGAGTTCCCATCTACGTATTCTTTCCAGGTGCCCCAGAGGAGTGACATCAGGAGTCTCAGCCTTATCTGTTTCTCACCTCATTGCTATGGCACATTGCAAAGGGGACAGGAGGCATGTTTTGAGGGATGCAGCCCATGTGACATGCAGTTGGAAAACCCCAGCTCCCAGTGCAGCTCTAGATGGATTTTACAATCAGAGCAGCCCCTCAGTGAAGCCCCAGTGCTAGCAAGTGTGAGGAGCAGTTTCTCATTATCACTCTTCAGCCTCCACCTTTCCCTCTCCTCCAGCCAAGTTCACTGTGGGATAGGCCCCAGCAGCAGGGCAGCCCTGGCAGCAGACTCTTTCTGAGCACCTGTGGCTTCTTCTGATTAAGGGGCACACAGCTCAGAGGCCCTGGGAATTAGAGATAAGCTCCAGCACTGGCAGCACTCCTGACAGCCCTCTAACACGGTGGGAGAGACAGACGAGTGCAGAGATGTGGATTTCACAAGCCCTGTACAAGGTCTGAGGCACACCCAGCTCTGGAGGGTGGAGTCGAGCCCTGAGCACCTGGGGAGGTGGCAGGCTGGCCAGAAGCCCTCTGAGGTAGGTGCTGATGCAGACACCTGCATGCTGCGTGGTGCACCGAGTGCCCCAGCTCCTGCAACAGGTGCGCAGTTGCGAGGTATCACATGTTCCTGGTGACTCCGTGCCCTTTGCCGGCTCAGCCAGGGCTGGAAGGACACACAGAGCTCAGACAAGCAGGATGCCTGGCAGGTATTGCTTTCTCCAAACATCACCAGCCCGGTCTTTTACTGCACTGGTACAAAATGTAGCTGCACCAGTGCTGCTGTGTGCTCCCTGGGAGCTCTTTCCTGTCACAGGTCACCTCAAACACCCTGCAACCCTCCCTTTCCCTGTGCAGCCTGAGGGCCCATCAATCCACCCCTCCTCTCTGCCTAGGCACGTCCTGTGCCTTCAGGCTGGAGTAGGAAGCTACAGGACTGTCAACGCCCTCCTCCCTGCCCCGAGAGATAAATGCAGAGATGCATTTGAGCCAGACAAAGCTTCCCTGCAGCTGAGATCCAGACTGGCTGCTTGACAGCAGTTGCCTCCTCTGTGTATTAGACACTCCAGATGTGTCAGTCTTCCTCCTGGATGCTAAACTTCAGGGGTCAAATGCTACCTGTGAGATTCAGCTCTTGCTGTCACCTTCCTACATGTGCTCTCTCAGGTTCTCAGTGCCTGGGACAGGGACACATAAGATGGAAACTCGGGTTTGCATTTATTTTTGTATTTATAATTATAAAATGTGAAAGGCCTGTTCTTCAATAATCTCTGATGAAGTGGTACTGACATCCTCTCAGTGGGATTTGCAACAGGATAGGCTGGTGGACTGCACATTTATTGGATTGATTTCAGCTTGCCTTCCTCATGGCTCTGCCACAGCTTCTCTGGTTACCACATGGAGATGTGCTGAAACCCAGAGCAGTAATGCACACCCTGCCTTCTGCTGCCCATGCTGGTGGGATAGGGAGAAGGAATGCCACCTGGAAAGGCTCCTCCACCTCTGCTGCTTAGAGAAGTCACACAAGCCTTGGTGCTGAGACCTGCAACTCAATCTGTGGACGTGACCTTTTGGTAAATCAAGCCGAGTGTCCCAAGTTTCTAATTCTCCTGCATTATTAATGTTTTGCTCAGGAATTAATGTGGGTCGGGCTCTGCTTATGGGCCCATGTGTGCATTTCAAGTGTGAGTTTATCCAGAGTTCAGAGATGGCTAAAGGTAGGATTTTAGGTCAGTCCTTTTTAAAAAAGACTATGAAGTCATGACCCATTGACAAGTATCCTCACTGATTTTGTTTCTATTCCCTCGGGTAAATTGTTCACTTAGGGCCACAGGGAATTTTGCATAGGAGCCAGGATTCTGGCTTAAATTTGCATATCAGGATAAAGGCTTGGAGAAGTGAGCAAAAAATTGTGAGAGAAAGCAGCCAGCTGGGCAGAGGGCTCAGAAAACATGACCTCTGAGGAAGATATGCTGGACTCCAGCGTGTTTTCCTCTAGATACAGCAACTGTAAAAGTTGCCATGCATTATTCTCCGTGTCCATGGATGCAAGGCAGGCCTGTCTTGATTTACAATAAGGATGACTTATGGTAGGCATAGGGGCAATATTTTCAAGGCTTTTAAGGATTGCTAGTCTTCCAGTAAGTACCACAGACTGTGCTGCTGGACTACTTCGCACTGGTTCTTAAAAGCCTGTCTCCACAGTTGGGGCAGGGTGAGGTATCCTTGATCCTGTCTCAGAGCAATGGGAGGCTTAGATCACGATGAGCTAATCGGTGAGGCAATTGGGCATGGCCCATGGCCCTTTTGGAAGAAGGCTTTTAGGAATGCATTCGATCAGCATCCCCTTAATGCAGCTGGGTGGGGCTGGGTGACCAGAGCCAGAGATCTCCCAGCCAAACTGCAGGAGAAGATGTGGAGAGGACCTTGTGTACAAGTGCATGGGGCAGCGGGGAACTACAGTTTTCCACTTAGGATATAGCTGGACTTTCCTAGGCTCTGTGATGAACCCTCACCAATCAGTACATGGTGTTTCAGACATAAATATGGCTAGAAGCAGGACAATGCCTGTCAAGTGAAGTTTACAGCTTGACCTCCTTCATGGTTCATCTCTAAACCCTACCCTTAGGATCAAACTTTTCTTTCTGTTTCAGACTTCATGGAGAAATCTAGTCTTGCAATCAGACTAGTGTAAAGTCTGGTAAGAGTAACATTGCAGCTACACAGTGCTAAGCACGAAATTAGATGCAATCCTTGGATTACCTTTTTTTATTACACTACAATCTTCCTTCAAGGCATTCCCTTTTATAGTGGCAAACCCAGTCCATACTCATTAACTTGGACTGACAGCAAGGAGCTCAGCTTTCCTGCTCCAACCACATCAAACAAACAAAAAAATAATCCTGCATCAACAGAGACACAAGCACTACTTGCCAGCAGGAACCAGAGGTGTAACCTGCATCCACTTGCATGATTGTTTTCCACCCCAGCCTTCCCTGACCATTACATTTGCATGTGGCATTGCCTCTGCGAGAGGCATTTTGCAATCTGCTGCCCTGTTCCTGAGCAGAGGAAATGAGGCTCCACATGGCACAACAGGAGAGTGGAAATGTAAAAAGTTAACAGCATGAGATTGAATACCAGTCATGGCCAGGTGCCTCTGCAGTCCTGAAGACCTTCAAGTGAAGAAAGGGAGCTGACATCTCTCAGCTGTGCTCCAGCTTGCCACACCTGCCTCATGGCACCCTGCCTGGAGTCCCCATATCTGATCACACACCCATCCTTGTCCTGTGATCGTTCTTTTTTCCCTTGCCATATTGTAGGCTGATTTCAGGATTGCTGGATGTCCATAGAGCATGAATGCACCTGTGTTTTGCTGTGAAGGACTCTGGAAGTGCTGCTACAGTATAGGTGACACCCCCACCCGCTGTCTGTGTTGGCAATATTAACAAAAAGTATTTCCAAAACTGAAATGCAGAGCCAACTCCCTCATTGGAAGAGCAACAAATTAATCTCACTTCCTCCCCTACCCAAACATTTTTTTTCTTTTTTTTCCCCCCTCCTACTTCTCAGGGCGTTATGCCCTTTTATCACCCTGTCTGTTCTCTGTCTTCTGGGAGAGGTAAAAACCCCAACATGACAGATCCACCTTTCTTAGTGTGGAAGCTCTCCCAAAAGCCTCAGCACACTGATGCAATCCAACACCTCAGAGAACCACCCACCCCACTCACGCTGAAACCATTTCTTGAAAGATCACATAAAACAATCTGTTGCACAACTCTCAGAACATCAAATAACCCCCTTATTTATAGTATATACACTTGCAACAATAAACCTACCTTCTGAACTGCATTGATCAATATAGATTTAAAGGGCTTTTCCTATTTCAGTCAACATCTCAATTTGTTGTTTAAGCATTCAGTGCTTTGGCTTGAGAGGAGCTGGTCTCCTGACTTCCTTTAGGACTAGGTGATTAGGTTTGGAAAAACTTCTCCTCCACTGTGGTTCTCCAGGAGAAAGGGGTACTGCTCCAATTTTTTAATGCCAGTTTATTGCTCTATACGCTCAGCCTACAGCAGGAAGCCTATGTTTTGAGTTTGAGAGTATACCTGGAAAATGTTGCCCCAAAAAATTAAGGAAGAGGATAAAGGCTATTTCCTCAAGCTGCTAAGCAAGATTAAAAAATATCTGTAACCTCTGAGAGGCCCTTTCTGCTATAGCTCCAGCCTGTAAAGGTCAGCAGCAGAGCATCAACCACTCACAAGGAGTCCCCCCATGCCCACCGCAGCTCCTTTGGTCAGCCAGCAGAAATAATGTTTTTCTGCAGTGCCCTGGACGCTAAGTCAGCCCCCAGAAGTCACAGATTTCTCTAAGGTCCCTCCACCATGGCCAAAAGAGCCAGAGGAGCTCCAAGTGGGTGGCAGGTGCTGGGCAGGTACAGTTCCTGAGCCACCCCAGCCCTGCCAGTCAGCATTCAGTCAGCAGCGCCCTGAGCTCATCCCAGGGCTACCACAGCTGCTCAGCTCGGGGGGACTGAGCCAGGAGGGGAGACCTCTGCCACATTCCCTGCTCCTGCTGGCCATTGTGGGGCTTTTGGCTTCTCCATCACCCAGCTTCACAGCATGCAGGCTATGCTGAGTTGCAAGGCACCCATAAGGATCATCAAGTCCAACTCCTGGCCCTGCTCGGGACACCCCAAGGGTCACACCACGTGCCCAAGAGCATTGTCCAAAAGCTTCTTGACCTCTGTCAGGCTTGGTGCTGTGCCCACTTCCCTGGGGAGCCTGTCCCAGTGCCCAACCACCCTCTGGGTGAAGAATCTTTTCCTAATATCCAACCTAAACTTCCCCTGACTCAACTCTAGGCCATTCCCTCAGGCCCTGTCACTGGTCACCACAGGGAAGAGATCAGTGTTCTTACACTGCAATGACCAAACCTGCACACAATATTCAAGGTCAGCCCCCTGTTATTTCAGCTAGGGAAGAGCCAAGCCCCTCCAGTTCTTCCCCAGTCTTTTCCATCTCTTTGTTGTTGGCGACTTCCTCAGGGCAAGGAAATACTTTCTTTTATTCGTTGGTACAATACTTAGGGAATGATTTGCATACTTTTATGGGCGGTGCGTGCCCTTGCTTGGAGATGCAGGAAAAGAGGATTGCATGGGTGTGACATGCATTAGCTCTTCAGAACATAGCTCGGGGAGGCTGTCTGGTGAGTTAGGCAATGCCCTTGGAGAGGTTTGTGTGCACACTGTAAGGGAAATAAGGTTCAAAGAATGAAGACAAGGCTGGCATTGTTTGTTACTGTTCTCTTCCTACTCATGGGGCACAAACAAGAGACAGGAAGCTCCCTCTGTTTATGTAGGAACTGGAAGCTTTCTCATCCGTCTGTTGGGATAGACTGGAGCTTACTCAGGCTGTTTGCTTCACCACCTCTTTGCAACATTATTTTTTTTTCTATGTATTTACTTCAGTGATGTCTTAGTCTTCAAATTCCCAGGTGTAAGTATTCCAGAAGGGCTATTCAGGCAAATCTTCCTTGTGGGAGTACTGCTTTTGCTGTCACAAGAAAGTTCTGTTGGTTTAGCTGATTTCAATAAGTGATACAAAAATTATTCCATATTGGCAAAAAGACTTTTAAGTGGATTCAACTGCACTGCACTAAGGTTCTTGTCATTATGGAAATTTCAACTTCTCTGCCAAAAGAAAAAAAAGAAGAAGAAGAAAAAAAGGCTGCTTCTTAACAATATTGGTATTCTGGCACAAAAAAAGATTGTCACAGACATGCCTTAAAATTAATTTTCCCAGATACTCACTGAACTCATGATTATCCTCTCCCCACTAAACACTTTCAATTGAACTGGAGACCAGGCTTGAAACAAGATAATGCATCCAGCAGTCCATCTGAACATTCATCTATATATATATGAGAACAAGATCTGAACTCTGACACAGCCCTCAAACCAAAATAAATTCCTCATGCTTTTCAGAAATTAGAAAATTCAGCTTTGGGAATGCTGGGTTTGGCTCGCTTTTTTTTTTTTTTTCCTTTCTTCACTCTTTTGTCTGCAAGAGAGGAATCTGCTGGATTTGAGCACTAGATCAGAAGATCTTGAGGCTTAAGGGTGGATCTCAATTATCCAGCCCAGGTCTATCACTAACCATAATGGGCTCTCTGCATCCTTTCTTGGGGACATGCCCATGCAGACAACAGCTATGTGCTAGCAAGCCAAGGTCTAAATGTATCTAAACAGCACATCATCATTAAAGAAACCACACCGGGGGTAGGGAGCCGGGCTGCTGTACTGCGTGTCCTTGGCAGATACCTGTGCACTGTGCGGAGCAGTGCCACCGGAGCGGCAAAGCACATTCTCCTGGGACACGCTATTCCTCAGAGCTGCTCCCCCGCTCTGCCGTCTCCGCTGTAATTGCCTCTTGGAGTGCTAGATGTTAACGCCATGGCCCCAGGGAATGCTGCTTTTCCAGCAGCCTGTGGGAAAGAACAAAGAGGACAACAAGGGAGCGCCTGGAGCAATGCACACGGGCAGACATCTCGCTCTTCATCAGGGGAAAACCCAGGCTACAAGGCAGCAGAGTTACCGCCATTTCAGGTGCTGTTAACACCACGTTGAGGTCCTGGTGCACAAATGTGTGTCATGGAAGTAAATCTGCACTTGTCCCAAAGCAGACAGTGCAAGAAGGACATTGTAAATAACCATCAGCATTCTGGGCAAGAGCTGATACGCACCTAAACAGAGGCTGGGCTTTCAGGTTTGCCTGGAACTGTGTGATCCTAATCAGAATACGGGCAGATGTTTGCCATGAACTTTCCAAGGAGCTGAGGCAGGACAAGTTTTTGTGCAATTCACTGCCCCTAACTTTAGCGTATTGAAAAGATTAGGTCTTTGAACAGGGCCAGAGCTAGTGGGGAAACATGGGGTCTTTCAGAGTAACACCTCCCTCTAGGATCAGTGATGATGTCAGTAGAACGAGTTGCTCTTTGGAGAGACGCTCTCTACTGAGTATGGAAACAGCACGAATCCAAGCTTGGCCCTTTTGTGCTGTGTGTCTCTCTCCCTCCCGTACTGTGTACATAATGACACGAGGCTTTTAGTATGGCACTGCAACTGGAGAGTCAGTTTGCCAGCTGGGCAAATCCACAAGTGGCTAATGCAGTGCATCAAAGCAGCGAGGAGAGCACAAGCGAGCTCTCAGAAGGGTGCACCACGTGCACCTTTTCTTACTCGTGGCAAATGGACAGCATCCTGTCCTCAGCTTTGGGCAGCCACAGGAACAGATGCATTACAATCCACGTGATCTTCCCCAGCAATAACTTGTTCCCATGAGTGTGGTATGTGCCCCTATCGG
Organism: Climacteris rufus; assembly: GCA_013398175.1. Classification (NCBI taxonomy): domain Eukaryota; kingdom Metazoa; phylum Chordata; class Aves; order Passeriformes; family Climacteridae; genus Climacteris; species Climacteris rufus. The sequence goes on along the minus strand of VZRZ01006181.1, from coordinate 374,417 downwards.
CTGCCAGCTCGTACTTTTGCTAATTTGATCAAACACAATTTTTCCTAATCTGGGTGTAATCCCTCAGACAGAGCTATCACTGCCTCTGGTCGATGTGCAACTCTTTTATCTAGGGCAGCCAGAGGAGTGTGACAGCTGCATGATAGTCTGCCTGGTACAATGGGTGGCCACAGTCAGGAAGCAAGGACCTGTCACCCTGCTACCCTCAGCTGCATGGAGGGACCACCGGGGTGCCTTGATGGTGTAGGGGAGTGCCTGGAGCAGCCTGGAAGTTATAACTCACAAGAACATCAGGATGCATCACTTGGAGTGGCCTTCCAGCCATCTCAGCACAGGGCTGTAAATCCCCTCAGCCTGCAAAGCCCCAAGGTCAGAGAGGGTGGAGGAAGCAATGGAGCAGCCCCTTCCCCAGAGCTTGCCCTTGGCAGCTGGCTCTGCATTGCCAACAGGGATTATGTGACCTGCAGGCCCAGAGGAGATCATGCAGGTCCTTCCCCGGTTTGAGTCTGAGCCATTGCTGCTCTGCAGTAACTTTTGGCAAGGTGATGAGCTCCCCACTGCTCTGCTCTGCAGTCAGCCCAGGGCTGTGCTCAGCACAGGGCCACGAAGGGGTGCTGGGCTGGCACTGCCCAGTGCTCCTGGGAATGTGTCATACACCAGTGCCCAGGGCCCATTCCGAGCCTTTCTTTGCAACGCATGCTGAAGCTGATTAAAGAGTGAGAGCCTCTGTGTCCCCTGGTCCTTACGCAGAGTAAGCAGCAATGCAGACAACACTCGCTAGGACTTTGCTCTAATTTTTACAGATCTAGTGAACTTCATCCACAGTAAAGGTAAAACTGCAGGTTTATGCAGGTTCTTTCTGAAATTGTAGAAGAGCTACATCTTGTCCTTCCTGTTGCAGTGAACAACCATTCTGGCTTCTTTAAAAAATGAAGCAAACATAAATGCATACATTTGTGTGAAAATCTGCTGGAAAACTTCTCTGTAGTTCTTGTACTTGTGGACACCAGAAATTCCAGGTAACACCAGTTACAAAAGAGGGTCAGGCAGAGCTCTTGTAACAAGGGACAGAAGGGATTTCTAAATATTTGCTTTTAAATAAATGCTATACCTGTCCATCACACAGAGGAACTCTTCTCAACATCTAAGTCACCACTTCTTGAGGCTACTTTTTAAGGTCTCTTGTTTGGATTCTGAACATGTAGATACAAAATTTTTTAAATTATATTTTTGTAAAAGCCGATGACCTTGTCAACTATGCCTGTCATCTGAGTTCTCTCTCTCACTCAGCAATTTTCTTCTAGTAATTAATTTTCATAGTTTTTCCATGGGGTAATATTATACTGTGTTGATAAGAAGCTCTTTTCTTTTGCCTCAGAACAGTGATCAGTGCAAATAGGGAGGTTTTAAAAACCTTAAAGAGAAAGATTTTCTGCAAACAGGACTTGTTACTGAATTCAAATTGTTGCAGATAAGAAAGACTTGAAGCAAAAATCCATAGCTGGTCAGCACTTTGCTTGCTCATGCCTATTTGAGTTTCTCACATCCTTGGGCTACAGCCCATCTTCACAAAACAGTTTTGCTGCTGAATATGCACTTCTTTATAAGGGTAACTGCTCATCTCAAGACTGTAATGATACCAATGCACTCATGCCATGGACTGCAACCCACTGTTCTGGCAGTTCTCTTGTTTTATTTTCTCACCGCAAGAGCTGGAATGAAATGTATTTGTTGGTGAAGCTTATTTTTGCTGGCTTTCCATCTCAGGCAGTGGAAGATTTTATGGAGCTATCTTGTCTGTTTCAAAACCTTTTTTTAATCATCCTTTTTCCCAAGTTACACTGTCCTGAAATAGCCCTGTATATAAACATCAATCATGCATATGTGCTTCGTGTTTCCCAGGGTACAAAACTCCCTCTGCAAACACAGTGTAGGAGAACTACTGTGAGCTGCACCTTCTAACCACCAACTTGGCTGCCTGTGGCTGGTGTAGGTGACGTTCTTGCTTTCCGAGGTTCTTGTGCATCTCAGCTAAGATGACAAGCAATTTATCTGCACAGAAATTCCAGGAGTAAGGAGTACTTCTGAGTGTCAAGGATTAAGACCATTCTCAGACTGCCCCAAATCCAGACTGGGGTGAGACTTGTGTGTTTCATAGCCCCTTCCCCAGCTCTGTCAATTCTGCAGGTCCCCAGGGGCATCCTACTTGAGGCCCTGCCACTGTTCCTCAGGAAGACAAGAGCATTTCCTTACTAATTCCAAGTGGGCAGGATGCTTTTCCTAGCAGTTGTGAAGCACTTGGCCATTATAAACTACAGGAACCATACTTGATTACCAGCAAATGTGGGGGCTCCTGTCTCCCACACTGTGGTGGCAACACCAGTTTATGGCAGTGCTGCCTTGTGCTGGCACTGCTGTTTGCATGGATCTGGTGTGAGAGCAGATCTCCAAATAAAAGTCTCCACGGACAAGAACATGGGGGATGCTTTCTGCATGTTTGTTTCAGGTGGAACTTGTTCTCCAACCTGTTTCACAGTGTTTGTCCATAGCACTCAAGCCCACAAAGCTGCTGGGATAGAGATGGGAAGTGCCAGGGCAGCAAAAGGAAAGGCCAGGGGATTATGATGATGAGACAGAGCTTTTGCCCTGATAGTGCTGATGGATATTTTGGGACATCCAGGCACAGTCCCAGGCTCCTGAATGATGAGGTTACCCTGCCTCTTTCTTATTGAGACATGAACCTAGGGGATACACCCAGGGGGGATACACCTTTTCTCATTTTGGTTTCTTCTTACCACATGGTGCTTTTTAGACAATTACACTCTAGGTACTACTAAAATGTCTGCTCTGTACTATTTGCCTTATCACAATACTTGGCTTTGCAACTTTTGCAAAAATTTTCATGGGGGCTGGATTATTACAAAGGTTTACCTGCATAATGACTGACTCCATTTCACAGCCCAGTACTATCAACCTTTTCTCTGTTATCCTGAGGCTGTATAGAAGAGTTTCCCTGGCTCAGGGAAAGAAAACCTGCACCAAATCAGTTGTTCAACAACCAGTGCCTTCCCAAAGCTCAAGCACTGCCATAACAGTTTGATAACCAGCTGAAAAATGTGTCTGGTGGAAGATCCTGAGAGAGAGTCTGGGCCTTAAAAACAGAGTCTCCTAATCCATAACCAATTACTGTGTGCAACACTTGCCAAGAGAGCCCACACAGTGAGGTAAGGTTGCACCATGCTCTCTCCTTCCTTGAATAAAAAGTGCCTGCTCTAATGAGAAACAAGTCCCTGATTCAGCAAAGCACTTAAGTGTTTTGATGAACCAGGGCCAAACTGAACATCTTGTGCAGAACTCAGTTGTCTAGTGAACAATATCAAATATTTTATTGATGGATGCAGACTTCAATGAAAATTAAAGACATGGCTATTTAAGGCCTTAGGTGCCCAAACTCATATTGTTCATTTTTTATTGTATTAAAGTAATCATTTGTACGGGAACAGAAGCAGCCACCTCCAGAAAATCCATCCCTGTCATGCTGGGAAGAATATTCTCAGTCCTCCCCCAGCACCCTGTCAATCTGATGGTTTATGTAGCTTGCTTAGAAACTTGTCACATTCAGGCTATTTCAGATCAACAAGTTCCAGCCATATCTCCTCTTTTCCTACCAGGAACACCCAGCTTTAGTACCCCTACGGGCTGCATAAGGTGTGGGAAGCAAGGCACAGCCTCCTGTACGCCAGATCTGATATTAGAAGGTGAGATGGTGGAGCACCACTAGACAGGTCTTAATGTTGTGCCATCACCCTTCCTTGGCCATCAGTCCCCAGGCAAGGTGCTGAGCTCTGTGCTGACCTCAGTCTCTGAGGCTGCAGCCAGCAAGGCTCCCTGTCAGGCTGCTCTCCTCTCTCCAACACCTCTGGCTGTCCTGCTAGAAGAGTCTCTCCAGCTTAGGGAACATCAGTCTTGGATAATGAGGCATCATGGCAGGTGAACACAAACCTTGGTCCATGAAAGGTGGCTCTCTCTCTTTAGTTATGCAATGTTCCATGTGAAATGCTGGATGCAGCAGTGTGCTGTGGCTGAAGGCTGTACCACAGGCAGGTGGAGAGAGCAAAGGTTGGACTTGGGCACATCCTGACCTCAGGGTGTTTCTCTTTGGAAACATCGTCTTTTCCTTGTGAAAAATTTCAGTAGAATGTTATGAATGCCTTTTGAAGATAGATACATTTGAAAATGTATCTGTAGCATAGTAAAATGCCAAACAGAGCTGTTTCTAGTATGGCAACACATACTTTATTTTTTCTCCTTGTCCACCCTAGAGAACAATCTTCAACTCCCTTTTACTTATCAACACACCCACTTGTCCTCTCAGTTAGGTAGAAAACAGTCAAAGTATGAATTAAGAAAAAAGAAATCTGCCATTTTTCACCAGCTTGTCTATACTTAGATGCAACCACCTCCCTGCCATGGAATATAGGCAGATGCAAATGGGAGGAAAATTAAAAAAAAAAAAAAAAAAGAGTACATGCAGATATTTTTGGCTAAACCTTATGCTCTCTTAGATTTATTCCCATACATCTACTAGTGCTCAAATGATTTCCAGAGCAGGCATAAGTTGCATGGCACTCAGGTTATCTGCTCTGGAATGGCAAAGTGCATGCACAGATATACACCGTGGTTCCAGGGAGTCTAGGGATTTCAAAGGTGCTTTATCTCCCAGATAACTCACTGGCAAAGAAGGTGAATTAATAACAGTGTTGGTAACTAAAACCAGAATGATAGGTCATGAGTATGGGCTTTAAGCAGCAAGTGTCACTTAAATGCACGTTACAGATTTGTTCAGAGCACGATTTTAACCCTCTATCTTTTTTGATTTGTGGACTCCTAAACATTTTTGCCGGAGAAGCACAAATCCTTGAACTGTGTATTTCAATCTACTGGCAATGTCTTTGCTTTTCATGCTCTCACAGCATCCCCCCCCTCCAAGAAGTCTTTGGGGATCTGTGAACCAGAAGTAAAACCCCATCTCGCAGCAGCCGGACAGGAACCATGCTCCCCTAAATCCCACACATCGATCTGATTCACTGCATTACTCCAGCCACCCTCCACCCACCTCCTCTCTGGTAAAACACAAAAGAGCCACAGTTTTTAAGTTCTTGGGCTGAGGCACTTTGAGCTTAATACAGAGAAAGGCTGAGTAGCCAGAGTTCCCACTTAGGGAAGTGCCAAGTGCACAGGAATTTTGTACAGGCAGGCTGCCGAGGTGCTGGAAATGATGGGAGTGCTGAGTCTTTGTGCCCTTTGCCTCTGCAGCCCTGACACCATCAGAGCTCCAAAGGAAGGTGAATCCATTCATATGCAATGGCAGAGGCTGGAGCCCTCATTTTCACAGGGCCTTTGAGGAGCCTTTGTCATGTTTTGGCAATGCTACTTCAATGATGTGGAAGGCTTCAGAAAAATGCAAAATACTGTCAAAAATGCAAAATGTTTGTATCCCTCAGCCAGAGGGAAGGAAAAAGGTGCTGGAAGAAGCTCAGCCAAGCCTGACAGGGTATAGTGGATCTTGATCTTTGCTCACCCCGTAGTTAGATATTTTTCCCCCTGCCCCTCCTTTTAATGGAGTCACTGCCTTATCTCTTAAAGTGATCTTATTAAAGGCAGGGGACAAGACAGCAAAGGGTATGAGGCATGTAATTACAGATGGAAGGTCGACAGAAATACAGTTTCATACATATTGTCTTCTCTGTTTCCCCTCTGAAGGGAGGTGGTCTTCAAAAAAGCATGAATCCCTTTTGACCGCTTCTCTGAACCACACTGACACAGAGCTCATGGTGGAGCACATCTGGCTTTCTCTGAACTGTTGCTGCTTTTGTTGTCTGCTGTAGTTTGCTGTGGGTAACCCTCTGGAGACTCTTGAGATGATGTAGAAATGGATGAAAGAAAATAGCTTATTTGGACCCAACTCCAGTTTGGGTTTTTGTTTTGTTTTTTTTTTCTAAGTAGGAGCTGCAGGAGTTTTTCTTCTCTGCTGGCAAGGGCACTGTAGTGTCCACAGGCAAATTGCCCCAACAAGTACACTGCCAGTGAAGAAACTGCTGTGGTTTTCAAGGTGGCTCTTGTTGAAACACATCCAAAAGCCTGGTGAACATGGGAGATGTCACAAAAGAAAAAACAGGTGAGAGATGGTATTCTTTCCTATTCTGGGGACTATCCACTGCTGGGATCCTAGTTTTCCCAGCAAATGCAGCCCCAGGCTGTGGCAGCTGTGAAGAGATAAAGAAGATTTGCTTCTCTGTGTCGAGCTACACGCAGTCTATTACTGGAAGCAGGAATATGCTTGAGTGGAAGCTGTCATATCTAGCAGCAAGAGCAAAGGGCTTTCAGACCCTTGGACTCTTAACTGGAACCTGCTAAAGCTTTTCTGCATGCCTGCCTTCCCTCTCTGTGACCGTTTCCCCGTCCTGAAAATGACCATAATAAAATTCCCTGCTGTAAAACAATCCCAGCTTCTTGAAGTAAAAAAACGTGGCAAGAGGACCTTGTGATGTCCACAGCAGCAGGCACTCACATAATGCCCTGCACAATTTAGCTAAGGCTCATCCTTCTCCTTTCAGTGCATCCCATGCTACCTCCCCTTGGAATTCAACTGCTGCTCAGCAGCCCACAACACTACCATAGCTGCTCTCTGAGGGGAAAACAATGTGTTGTTGCAGATCTGCAAAATAACCATTTAAATTACTCCTGGGATGAACTGAGAGGGACACTCAAGCCAAAGAGCAGGAATTTTCAGGTATTAAAGCCCGACAGAAATTTCACCTGCTGGCAGGAGTGAAGTTCCCTGTATGTTATCTCTGCTTCTCTCAGTCACCCTGCCAAGGTCTCAGAAAGAGGTTGTAATTGCTTGTAGATACTGAAAATAGAGCACTCCTGATTTTCCTTATGCTAATCTCACTGATAACTATTACAGAAGGAAAACATAAGCATTTCCAATACGGAACATTACCCTCCCTGCCTGGTTCGATGTAATAAAATTTCTTTTGATCTGTATGGATTTGCTCTCTGTTTAAATCACTGACAGTGAAACTGAGACACTAATCCAGGTTTACAGCACCACAGCTACATGCTACAGTTTCGCATTATGAAGAAATGACAATGCATCAACTATCCCAGGACAAAGGATGGGTCAAACTGATGTGTGCCAAATCAACTACACTGGTTAGGTGGCACTTCAAGGGGCAACACAGTGCAGAAGTTGTCTGGAGGTCTTCTTTTAGTGTCCTATTGATGATGCTTCACTGCCACAGAAAGAAACCCAAGTTGGCTGTATTGTTCTTCAGGAGTAAAATGCTGTTAAGGAGTGAAAATGAAATACGTAGGTGATTTCAGGCACTTAATTCCTACCCAGTTCCTAATGCCTATCTCCTTCTCCCCACCCACTGACATGAGCCAAGCCCTTCCTGAGAAATCTTAGCAGAAAATCTCAATGATAAGTAATGAAAGCTGAGAGCGTTTCCTCGGGGTCAAGCTGGTGCCACTTGGTAGGGAGACAGCTGTGCCATGTATTTTCTAGGTAAACCAAAAGCGTCAGCTCCCACACTGTCAACACAGAGCCAGATCTAATGAAGACCATGAGAGGCTCCAAAATGGAGCTTATGCAGACAACTGAAAAGTGTCTCTGAAATGCTGGCCTGCTGTCTAAAATTGCATCTGATCTCACTGCTGGATTTTGCTTTCAAGTTCAGTATGTTCTGTTGCAGACGTATCTCAGAACTGAGTGGACAAGACGTTTTTATGTCCAGCTGGAGTCACAACGATGGAGCAACTTCCACATCTGCAAAGGGCAGATCCAACAGAAGCTCTAAAAGCAGGTCTAGGGTACAGTGACGAGCCCCACCGCTAGTATGGTGCCTCTACACATGATTGTTTAGAAAAACATGATGGTTTCGGTGGCAGATCTTCCCCTAACAGATACGGGTCTGTGAGCAGTTTGATGAGCAAGATCTTGTGCAGGATATTTAAGGCTTGAATGGAGTTCTCCTGTGGAGGGGTTCCAAGCCATGCTTAGCAGGGAGGTGCTGTAACTGTTCCTTCTTCGCAGGGAAGTTCACATCTATTTTTGGGACCCTCAGCAGATATCCTGAAACGCTTTCTCGGTTCCAGGGCTTCTACTAGCCCATCAAGAATAAGGAAGTGCATTGGCTCATTTTCTTCGCCAGAGAATCTAAATGGAAGTAAAAGCAGAAGTCAATAAACTTTTGCAAAAAATAAACCCCAAATGAAGAAACACAGTCACAGCTTCTCCATCTCTTTTTCCAGAATCTGAAGCATTGGGGAAGGATGACCGTAGCCAGGCTATGTCCCCTAGCCAGGCTCCCTGAGCAGCAGAGGGCACAGAAAGCTGCCCTGCAACTTCACCGACTCCTCCATCGGCAGCAGCAGTTTCTGGCAAGCACACGCACATCTCCCTCCCATGGCACGGAGCGGGCTGAGGCTCGGGCAGTTTGGCAGCCTGGCAGGGCCATGCCCAGCGGGAAGCGTGTGGGTGCACAGGGACCACCGGTGCTCTTGTG